>CM036767.1:10693926-11136426 GCA_020796225.1 Arion vulgaris
CAGAGAATACCCTTTATCTTCGTGTGAAATCTTCAGAATGTTTTCTCTGAGAGCATTGATGGTGTCGCTTCTGTCCATAGGCGACCCATTCTCAGTCGTAACATAGCCCGCCAGTGCTTCTGCTCTCTCATTGCCCTTCACCCCAGCGTGACCCGAGACAAAGATGAAGTTAAGTATCTGGCTTGACGAGTTTGTATTAATTGCATCCACTGCCTTCGTACATAACCGGCCTTGATCTTCTGTATCATGCTCATAGAGTCGCTGAGTATGCATGCATGAGTGAATCTGGTCACAGTTAGGGTATATTGAAAAGTCTGTGGTTTTCTAACGCTTAGTTACACAAAGGGATCACTGTGACATGGAAGTAAGGTGCTGCTTCTCGCTCCTAAGGTACTTGAATCGTTTCCTGTGTGGAGCACTCAGAATATTTCCCAGAGATCCCTAACTTAACACTTTATTGACTCAAATTCACGGTCGCCGAATTTCCCGGCAAAGTCTTAGAGACCAACTCGACTGATCGTCGAATTTCAAACATATTGAATGCAAACAGACGGCAGTATTGATAACTTTAGCGCTGACGTGTCATCCGGCATTTTATTATTCCAAAATGGCTCGCCACCTATATCGTAAAGTTAGACCCGTTGAAGCAATGTTTTGAAAATTGTTACTTTTGTTACAAGTACACTTCCAGTATTTTACCATGTCTGATAACATAAACTAGACTTATAACATAGATGGTTCTGACTCTGCCAGCGAATATTGTGACGAAAGTAATACCGCAAGGTTAAGCAGAGATGTATCTGCGAATAATACCGCATGTGACAGTAGTCTACAAACATGTTGAATTACACGATAGGGTTGATGCTGGTACATCTGAAGTAAGAAGTGGGCGTGGTACAAGAGACCAGAACTGAACTGCACATGTAAATAATCTATGGAGATGGAGTAATAGTCTTCAAAACGAACAATTTGAGCTTGACATTATTCTTCTATACGAATAACAACATCGTGTGACCGATGTGTCACGCCAGACAGAACTGTAACTGGGTATTGCGGTATATCATATGCCCATTGATTTCTTTCAAGCTTATTTTTCCTGATACTGCCATAAACCTGATCACTGATGAAGTGAATAGGTACTGTGAAAATCACATATATCAGTACACATGAAGTGTCATGTACAAAATCGTACTTGTGACCAGACTGGCATTTGAAATTTATGGATTCATAGTGTGCCTTCAGATTGATATGGAAATGTGTTGTAAACCACCAGTCTCAGACTACTGGTGTAATAATTAAGATTGTGTTAGGTATCATCTATGGTTGTGTTTCATCCAAGTTTGCGAAAGATCTTTATGGATACAAAAACAAAGGATATATACTCTACTGTAACAGTTTTGCATTCAAGACCAGCTTTATTTCAAGAGCAGCTTTATTTCAAGAGCTGAAAGAAATGCAGATAGGTGCATGTGGAACAGTACCTGAAAACAGGAATAATTTTCCTGAAGAAAATGCAACTGAAATTAACACGACAGATCAACCTGTGTTTGGTGCAACAGAAGATAAATTTATGCTGGCAGTTATCTGGCATGACACATATCTACTGTTCACTCTAATGGTGTTATGGACAAGACAGTCTGAAAATTCATAATAACCAAGAAGCCAGTACTTGCAGAAAAAATAAATAAAGGTATGGGGAGTCACACTTCGACCAACCCACACAGATCCTATAAGTGGTACCTGCTATTATATCATTTCATAGTTGAAACTTCTCAGTTCAATTGGCACATAAGCTACAACACTGCAAGCTCTACAACAACTATCACAGCAAAGAAGTTTAGGCAGGATGTCAGTATTGTTTTTCCCGAACCTGCTATTCTTCAACAAAATGTGAGGCCTTCATGTCCGCAAGATCATGATTTAGTGAGTGTCATTTCATTGCAAATATGTAAACCCAAGATACAGACTAGACTGTAAATTGTGTACAGCTCAGGAAAAGAAGCCTGACTTGCATATGCTGCCCAAATTTCAATGTTTACCTCTATGCTTGACACTCTGCATCAAGTTATACCACACAGTTGAGGATTATCAACGTTCCCTGCAAAAACTCCTGCAGAGGCATACAGCTACAATATAAACCCTAGTTCATGAAGGAAGCAGATAAGACTATAACTAGAGGTGTAGTTTATTCATTTAACATTCACACAACACTCATTGTGAGATGCCTAAAAACACAATACACTCAAAAGAAAATTAAAATGTTTTGCATTTTATTCAAACTTATGTTTGTTTTTATGTTGAAATATGTTGTCAATCGTTAAACCAGTACTCATAATTAGCTTGTTTTATTCATTGACAACCATGTCCCTAACATATTATTGCCTTGAAATTGAACAAACTCACTAAAAACTAGGAAAAGTGGCTGGTTTTAAAACATATTCTATAATTTCTATAAATAGCCACACAAAATCAAGATGGCGCCCCATAATTATGCGACAAATTTACATAAAATATTTTTTACGGATGTTACAACCATTCATAATGGTGCTCAGAAAATTTTGAGACTGTATGTCGCTTTTTAAATTTTTATGAATTTAATTTTAAAAACAGTTATTTTGTAAGAAAACTGCAAACACCCTTGGTAATGGGAGACAGTAATGCTCAGGATGGCTGGTCAGCAAAGTGTAAATGTAAGTGAGATCAAGCTCCTAGTCATACTGACGATGGATGATAAAACTCAGGTACTGTGTTCAAGTAACACACATGAACCCTTGGTAGTTTGCATTAAACAGATTAAAATAAGTCATTTTTTTTATTGTCACCCTTTCCTGTTGTCATTTTATTATTGTCACAATTTCCTGTCGTCATTTTATTATTGTCACAATTTGCTGTCGTCATTTTATTTTGGTCACAATTTCACAATCATAAGCTCCAATCTCACCAACAAGACTGAACTGCAATCTTTCTGTCAACCTATATATCCTAACTGATTGGCTCATATAAGCCTAGGAGCACCACTATTTATTTGTTTTAGAATGATCTTAATGGAAATTTATTTACCTAAACAAATGGTATATTACTCATAAAAATATATTAATAATTAAGAACACTGCAACTGAATTTGTACATACACCTGCAATGGGAAAATATGACCTAAATATAATTCAGCCAGCCACAACCCGTTTTTCAATTCAGTAGCTAATCAGATAGGGTAGAACCAAAGTAACAAAGTATTCCATCGTTTATAAGAAATAGGAATGCTCTTACATTTTCCAACACCCTGAGACATCGATCCAGCTTCCTGAGAACGGGCAGTGCCTGTTGGATATCTTGTGACATGTCCTCTGGTAGACTATTCTCACAGACTTTCACTGCAGACAAAAAGGAAGACATTTAGCGACAGAAACAAATCCACTTTCAGGCTTCTTTAATTTAATCCAAGTTAGAAGAATCTTGGGTCAAATATATCTTTCTTCACAGATTTATTTTCAAAATTATATTGAGTTTTTGCATAGTGATAAGAAACCTAGCTAGCATATGTGGTAGGGTCACCAGTGAGTGGACTATGCAGGATAAGAAATCTAGCTAGCATATGTGGTAGGGTCACCGTTGAGTGGACTATGCAGGATAAGAAATCTAGCTAGCATATGTGGTCAGGTCACCGGTGAGTGGACTATGCAGGATAAGAAATCTAGCTAGCATATGTGGTAGGGTCACCGGTGAGTGGACTATGCAGGATAAGAAATCTAGCTAGCATATGTGGCAGGGTCACCAGTGAGTGGACTATGCAGGATAAGAAATCTAGCTAGCATATGTGGTAGGGTCACCGGTGAGTGGACTATGCAGGATAAGAAATCTAGCTAGCATATGGTAGGGTCACGGTGAGTGGACTATGCAGGATAAGAAATCTAGCTAGCATATGTGGCAGGGTCACCAGTGAGTGGACTATGCAGGTATAGAAATCTAGCTAGCATATGTGGTAGGGTCACCGGTGAGTGGACTATGCAGGATAAGAAATCTAGCTAGCATATGTGGTAGGGTCACCGGTGAGTGGACTATGCAGGATAAAAATCTAGCTCAATATGTGGTGGAGTTCCCGGGTGAGGCATATGCAGGATAAGAAATCTGCTAGCTATTGTGGTAGGATCACCGTGAGTGGACTATACAGGATAGAAATCAGCTAGCATTTGGTAGGGTCACCAGTAGTGACTTGCCAGGAAGGTCCGGGTTCAATTCCACAACGGCAGTGGAATTCTGCAAGGCGGAGGACACTAATAAAAAGGAAAGCAGGTCTTCATGCAAAAATCCGTCCGATGCACCATAGCAGGCTGAATTCACAGTGGGCGAGAGCAACAATAAGAAAATAAATCTTATCTTCTTCGAACTCTCCATATCGAGAATCACTCTGTGATTTGTATGTGATCTGAGCCTAAGAGCTATTGTACGTTGTGCCAGTTATGCGTCTACAAGTATGCCAGCACATCCGATTTCTGCAATGCTTTTTATTTACTAGGGTAGCTTCCTAGGTCCTACATCAGTCGCCTCTTACGACATGCTTTGTAGTTTGCTGTGGTACTATTCTTTGCGTCTCTTGCTGGCCCGCACCATAAGGCGAAATCTTATCTAAGATCAAATTATGTTTTACAAATGACTCACCAGAATCTACAATATGATCAAGACCACCAGCAGCTCGCAGCTCTTCCTTGAACCATTCTCCAGCTCTACGTGATGTTAAACTTAGCAATGATTCCATGGCCAAGTTGCCAGTCTGTCAAATAAATAATAAAAAATCAATGTAAACTTATTAGGATAATAAGCAATAGGAATTTCAGCCACATTCTGTTTCTCTCACTCATCACCGCTTAGACTGATGTACCAGATTTCCCATTAATCTCAGTCATGTGGAAATCTGATTCATGCAGCCTTAGCATGGGTGTGTTTGTCACATCTTCAGCTCCATTTGGAGCTCTGGTGCTTATCCTTTGGCGATGTGCCCGGTTTTAGCCAGAATTTACTGGGTTCGCTCTCCATCAGCATTTGGCTGTCCCCAGCCGACGTGCAAGGCAGCAGATTTGTTTCAGTTTGAAATATCTTCATTACACTATGGACATGCCCATAGGTGCTTCGATCTCCTTCGCAATATCTTTAACAGTGTCCAGTGACTAACCATCCATTCAATGTGGATTGATAATTACCGATTCATTCGCCTGTTGATTGTGTTCTTCTGCCACTCCAAAGTCTACATTCTTTCCAAATTAACTAATTCAAACTTTACACAACTTCCTATAAACCCGAGTCACAGTTTCCGTCTTGTTATTTTGACTCCAATCATAGTAAGGGACCACAAATATTCTTCATTCACTCTATACCAACCACTTGTTAAACCACTAGGTTGGTATGTGATTTGACACCTCAGAGTGTGAGTTCATTAAGCAATACATCTGGTTTATGCATACTTTTTTGTTCAGCTTTGTCTCCTTCCAAAGACAAAAACTGACCTGGGGAGTCCATCCCTCTAGATGAGCCATTGCACCATTAGTTTTTGACCGTGTGGTCAAAGGTTCCCGGTCTGTGCCACTGGGAGGTAGGGTTAGCACAGGTCATCAGCAGACTACTCATTTTCCCATATGTCCTTCTTAAGAAAGAAGACTGGTCGATCCTGATTCCATCGTGGAAATTACTAGGTTCGAGGCCAGCTTGTGCTAAAAATGTTTGCTGTCCACATATATGGTGCACAGTTGGACTACAGAAAACCCTGATAATTTACTCGGGGATCTAAATTACAAGTGTCTCTGAAGTCAAAGTCGGCTCACTGAATAGTGAAGGACACTGGAGATAAGGTAAGCAAACCATCACGCAAAAATCAGACAGATGCGCCATGACTACACCTAAAATTATAATGAGTGAATGTGAAAAAAACAAAAAATCATGCTGACCGAAATAGCATTGATAATTACAGGGTACAACGGAGAGACATGATCAGAGGACTTTACATGTCTTTAAACTGACTAATCTAAAGAAAAACAAACTTACCGAAACAAATCCTAGATCAATTTCTCTAGCATGTGTTTCCTGTTGCAACTGTGCCAGCAGTTCCTTGACCTTCTGTTGAATCTTTTCAAGATCTCTCAAGGTGGTAACATCTAATGAAGCCCTGTCTCCAGCATCAACTTCATTCAATTTGAGCATCAAGCTAAGACTGTCTTGATCAAGATCCATGTTCAGCCTGTCTCTGCTCAACATGAACATCATAGCTGAAGTGCTGAGGGCTAAGCACTAAGCAAAACAAAATAAGAGAAATATGAGAAAGAGTACATAATGCAATCATCATCTAGTGTCATGCCTAACAGGCATAGGTTATCATGTCCGTTCACTCTCTGTATTAAGGCTTACGTGGATATACTGTCCTGGGCATGCAGGTGTTTTGGTAATGAGAGAGCGGACATGCTTGCATCAACAGATCGATTGTTGGGAAGTTGAAGATGGATAAGGGGATATTCTTCGTCTCTTGCGACTGTCTGCTGGATGAGGACACTAAAATCGATGTTGAATCGATCAAGCGATTTAGACAGTTTGGAGTTACCCGTTGTACAAGTCGAACTGGATGCCTGGGAGGCAAAGTGAGAGGTGTGTTTAATCAGCGAGCCATGGGAACCATCAGTATGCATACTCTTCGAAATCTGTTGGGGAGACTGAGCACCTATGGGTCTGCCCGGAGTGCAATGACGTCAGTTTAGTAACCAATAACTCTGTATTTTTGTTCTAGCTTATGAGTTCTAATACTGTTTTCCTATGTCATGTTGTTACGCTGTCTAGAATCTTACACCCTTTGATATATGTTGGGGAGACTTGAGCACTATTGGTCTGTCAGGAGTGCTGTGGCGTCAGTTCAGTAACCAATAACCTGAGGCAAACCGAATGCCCTACCTAAAATGATATCCTGAGACAAACCGAACAGCCCTACCTAAAATGATATCCTGAAGAAAACACACTGGCGCTACCTATATTGATATCCTGAGGGAAACTCACTGGCTCTATAATGATCAGTTATCAGAGGACTATCATCATAGCACTCCGGACACATCTATAGGTGCTCTGATCTCTACCTCAACAAATCCAGCAGCGTCGAATGACCCAACACAGCAGTTCCCTATTGATTAATAAATCTCTTTGCATATTTGGTATGTCGTTCTTTTCAGGCTGTACCAATATTGCTGTCCATCTCTCCCAGTTGGTCAACGAGTGGGACTCGCAGAAACTCTATAGTTCTAAAAGACTCTCAGTGCATTAAGAATGTCATTTCGGTCCAATGCAGCTCCCTCTGTTATCGTAGTCATGACAGCCAATCTATCAGCTGGCTCATTACCCCTAACTCCTGCTTGCCCGGGGACAAAAATGAAGGTGATTTCTCGTATCCCTGTCTGTGCTCTATAATGATATCCTGAGGCAAACCCACTAGCTCTGTAAAACAAGACTGGTAAACAAAACTGCACTGAACTCTGTGTGATCTATTCACCTTTCAACTACCAACAGAGCACAGGTCTTAACTTTTTAGCCCTTCCTCTATTTTGCCATCCCTTTCAATTATTTCCAAATCTTAACTATCCTGTTAATATCAGTTTCCAGTTCTCTTCTCCAGGTATTTCTAGGCCTTCCCCTACTCCTCTTTCCCTGGGATTCCAAAACAATGCCTGTCTTGCAATATTTCCAGTCGGTCTTCTCAATGTGTGTTCTAATTCATGGCTATCGTCTCTTCTGTAGCTCTTTCTCCACTGGTATCTGCTAGTTCATTCTTTGTAATCTTATCATACCATCTCAATCCTTCCATTCTAAGTAAGCATCCATTTACGATGCTCAGTAGTTTTGGTTTTTTGTTGTTCTCCATATTTCCGAGCCATAAATGGCAATGATTTCAAATATGATTGAAAGATTCTTAGCTTTGTGTTTGTTTTACTTCTGGCCATCATTCTTAAGGTTGTTTTTATCATTCTAATGTGATATATAAACAGCCTAACACCAAGAACAGATGTATGTTCACAACCTTCAGTATCATCTGGAGCTCCTGTGCTTATCTTTCGGTGATGTGTTCGGTTTCAACCAGCATTTACTGGGTCCGCTCTCTGTTAGCCCGTTGCTGTCCCCAGCCAAACCTGCAAGGCAGCAGGTTGCTATTTTCTTTAGAGCAGCAAACCTTAGATGGCCTGCCCTTCTGGGCTGATGAGCGTCATCAGCCCAGCGAACCGGTCTTTTTTATGGACTACTTGGTTTGCCGCCCGTCCAGTTTTGTGTGCGGTTTGCTCTCTTGCCTTTGATTGTCCCCAATCAGACTACAAGGCAGCAGTAGTTCCCTGCGATCGGAAATGTGGACCGGCTTTACCTCTGCTGGGCTTTCCAGTTCTTCTGCACATTTGGGTGGTCCGCACATCGTCTCGCCTGCCGCGTATTTGTTTTGATTTCCTTTGACTTCCATATATTACTCAATGCAATAAAGTTTCCACTAGCTTTTTTCTGTGTGATCTTGAAGAGACAATATTACAAAAGCAGACAATATTTCAAGCGAACAAAAGGAAACAGTATTAGTTACCCCTAGAACTACAACCTGTCACTAGTCAACAAATTTAATTATATAAAACCGTGGCATCCGATAACATATGGCCGGCAGACTCAGATAAAAATTCTAGGAAATAAGACCACAACCGTCGCATGATCCTCGCACTCCAGTATTGTTATATAAAGACAAATTCATTTTAAAAACAACACAACATGCTAAATAAAGGTAATATTATTGGTTATTAAACTGACATCATTGCACTCCGGCAGACCCATAGGTGCTCAGTCTCCCCAAACAGATATCGAAGAGTATGCACTGATATAAAGGTTATATTATGTTAAAAGTTAAGTTTAAAACTAAGAAACATCAGTGTTATTTACATTTTTCATCTATAAATAATAATGGAATAATAGAATTTAGTAAAATTACAAAAAAGCTTAGTGTTCTATCAAACTCATACAAAACCATTCCCATTAAGCAGGAATTTTCGAGCTAGTCAGCGGGCCACATATAAACAAAGTCATAATTGATGAGAGCTAACTTACAGCATCTGTACAGGCATCATGCAGTAGACTAAAGATTTTTGTCACTGTCCCATGAGCACGCAGGTGCATGCGGAAGGCAGGTGATATGCATTTGCCAGCCAGTTTTAGGCAGCTGGGAAGGAAAAAAGTGTCATGTTTTATTTGACGATCATTATAAATAACTAACTATCTTTACTGCCTGTGTTACCGCTTCTTAGGGCGATGTAGGACACGGGGACATGAGCTGAGGAGTTTAATGGTCGCATGGTTAGTGCAGTCACTGCAAATATGTTCATGTTAAGATTTTTTCTTATGCCCTGATAGAAAAAAAACCTTGACTCACCTAGGATCGAACACAGGTCTCCTGAATGGGAGCCTGCGCTCTAATCCATTTGTCTAATCATCTCTTGGCAATCATTATTTTTAAAAGCATATATTTCCTTTGTTAGTTCTGCAAAAAAACCCAGGTATTTCTTAATTTACAGCGAGCCTGCCTAATCCACTGTGGACCACAAACTGGACAGTCAGCTTCAAGTCTGTCAGGTTTTCCCAAAACTTAGGTGTGGCCCCATGTTGCTTCTCAGCTCACCCAGGGGAGGACAGTCTTGCAGGACATGCTCCGATGTCTGTTCCACCTGTTGACACTGGCAGAGAGCTGTTTCACTTATTCCTAGTCTATGTAAGTGTTTGTTTAGTCTGCAGTGTCCGGTACAAAGGTGAAATATAATGACCTGGTTCAACACTCTGTCATTTATTTTTGAACAAAATTTAATATTCAAACTGCACACAAATTTTTACATTATAACAGCACAGACATTTAACATTATTATGGGGGACTGCCTAGAGTAGTTGATAGTAGCTCGGCCTGCTAGCTGTGAGACGCCTCATAGCTCGGGTTCGAACCTACTGTCCGGCATTTGTTCGAGTCCCCTGGTCTTACTCAGGACGATAACGTGAGTACCTCTGAAGTCGGAGAAAATCTGCCTGTATGGTGAGGGAATACTAATTACGAGCACATTGAGCACACGGCTGCCAGTGTAAAGTAATTTACAATGTCACGCTGCTGCCATTGTAAGAAATTGGAAAACAGATTTTCGAAATCAGTTTCAGAGATGAAACTGCCTGAGTTGATACTGACTTGAACATATTAATAAAATAAAATAAAAATTTTTAAAACAATTATTATAAATGCACAGTAAATGTAACGTTAATTTAATGGCACAGAAAATTTAACATTATAACTGCAGAGAAATGTAATGTTATTATAACTGCACAGGGGTCAAAGTCGCAGTCATAGGGACGTTTGTCAGGTTTAGCGTGACATACTCAAAACAATTCCCGTAGGATAAAATAGCTCAGCCCTACACATGTATGGTACTATACATAAGCAGGGGTCTACGAACCGGTATTTAACGTTAGTTGTTCTTGTTAAAGATCAATTATATATCACAATAATAACGATTAAATTGAAAAAATCTGGCCAGCAATGGCGGAATGTGGGATGGCCATTCAGTCAGAACTGTTTGATTCTGAACACGACTTTGCTAGCGCATTTTCGCAATGTTTGGTCGGGTATTTTCGATTCGTTTCCAAGCTACTGAGTTAGTGCTTGAGCAACGCTGTGAGCTATGACTGTTACATGGAATGCTTTTTGCTGTGTCAACCGTGCGTTTGTTGTGTGTATTCAGAAAATGGCGGACAGCGGTTATGACGAACAAGCTCAATCTGCCGTATGCAGTTATATTGCGAGTGCAGAAAACTGGATTTTGTCATGATTGATGTTCCTTCGACAAGAATTGCAATTCAAGTGATGAACAGTTTTGTGTTGCTACATTAGACGCCATATGCATTTATGCGGTGCGGTTTCTTTGTGGCGAGCACGCGGCTGTTTCATTCTGGAATTAGTTCACACAGAAAACATTTCACAGTTGTTAGCATTTTGTGTGATTTTCATTGGCACAGGAATGGAGCAATTATGGGTGACAAGTTGCAATGAAGTTGGAACCGATTATGAACTATAAACGATTAAATTGGTCGCACTGAAGAACAAACGAAGAAGTAGAAGAAAATGCACAGGAAATGTAACAATATTATAACTGCACAGACAATTAGTTCAGTGTAATTTGTAACATTGTCTAGAATGAACAAGAAAATTTCCAAGAGTTTGTGCTATACATAAACAAGTAAAACAATTACATACGTTTCAAAGGAAGATTAGCAATATCTCAAGTCACAAATCAATATGATCTTACTGGCAATAGAGGTAACTGTCATCAACCAGGTGTGCCTGCATGTCATTCTGGACCTAGAGAAGTCTGTAGACATTTCATATCAGCAAGGATGGAAGCAAGACTTTACTGGGCTGCTGGTCCGAATGCTTAAGAACATCAATTGAGCTCCTCAGGTTCAGAAGTAGTGCAGACTTGGTGGGTCATATATTCTCTTTTTCGTTACTGTAGTTGACTTGCATTCTGAATTTCTTCTTCGAACGCTCAATATCGACCACTTGTTAACCTCTCTGTGTGATTTGCATGTGATCTGAGCCTAAGAGCGATTGTAAATTGTGCCAGTTATGTGCCCACAAGTTGGCCAGCACATCTGATTTATGTGACACTTTTTATTTACTAGGGTAGCTTCATCTCTTACGACATGCCTTGAAGGTCATAGTGGTACTATTCTTTGCTTCCCATGCGGGACCCGGCACCACACAGCGTTTCAGGATATCAATTGAGCCCCTCAGGTTCAGCAGTAGCACAGACTCAGTGGGTCATATTTTTGTTACTGTAGAGTCAACTTGCATGGCAATGTGCTCTGAATTTTGAGTTTGGTCTATTGAAATACAAGTCTGTCTCATCAACTGTATATACCTGTCTAGGGTATAGTTGAGCTTGATATGAATAGCTGGCAATATGGTGACGGGGAATGAGAACAGTGAATCTTAAATTAACTGCTTAAGCAGCAGACTGTCCCCTAGTGCTTGATCAGTTCATTTCTGGCTTCTGTCCGAGGTGGGTAGATAATCCACTGACACCTTAGTTCTTCAATTCTGTGTATACTATACAACATTCAACCTTATTCTTTTGTGATCAATTTCTGTATTGACTACTCTGTATGTGTCATAAACAGGACAGTGCGCTCGAGGTCTTCACCGGTTCCCCCAGTTTGTTCTGAAGGGTTGTTTCTGTTGGCAAGATTTTCATTCTCATGCTGGGACAGTTGCAGGATGAGCTCTGGGGACTGTTTTGGTGCTCCAAGGGTGCAGGCAGCTGAGTCCCTAAAACCCATCCTATGAAGGTGTGCTCTGAGACCACAGTGTCCTGCTCTCTAAGACTGAAGACTAAGTCTGCGCTTTTCTGTTTAATTTATTTATGTTGTTGCTCTGGGTTGTATCCTCCGTTTGTTTTTCTCCACTTAATTTTTCTGGATTGTTTCAGGAGAGTCTTTGCTTCTGTAGAGCTTTGTGTTGGGTGTGGTCATGTTAAGCTCACTCCAGCCATTGCAAGTTTGTCAGCCTTTTCATTTCTGGGATGCCACAGTATGCTGGTATCTATTGTAGAACTAATTCTGATTTCTTAGACCAACATTCGACCAAAGACGAAGAGTGTAGCGTTGTTTGATCATTGAAGAAGAATGTCTGTCCAACCGGGGCAGCAGAGTTTTCCATATTGTATCTTAAGGAGGTGTAGATGGGGTCTCTGTGGCTAAGTGGTTACACCTTTGCCTTGTGTTTCGAGGTTGCAGGTTCGAATTCAGCCCATGCCTTCTGTTCATGAGTGCATTTTTTTTCAGGAGCCCCTAGGATTGTTGACGGAGCTACATAGTTTGTGCTTTGAGCAATACTCTCGCAGGTAGTCACTTCTGTGAAGAATACCCAAAGCTATGAGGCAAACCTGTGAATGATGTCAATTCTTCGGCTTTATGGTGTAATGATGTCAATTCTTCGGCTTTAGATGGAGGTGTGACACAACAGTCACATAACCTGTCTGAAACGAGCAGTGTATGAATATATATAACAAATGCATTCATGTGATATACCTAAGGCAACGAATAGTAGTTGAATTTGTGTCCTGTAAACTGTCTAATAGATAATCCACCTCATCCATGAAGTCCTGGGTTTCTCCCAGCTCCTGAACTTCATGTGTCTGCTTGACATTGTGAACTACGGTGTACAACTGAAATTAAATTGAACAAAATATTAAATCATTACTGTTTATTGTCAGCAATTTTGGTTAACAAATTTGTGTCACCTGCATTCTAACGTGTCAGCTCCAGCTGCAACAAATTTGTATCATTAGCATTTTAACAGCCTCAGCTGCAGAATTTTAACAGCCTCAGCTGCAACTAAATTTACAAATGATGGGTCACAATAAAAAAAGGTGATGTTTTAGAAGTATTTGTGAGGAGTCAACTTTAAGAAAAGTGTTTTCTGTTGGCATTATCAGATGATGCATATGACAGTATTTTCACCACTACATTTAAACTTTGTTTTTAATAGGATGTGTTTCGTGTATTACACCTCTAGGAAGGTTTGTTCTGGTACAGTGTATATAGTTGATAGTCTCATATTGTCTCAAGTCTAAGGATTGATTTTGTTGTAAAGGGATTGATCTTATAAAGCTGGAATCCCTCTGCAGAAAATGACATGCCACCTGCAGATAGCATTGCACATAGCACAAATTCTGTGGTTTCTGCAATAATCCTAGGAGTCTCTGGAAAAATGCACCTGTAAACAGAATGGTGTGGTCTGGATTCTAACCCATGACCTTTGGAACGCAAGGTGATAGCGTAACCACTTAGCCACAGAGACCTCTAATAGTCTCATATCATGTATCTCACGCTAGATGGGATCCGCTCGAAACACAGACGAGCGAACTCCCAGAGAGACTATAAATGCTCGCTCTCCGGCCGATGGGAAAAGCTTGAAGGATAAATGTGGAACCGCAGTGGGCGAAACTCGGAGCCCGCACATGATCTCTCTTGAGCCGATGAGTATGCTGGGAGTCGAGTTGAGCTGCATGAGGGTCCACATAGGGTGGAACTCTGGCCCCTATCTCAGGGATGGGGGCACGATTATAAGCCCCAGAATCGTACAACCTCAGGCAAACATGAGCACGGCAAAAACTTATGGTGACCAGGCACCATTGCAAAGCGAGCACGCATACACGCCGGCGATGCAAGAGTGGGCCCGCCGAAGGGCAGACAAGCATGGCACGGCAGGCATGGAAAATGTGAGCACGGCGAAAAACTGATGCTGATCAGGCACCAGGGCAGAGCTAGCACGCATGATGGCAATGCCATAGTGGGCCCCACCGAGGGGCAGGCAAGCATGGCGTGGCAAGCATGAGGGTGTGCGTCCCACCCGAAGGTGCAGAACAACTGGAAAGCCCAGCAGAGGTAAAGACAGTGTGCGTTTCCGCTCGCAGGGAACTACTGCTGCCTTGTAGTTTGATTGGGGACAATCAAAGACTAGCGGAGCAAACCGTACACAAAACTGGACGGTAGGCAAACCAAGCAGTCCATTAACAAGACGGGTATAGCTGGGCAGATGACGCTCATCAGCCCAGGAGGGCAGGTCGTCTATGGGTCGCTGCCCTGAAAGAAAATAGCAACCTGCTGCCTTGTGGGTTTGGCTGGGGACAGCAAAAGGCTAACAGAGAGCGAACCAGTAACGCTGGTTGAAATCGAACATGCCGCAAGGATAAGCACCTGAGCTCCAATAGGTACTGAAGGCCATGCACGTACATCCGTTCTTGATGTTTGGCTGCTTATATATCATAATCGCATGATAAAAGCGGCTCAAGAACGATCGCCTGAGATATATCATGTATCTATTTACGCTAATCTCAAACTGAACACAGATACTGTGAGAAAGCGTTATATGTGATCTTGAGTAATGATTGTACACGATAAATACAGCATAAACAATTGAATGGCAGTCGCCGGTGTGGTGCCGGGGTCCATAGGTAAAGCAAAGAATAGTACCACTGCTACCTACAAGGCATGTCATAAGAAATGATTGATGTAGGGGTCTAGGGAAGCTACCCAAGTAAATAAAAAGTAAATCGCAGAAATCAGATGTGCTGGCCTACCTGTAGGCGCATAACTTGCACAATGTACAATCGCTCAGGCTCAGATCACATACAAATCACACAGAGCGCTTAACAAGTGGTTGATATGGATCGTTCGAAGAAGTATGACTGTAAATTAGCTATCTTCTTCTTCAGTAATCCAGCGGCACTTTGGCTCTTGTCATTCGGCTCAATGTTATGTAGTGGTATCTGCTTGTGTTTGTAAGTTGTTCTTTTGTTCCATATAATGTGTTCCATTTATCTGGCCTTGGAGGAAGGAGGATCTTCCTGACATCATCTAGTGCTTGGCACCCAAGGAGGGTGGTGGCGTTTTCATGATGATGTGCACATAGCTGACACGCTGGAGTCTGTTGTGGTTGAATTCTTTTCTATGCGATTATCAAGTGTTAGGTGTTGGGTTCAGAAACTAAATATGGCGATTTGATCTCTCCTTGTAAGGTGGTTGATGCCGTCATTGGGGCTAGGGTTGGCCATGTGTCTGTAAACCTCTCTTCCTGTGTTTCCCGTGGCCCATCTGTTAGCCAAATTTCATTATTTCTGTCTTCACTTTTGGAATTTTCGAGTAAGACTGAACCCACAACCCTCTTGTGTCCAAGTTGATAGGCGAAAGCTTATGCATTACCAATTAATGAAGTATTCATTTTTTTTTTTTTTTTTTAAATAAATGTAATTACGTGT
Source organism: Arion vulgaris (assembly GCA_020796225.1). Taxonomy (NCBI): domain Eukaryota; kingdom Metazoa; phylum Mollusca; class Gastropoda; order Stylommatophora; family Arionidae; genus Arion; species Arion vulgaris. The sequence goes on from CM036767.1 coordinate 10,709,769, forward strand.
GGTGTTATCATTACCTCCTTATGAGTCTTGCTGACTTTAAGCGATGTGTAAGCCTCATCATACTGTCTCGTAGGCCAATGTACTTCTCGCTTCAACTTTGGACCTCTCCCAGAATCCTTAACAAGAACTACATCATCACTATTCTCTTTCGTTGCAGCATTATCCGTCTTTTCCTAAAGATATCGATCACAAATATAACAATATTAGTTTCTATGAAAACAGTGGACAATGCTCATAAACACAGATATATCAAATAGAAAAATGAAGCTAAGTGGTTTAATACGGGTTTGGTATCATCATATTGCGCTCACAATGTAAGCTTCTGAAATGTATTCAATATAAAGGTCTGCATATAGCCCTAGAGAATGGACTTCCTTCCTCCCTTTCTTTTGCTTGAAATATTGTCTATATATTCAATGTTGTCTCTTCTATAAACTTCATGTCTTTTGTAGCTCAGACAGAGGTTCGTGTAGTTTTCTGTCGAGTGTTGTTTCATTAGGCCAGTGAGCTTGGCTCAGTATGTCATATTCGGGCAGTCTTGAAGTATGTATTCTGCAGTCTGATGTGCCTGTTCACATGTACACATGGCTGAATTGCCAATCTTGAATTTTGTATACATGTGGTTGCAGAGTCGATTTGTGTCCTATTCTGAGGTGCAGAATGAGAATGGACTGAATCACTACAAGCGTCAACAATTTGCAGAATTACACTTATCTTCGTTCCAGGGCACATGGGTTCGGTGACAATGAGAGAACAGATAGACTGGCTGGCTCTGCCACTGTATCAGGAGGGCCAGCCAATGGATAGAGCTGACATTCTGAAGTTCTAAAAGAGTGTGGCCGCAAAGAGGATCATCATTTAAACCAATCCACATCAACTGTTAGATTGCAAGAGCTGGGATTGAAGATTGGAGTGGCCAGAAAAGAAAAGCACAACAGGTATATAATTAAGCTCATCAATCAAAACATAGGCAGGGTTGACATGAGATCTGTTATATTCAGAACAAATCCCACTAAAACTTGGGAATTTGATCCTGGGACCAAGCTCCTTCAAGGCAGGTGTACTAACCACTACAATTTCGCTCCTCTCAAATATTTATACCCAGTTGCACAAAATTAGCAGATAAATAATAAATACAATAAAAATTGCAAAACAAGACTATGAAGATTATAATAAGACAAACAAGTAGTAATAAAAGAAGTGAACACAATGGATAACTAAAAAATAAAATGTAAAAATATTTTTTGAAAGCTACATATCGACCACTTGTTAAACCACTCTTTGTGAATTGTATGTGATCTGAGCTAAGAGCAATTGTACGTTGTGCCAGTTATGCACCTACAAGTTAGGCCAGCACAACCGATTTCTGCGATGTTTTTTATTTACTAGGGCAGCTTCCTAGGCCCCAACCTCAGTCGCCTTGTAGGTCACAGTGGTACTATTCTTTGCTTTCCTTGCAGGTCCTTACACCACACAGATGAAAATAACAAATATGATCTAATGCTGCTGAAGTCATCTAAACTGTTTTTATTTTTTCCACTGGTCACAACGGAAAGTGATCAAGCCCCCTTCTCTAGGGCATCTATGTGGGGCAAAACAAAATCTTTCCACCGTGCTCTGTCCCTGGCCATCCTTCACAAGTCTGATTTCCAGTTACATCGACGTCTTTACTTTTTTTGTCTTTCCAAATTGCTAAGAACCACACAAAATGTCATCATATCTTCTTATCTTAACACATTTGCGTGAACCGTCAGGGGGAGAGTTAGTTTTCTATCTTGTGCCAGGTGTGTTGCGCTTGACGTTGTCAGTCCATGCTTTCACAGGGACTCTGAGATGTTATCTATCCATTGTGTTCGTGGACTGCCTCGTGCTCTGCTCCCTGAGTGTCAATTATTATAGGCATGTGATGGTAGTAAATGTGGTTCCATTCTCATTAGATGGCGAACCACTTGATTCTTTGCTTCTCGATGTACTGTATGCATGGTATAGTACCAACGATGCTTCTGATATTCTCGTTTCTCACTCTATCTCTCCTTTAACACTGACAGCTTTTCGTAGACATCTCATTTCACATGTTGTAATCTTTCTTTCTTGTGTCTTAGTCAAGGGCCATGTTTGGCACTGATAGCAGAGAGTGGAATAAATATGCAGTTTATCAGTTGTCGTTTGACTGCCATGTTAATGCTTGGATGTTTTAATAGTGTCCTCATAATAGAGCTAAATAGTAGCACAGAGACATGTACTAAAATGAAGAAAAAAAGGGTTGAACAATGTGACATTCATTACCTCTTTGTCTCCATCAGCCTCATGTTTATTGTACCAAGAGCGTGCATTGTATGTTGCCTTGGCTGGGGACTATTGATGTTTTATTAGATTAGCATTGATATAAAACAAATTACTTACCAATTAATATGTTCACTTTTTAAATACATTTAAGCAAGGGTTTCAAACATTTGCATAATAATAACAATTCCTCTTGTACCGTTATCGTTATACTTCTTCTTCTTCTGCATTCTCATTAGATTGGGATTTCGGATTCTCTAATAAAGGCAGCCATCTGCCTCAGATTATCAGCCACGCCATACAGTTTGTCTTGGACGCTAGTGTAAGTGGGCGACCTCTTTCTTCTAAGTCTGCACACTGAGGGCAGTTCTGTAGGATATAATTCCTTTGATTTCTGCTTCCCGTTTGCGCGACCTCTTCCAGCAGTAAGTTTTGGTCACCCTCGTGATGGTGTGTCTGACATTCTTACTGCGTGGCTAAATCTCAGAGGCAGATTGGCGGCCGTAGAATCCGTTATCCCATTTCTCATTGTGAGGGGTCGTTGCACCATGTTATCGCCTTATGACCTGGTGCATCCGTTTTCTGCAAGCATTTGTTTCGGGTTAGCATTCCTAGCGGACACATGCATCCGATTTCAGCCAAACCTCCTTAGTCGCCTCTTACGACATGCGTGGCAGGTAACAGTGGTTCTATTCTTTACACCCCAAATTTGGGCCCAGTAACCACTCGGGCGATACATTATATAGGACCTACAAACAATTTCTCTATACCGCTCTATCCAGGGAAACTCGCTCAATCTCCTCAATGGAACCGAGATCTATATTTCTCGCCTCTCTCAACAAAGTTCGTTTCTGGGTCTCCTTAAGTCATCATCTCTTTCTTGAACCCTCTGCAACCCACTTCAATGCCTGCTTTGATATTCCTTGATTATTTCTTCTAAAGGTGTGTCCAACATATCTTCATCTTCTCTTTCTTATAACAGTTGTTACTATACATTTCTCTGATTTGCTCACTTCTCTTGAATTCATTTCAATTTAAAACATTTACATACTCATGATAAACGGTAATTTTTAGTTGACATTCAATAAAATGAAAGTTCTTGTTTTGTTAGTTTTATTTATTGTAGTGTGCATTGCTGTTGCATTTTCAGTGCAGAAGACATTTTCAGGGGTGAGATATCTGTTCAAATGGCGAATCGACACAAATCTATTTACGCCGCTTTTTTCCGATTTCCAGAAGCTACTTGAGCTTTCAGCTCTTCGCCCTTAAAAGGTGCCATGGACTATCGAACTCTTTCACTCTATCGGTGTGCCACTGAACACCGCAAATCTGGGGAAACTTGTTGGTGGCTTTCTGAAGCCTGCAGGAATTGAACCTGCACTCACAGAGGGCTAGGCACCTGTAGTCCAATGTGCTACGAACATGTTGCATTTAAGCCACCTAAAGACAAAGGTCATCTGTGGGAGTCTGTGAGCTGAGCTGATCACAAGAGTACCTGGTTAAAAATCCACGGCGGAAGTTTGGAAGCAAATTTGCACCATGAATTATTACAAACTGTAAAAATAGATTTCACGATGCAGACACCAATGACAAACTACTGAACGTATAAGTAGTGCCTAGAAAATCAACAACTCTTTTACTTCGTTGATGTTGACATCTGTAAAGGAAATGCCATGATTTTCATTTTTCACATAAATAAATGGAATATAAGCTACTACCATATATATATATATGTGGCCTTTTTCATCTTTACAGACGGTCAATTGGCAAGTGTTTTACTGTGACAACTTCTAAGTTTTCACTTTTCTCTCTTGTGTCAGCTCATACATAAGTCTCTTCTCGAAAGATTCTCGACCTTTCGCAAGTTGGCTTTCCACACAACTCTGTCATCAGCTAGTCTTCCCATGTGCTGGGACCTATAGAAAAGTTTTCATTGAGGCTTTGCAGACATCTTTATATCTGAGCAGTGGTCTGCCCTGGTGCCTCTTCCCTCCAAAGTTCAAGAACAACATTGTTTTGGTATGCGAAAGTTTCCATTCTTCTCCATGCCCCAACCATTTTAGTCGTCTACTGCTGAGCATGCCCATGATGGAAGGCAGGTTTGCAGTTGCAGTACATAGTGTAATATATAGTCCTGAAAGAACTAAATGTTAAAGAGAACTGGCTGATGACATACTATACAGAAAAATTAAGATACTTTGGTCATATTAAGCATCACAATGGCCTGGAAAGAACAATATTAGAGGGCAGGGTCCCAGGACGCAGAGGCAGACTAAGAAGAAGATGGCTACAAGATATTAAAGAAACCATGAATATGACCATCGACAAAGTGGGTGAACTGGCTAGAGACAGAGTGAATTTCAGATGTGCTGCAAAGAGAGCAACGTCCTATAAAGGATACGACCTTGATGATGACCATATATATTCTCATGTGATCAGTTTACCATGCTCAGATAACTAAACAGAGTTGTCAGCAGGAGGTCCTCATGGAAGTCTTACAATTTCTTCTTCAATTTTCCAGGAATCATAGGTTCACCTCCATTTTCCTATATTTCAGCAGGGAGAGTCTTTTTGTTTTTTCCCGTCCGCTTTAACTCAGACAGTTCATCTCTAAAACTGATTTTGCGTGAAAATGTTTTCCAATTTCTTACACGGCAGTCAGTGCACACTTGTAAATTACTTTACACTGGCAGCTGTGGCTCAATGTACTCGTAATTAGTATTCCCCGCCATCAGGCAGATTTTCTCCGACTTCAGAGGTACTCACGTTATCGTCCTGAGTAAGACCAGGGACTCGAACAAATGCCGGACAGTAGGTTCGAACCCTAGCTATGAGGCGTCTCACAGCTAGCAGGCCGAGCTACTATCAACTACTCTAGGCAGTCCCCCATGCAGGGAGAGTACCGGCTTTCTTGCAGACCCAGAGGACTCTAACAACTCTGAGCGTGTAGAGCTCTGATTAGTGATGCGGCAACTCATACTCAGGTAGAGCCTATTGGTAAACTCTGCAAGTATCCTCTTGTTGCTAGCAAGGTAGACGCTCTAGAAACACCAATCAGTGCCCACACTAAACAATTTGAACGTGTTTATAAGTCCAATGGTGGCATCTGTGGCCTAGGGGATAGTGACTGTCTATTAACCCCGCCGTTCTTAGTTCAAATCATGCTGCGGACAATTTGGTTGCAAATTGTTTGCGTGATTTTTGAAAAGAACGATGGCACCACCCTTCAGAAAGCAATGGCAAACTACTGAACGTAATAATGCTCAGAAAAATCACAAACAGCGTTAAAAGCTGGGTTGATTCGCAAAGTCCTGTAAAGGATATGCAATTAACTTTTTTATACGCCCAAAGAGCAACTTTTGCGATTGCTCTAGAACAACCACTCGCTAACCACTATATGCGACTTTTATGTGATTTATTTCAGAGATAGTATGGAGTGATCACCTGTTCGGACAAGAGAGAGGATGGGGTGTTTGCATTCACTCAAAAGATCAATTTTCGGTTGCTTATTGTGATCTTTATTTGATATATGCCAGTGAACATTCACATGCTGTGGATGTCATCTTATGCATGTGGGACAATCGTGTCCGAAAAGTGCCTGCCTTTGCCAATGTTTGGGTTTGTACTAGGAGACAATCCTTTACATTTTCGGCCTTGCTTTTCTGGCTATGGTGAGATTATTCCAGATTAGGAAAATTCTTAACCACTTTAGGATGTGTGTTGGCACAAGGCAATTTGCAGTTTTCAACTCTGTATTCTCTCTTTAGAAGGACTGGAAACGTTAAGCTGAGGCTGAACACAAGTGAACAAGAAGGGAAAGTTTTTATCAGGCACAAAAACACTGCTTGATTTTGTGCTCGTCCAGCATTATCAATCCTGGTTGTTCCAGGAAGGGCAGTTTCATAAGCACAAGAAAGCAACTTTTGGTTTTATGCGCTCTGCCAACCAACCCAACCAATTTATCTGCACTTGGCCTCTAGTACAGTGTTTTCTGCAGTCTTCCCTTGTGTCGACACAACACGTTACATCAGTCTGAATGAGTCTTGCCTAGAGCAGGCAACTATGGTGCAACCATTAACTCTGGGTGATGTGGGTTTAGGCTTACAGACAAATCGCAGCATTTCCTTACTCTGTTCATTTATTGTGTACTCATCCAAATTTCCCCAACACTAGACATCAGCATTTCAAAATCCTTAAATCACTGGATAAATTCAATATAAACTTTAATATCTTCATCCAACAGGTGGTGGCTAAGAAAAAAATAAGTTCCTCCACACCCTTCAATCCTCTGCGATCTGTGCTGTTGCAGCGAGCTTGTCCATCTCGCTGTATATCCAGTACATCTATGTCCTTTTTTCTTTGCGCTCGTCTTTACGACCAATTTTAATCACTCTTTGTGATATGTTTGATCTTTGTCAAGAACGTGTATACGTTGCACATTGGTTTGGTAGGCCCTCAACGCATAGACTTCTACACGTTTAGGACACGTGCATCCGATTTCAGCCGAACTCCTTAGTCGCCTCTTACAACATGCGTGGCAGGCAACAGTGGTTCTATTCTTTACACCCCAAATTTTGGACCCGGTAATCACTTGGGCGATAGTACATCTATGTAAGTCCCTGGAAGTTAGAAACCTCAAGAGAAGACATCCACTCATACCACAACCTGCCGTTTTGGAACTTCCAAAGCATCAACTGAGAGTCTGACACAATAATGGTTCCAGTAAATGAAGTCCCAGAGAGCTATTAGAGAGAAACAGTAACAGCCTGAACCTTCATCCTCATACTGAAAGTGGTAATCATGTATACTCTGTAAAGACCCTACCAAGCTCACTAGCTAAGAAACCTCTGACTTATCACAAATAGGATGAGTATAAGATCCACCATGCACACACACAAACAGTACTATTTAGTTACCCGTATCTACAATATTGGTCTACAAGGTGTGTTCTGAGACAGGCCCTGCAGTCAGCAGGGTTGGGATCAGCTAGTCCTTAGGAGGGGTGAAAAGTGAAAAATAGTTTCCTGCTGATGACCCTCAGAACATACAAGTCAACCCCACCTCCTGCGTGTAGACCGGGAAACTGACCATGATGTCAAAGTAAAAGGGGGAATTGCTTGCCTGGGAGATGGACTCCTTAAGTCGGGATAAATTGTCGGGAGTAAACCCGACATAAAATCTTGGAGGTCTGGTCCCCAGACTTATGATATGGGTGGATTTACCCTGATATCCAAGAGCCAGACACCCAGCTATGGGCAAATAGCCACACTGCCTTTTGGGAGCCTCGGGAGTAGCAAAGACTATGGGAGTAAAACCAAACAGAAAATTCGGAGTGGAGCCCCTAAGGTGGACAGGCATCATGTGATGCCCTACTGGCAGCTCCTGCAACCAAACTGACACCAAACGTGGTGTTTGCACTCCTCTGGATTCTATCAGCAAAGTCGAGAGAGGGTAGTTGATGCTTGGGCAACTCAGCTACTCCATAAACATTTCCCTAGCATGTGTCACGGAAAGGTCACTTTGTTGGCTTACAATATTGTAAAATTACAATAAAATTGAATATTTGTATCAAATTTTAAATAAATAAGTTTGTCAACCAACCTTTTGAGGACTGTTGCCGACCATTTTCCTTTGCAAATCTGAGAGGCCAGACAAGGATTTCTTAGATTTGAAAAATTTTCGAGGAGCACTCTCCTTTTGGCTGCCTTCTTCGGAAACAGTCTGACTATTTGACGGAGATTCTTGAGAAGTAAGTTGCTCAGAGCATTCTGAGGCATTATCTGGCTCACCCGTGGAGTCATTCTCATTTCCCTTTTCCATATTTCGAAGACGTGTGGCAAGCTGTTCTCTGGCTACTGAAGGTTCAATTTGTTTAATGTTGCAGACCTCCCCTTCTAGTTCTACAATACCAGCTGGTTCAGCAGGATGACAATTGTTTGATGTCTCAGCACTCACAGATGAAGATTCCATATCTTCCTCCATTCTTACATCAATTTGCACAAAAACTGTTTGATCATCACCTATAGAAGAAACTTGTGTTTCACTACTTGGTTCTGTGTCCTCGCTGATTGGTAAAGGTGACTCATCCTCCTCTTTGAAAGCAAGTGGCTTAAGTTCTTCTTCCACTTGAGGAGTACGAGATTTAAAAATTCGATAACGCTTGCCACGTCCTGATGATATATCACCTGGAGAACTATTTTCAGGTGATGCCATTATTGATGCAGACTGAGATAGATGTGCAGGCTCTGCGGCAGAAATATTAGAATTTCTTCCTCTGGTAACACGTTTTGTAGAGGCAGCGGGAGATGAAAGAGTGTCTGCATCAACAGCAGATGGTGATATTCCTTCTGAATCAACAGCCACAGCGGAAACAATTCGAAGACGAGCACTTGACCGTGTAGAAACTGTCTCTGCACAATCTGGTGTAGTTGTGATGGAATCAGTGTTTCCATTTTCTCCTGGTGGGTCTTGAGAAGTTGAACTGTCGGATGCTACTGGAATTAATGTTCCTTTCGGTTTTGAATTTCTAGAGAAATACTTTGTTTGTACTTCTCTTTTCTCTACCTGAGCCTTGGGTTTACAAACAACAACTACAGTGGTACCCTGAGCTTCATTGGCCAATTCTTGTTTAGAAACCACTGTACTGTTGCTTAATCCTTTTGTTGATGCATCTGGTTTTTCTTTCAACTGCTGGGCAGCATAATTTCTTTTGTATTCCTCAATTAACTCGGGATCAGACACAGTCAGAGGCTTTCTACCTCTCGGTCCACCCTTTCTTTTATACCCAGACTTTCTTGGTGGTGGGGAATCTGGTTTGTCAACTGGGGTAACTACTTCTCCGGAGTAAGTCTTGAGAGGGTCTCTCTTGAACTGAACAGGAAAGATATCTTCCTCCTCCTCTTCTTCTTCCTCCAAATCATCTTCTTGTATATCATGAGATGTTGCAAGTCTTGCTTCAGAGAAGAACAAAGTTTGCCCAGATGCCATTTGTTTCCCTACCTCTACAAACTGATCCATGATGACAGGTTTTTTAGTGGAAGTTCTAGTGTAGGTGCGGAATGATGGTGATTTTGTGGTGTCTTCCTTTAGTGTCTTCACATATTCTTCATATCCTTCACCTTTCACTAATATTCTAGATGCTGGTAGCCTTGTGGGCTGATGAGGCTCCTGCTCCTGTACTGTTATCTCCTGTTTTTTTATTGTCTTTAATTTCCTTTTATCTTCAGTATCAAAGCTAAAGGGTCTTCCCTTTACTTTCCATCTTCTGTTTTTGGTTCGGTGGAGCCATCTGAAGTTTCACGAACCGGAACATAGTTCGCTTTACCCCATTTTGAAATGGACATTGCTGCCTTAACAGGAACAGTTTTACTGTCAGCTGCCTCTTCAAAATTTCTGCTTGCTTTGTTTCTGGAGCGACTGTATGTACGACCAGCAAACCATGGGGAAGGACCATCCTCTTCACTCATTTTGCACCTAAAAAAAATTGAAACTTATGTAGGTTTGACTGTTATGTGTATTCTTTAGCACAAATGCTGATAAAGTTGCTTTAAAATCAAAGTAGAAGTAGTAAAGGAACCTTTTTCATACCATGAGGTATATTGGGGAATAAGGTGTAGGCAGCATTGCACATTAATAGGCAACATTGCATACATGTACAATTACATTGTTTGATATAGGTTTTATATTTATACAGGTATTTTGTTTGACCTTGGATAGGCATTCTATAGGAGTCTCTATGGCAAAGTGGTTAAGAAGTTTGCCTGTGTTCTGAAGATTGTAGATTTGAATCTGGAACGAGTCACCTGTGTAATGTTTTTACAGAGATCCCTAGGATTGTTGATGGAGCTACCAAGTTTGTGTTTTGTTCAACACTCTCAGCAGGTGACATGACATTGTCAAGAGGGACGGAGCCATATGGGGAAACCAGGTGCAATGAAGTCATAGACATTGGCTTTATAGCCAAATCTTTTAGATTTTCAACAGCTATGGATTCTTTGACATGCTTAATTTAACACAGAACCTATATTTTATTAGATATCTGATACTGTTATGCTAGTGACACTCGGCTGTCTTCTGTAGAGTATGCCCAACCCACCGTCATTTTATCCTCTTAACCTGGGTCATCATGGGTTCTTGTCCTGTTCTTATCTACCGGTCTGTGTTTGCAACTTTGTCATACCATCTCAGTCTGAGAATACGCCGAAGACATCCGTTGACAAAGGTCTGAATCTTAATTGTATTTAACTTGGTGACTCGCCACATTTCCGAGCCATACAGCAACACAGGTTTCATATTTGAGCTGAATATTTTGAGCTTTGTTTTTTGTGGAGATGGCAGTATACACTGTGTGTAGGATAGCAAAGGCTTTGCAACATCCATACAGCTTATTAAAAGCTGTGCAGATTGAAAAATTAGCGTTTGTGATCACTGAAATCCCAAATGTATATTACTTAATTAACTTTTATTTATCATCTCTTCTTCTTCTTTGCGTTCGTTCTTTACGACCAATTTTAATCAATTTTTGTGTATGTTTGATCTTTGCCAAGAACATGTATAAGTTGCACATTGGTTTTCTCTCTCTCTCTCTTTAGCCTGTTACGCCCTTGGCGTTTAGGGCAACAACAAACGTACACCATTCTTCCCTGTTCATGGCCTTCCTCTGTATTGTGTTCCAGCTATGATTCATTTCCTTCAGCTCTTGCTCTATCGTTCTCCTCCAGGTCGTCTTGGGTCTTCCACGCTTTCGCCTACCCTCTGGAGTCCATCTCAGTGCAGTTTTCGTGTCGGAGCCAGTCTCCATGCGCATCACATGTCCAATCCATCTCCAGCGTCGTCTTCGGATGATAGTGCCCATATTCTCTTGTTGGCATCGTGCAAGCAATTCTTGATTCGAGATAGTATCGGCCAGTACAGCGTAGGATTTTTCGAGACAAGTTGTATGAAAGGCAGAGAGTCTTGACATATCCTGTTCTGTCATTCTCCAGCATTCCGATCCGTACAGCAATGTTGACAGCACACAGCTGTTATAGATACTAGTCTTGGTTCTGATGCTGTATTGGGCAGATTTCCAGGCGGTCTGAAGGGTCATGAATGCACTTCGTGCCTTACTCAGTCTGTTTTTAATGTCAGATCCAGCGCCTCCTTCATTGCTAATACACTTCCAAGGTATGTGAAGCGGTTGTATCTCGGAGGGTTTTACCTATATTTTATTAGATATCTGATACTGTTATGCTAGTGACACTCGGCTGTCTTCTGTAGAGTATGCCCAACCCGCCGTCATTTTATCCTCTTAACCTGGGTCATCATGGGTTCTTGTCCTGTTCTTATCTACCGGTCTGTGTTTGCAACTTTGTCATACCATCTCAGTCTGAGAATGCGCCGAAGACATCCGTTGACAAAGGTCTGAATCTTAATTGTATTTAACTTGGTGACTCGCCACATTTCCGAGCCATACAGCAACACAGGTTTCATATTTGAGCTGAATATTTTGAGCTTTGTTTTTTGTGGAGATGGCAGTATACACTGTGTGTAGGATAGCAAAGGCTTTGCAACATCCATACAGCTTATTAAAAGCTGTGCAGATTGAAAAATTAGCGTTTGTGATCACTGAAATCCCAAATGTATATTACTTAATTAACTTTTATTTATCATCTCTTCTTCTTCTTTGCGTTCGTTCTTTACGACCAATTTTAATCAATTTTTGTGTATGTTTGATCTTTGCCAAGAACATGTATAAGTTGCACATTGGTTTGTTAGGCGCCTAAACACATAGATTTCTACATGTTTAGAACAAGTGCATCCGATTGCAGCCAAACCTTAGGCCTCTATGACATCGTGGCATGTAACAGGGTTCTATTCTTTACATCCCAAATTTGGGCCCGGTAACCACTAGGGCGATTTATCATCTGATACTACAACATAAGTTACTCTGTTCTGATCTTTACACAAATACCTTGAGAAAATTAGCACACCCACCAACATAGAGGGAACTTAAACTACTTCTATCTTATAACCAACTACAACTATTCCTATTTTGCAAACAACTACATCTATTTCTATCTTGTAAACTACATCTATTTCTATCCTGTAACAACTACTTCTATCTTGTAACATCTAGAACATTTTATTTTTTGTAACCAACTACAACTATCTTGTAACAACTCCTGCTATTTCTATCTTGGCAACAGATTGGAATGTTGGAGGATGATCAAGAAAGATGTTCACTGCGCCCATGGTCATATATATAGTTCATCACATATGAATATGACTGCAAAGAATACAAAATTCTTCCCTGGCCAAACGATGTACGGAAACCTACAAATCTAGTCTGGTCAGAGCGGATCAGATCGGGAGGAAACCGAGGGAGGCTGCGGTGATATGCAATAAATTGGCGTTCCCTGGCCAAACAAAATATTAACAGACTTCTCTCGGACATCAATTTAGAAAGCATGAAAAGTCAAGTTACTTCTTATATACTATGGATTTTTTTTTAACAACTCTGAAAACAATTGTCATTGAATATTGATTGAATGCAAATCATGACACACTAAAATTAAAGTTGTACTTGTTACTTCACAGGATTATAAAAAATTACAATTGAATAATGAATGCTACTAATAAAGGAATAACTAATAGTGCAGACTTACTACTATACAGTTTTTATTATACTACTAACTTACTTCAAAGTGATGATATTGATAGTATAACACTCAGTGCAGTATCATAAGTAAATAGCTTCTTCTCGTTCGCTGATGTTCAATGTGAATGTCTACACAATGAGTCCAGTTCTCTTGATATATGTTGTCGTGTGTGTTAGTTCATCAAGGTTTCCAAACTAACAAACACAACAATATATATCCAGAGAACCGGACTCATTCAAAAGTGAGGAGACTTAACTAAGTTTCAGTCTGATCTTTGATCTAAACTCATGATATAATTTAATAAAGAGAACAATCAGAACATTATATAAAGATGCTACAAAAGATAGGAGAACTTCTCTTATATGGCAACTTTAACAAACCTGAGTGCGTGTTTAATTAAACAGTGTCCTAAACAAAATTTCGATTTGTCTTGCAGTCTTCCTCATACACCCTTAGATTTCTTTGGGTAGACCGCCATTTTATTTCTCAATGCGAGTTAACTTCCCCCACGCATGCGCATTGAAGAGTGCACGGATGCAATTTGCTGCATCAGTTTCGAATGTTGTGCTTGATAAATATTATTTGTTACATGCTATAATAAAATTATAAATTTGAGATACAAATACAACATGAAAGCTTCTCAGTGATGAGGGTGTAGACGTGATCAACTTATTGGTCATGTTATATGCTGGACGTCATTTCGTTAACTTCAGAAAAATATAATTTCCTGCAGCCTTTTCAAACCTTATGGTATGAACTGCCTGTCACTTCACATTTCCAAGCCATATATGCAGGAGGCCAAACCGTTTCCTCACATGAGCAATATCGTATGTGAGATTTAATCCACAATCCTCTTGTGTCTGAGTCCATTGCGCTAACCCGTCCCACTAGAAAAATGTTACGTGTCTCGATTATGTCTCATGAACACACAAAAATAATGTTTTCTAGAAATTGATTGATAGGACCATCTTCATTGCACTTCGGTGAGTAACCATATGTGCCCCGATCTCGTTCCTATACAGGAAGATCTCAGCTGCAGTACACGAAGACCGTAGCACAGATGTAATTATGAAGATATTTGAAATATAATTATCCGATTCCTTAGTGCGTAACAAAAAAGATACTGCAATCGGGACCTCCAAAAGACATTGAACCTTCCTAATTGAACCAGGGGATGAATGGATTTGTTATCCACCTCAATTTCAAACTGCTTTCTCAGTTAGTATGTCCATTAAGAAAACTGTGAACAAAATACTCCATTACTAATTAACTCGGAGGTTGAGACCCTCTTGAATGACAATGTCAATAAAACATTTATTTACACTGATGGGTCAGTCACCAACAACGATGTTCCTGGGATTTTTCAGCGCGCTCAGGAAGATAAATAATAAGAGAAGCCAGTGGGGCCTACGCGACAGCTACAAGTAGCTTGGCAATGGAGGTATGTGCGGTTACAGAGGCGGTGAGGTGATTTGCATCTCATAACTACTCTTGTGTTTTCATACTCAGCGTCTCCATGAGTATGCTTTGTAAAGTCGAAACAGGAATGGTGAGACGAAACTGGGTGGAAGTACTGGAACAGACAGGGATCAGAGAAAGCACTTCATTTTCGTATATGGGCACACATGAATCAGGGGTAATGAACGCTCAGATAGATTGGCTGGCATATATCTACGATATCAGACGGAAATGCAATGGACCGAAATGACATTCTTTCACATTGAGAGTCTTTCCAAACAGAAGAGTTTCAGGGTTGTAAATCCCAATCGCTGACACGATTGAGAGAGATGGATGTTGATATTGTTACAGTTCGAAAAGATTGACATACCAAATATGCAAAAATATTTATTAGTCAACATCTAGCGTGCGCGTTGACCGCTGCTTGATTTGTCGAGGCGGGATCGGAACACTTATGGACATGGCCGGAATTTTATGATGTTAGTCCTTATATAACTGATAACAACTTCAGAACTGTTTGATTCTGAACACGACTTTGCTAGTGCATTTCCGACATGTTTGGTAGGGTATTTTCCGGTTTCGTTTGCCGAGCTACTGAGTTAGTGCTTGAGCAACGCTGTGAGCTGTGACTGTTACATGGAATGCTTTTGCTGTGTCAACCGTTCGTTTGTTGTGTGTATTCAGAAAATGGCGGACAGCGGTTATGACGAACAAGCTCAATCTGCGTATGCAGTTATATTGCGAGTGCAGAAAACTGGATTTTGTCATGATTGATGTTCCTTCGACAAGAATTGCAATTCAAGTGATGAACAGTTTTGTGTTGCTACATTAGCGACGGCCATATGCATTTTATGCGGTTCATGTTTTTTTTTTTTTTGTGGTGGTACGCGGCTGTTTCATTCTGGAATTAGTTCACACAGGAAACATTTCACAATTGTTGGCATTTCGTGTGATTTTCATTGGCACAGGAACGGAGCAATTATGGGGTGACCTCAGTGCAGTTTAACTATGAACTGATAACAAACAGATAACACCAACTTTAAAGTACCACATCTGGAGTTATACTGTAGCATGGTATCAGATTTGTTAGGGGATATGGAGACCGTCAGAGCTGGCATATGCCAGCCTATGTTATGAAAACGTGAATAGCACGCATGCTGTATTTAAAATTGAGTTCTTTTGTGAAACAGATTGTGAACTCTTTGAGTTTTATGTTGTGTAAAGTAAGCATGGTTTCGAATAAGGATATAGAAAGTAAGTTGAAAGTATTTCTTCTTTGCATTCGTTCTCTACGACCAATTTTAATCACTCTTTGTGATATGTTTGATCTTTGCCAAGAACGTGTATACGTTGCACATTGGTTTGGTAGGCCCTAAACGCATAGACTTCTACACGCTTAGGACACGTGCATCCGATTTTAGCCAAACCTCCTTAGTCGCCTCTTACGACATACATGGCAGGTAACAGTGGTTCTATTCTTTATACCCCAAATTTGGGCCCGGTAACCACTCGGGCGAGTTGAATGTATTTGAAAATAGATATCTGCGAAAAATAATGAACATAAAGTGGGACGAATTCAGAAGAATTTATGAAATCAAAGAAATGTCTGTTCATGGCCTCAGGTAACATACGGCCGATGGGCTCATTAAAAAAACTAGTAAATAAGACCACAACTGTCGCGTGATCCTCGCATTCTAGTGTAGTTGTAGATAGACTATTTAATTTTTAAAACAACGCATGCTAAATCAAGGTTATATTATGTTACAAATTAAGTTTATCATTAAGGAATATCAGTATTATTAACACTTTCATCAACAAATAACACGACGCATAGAGTTAAGTAAAATTGAAAAATCTTACAGTGTTCTATCAAACTAATACAAAAACGAGCCCCCATTAAACATGAATTTCGATTTCCCGTCTGAGCTAGTCGGATTTACGTTGTCGGGAGCCACGGTCTAGTCAACCAATAGTATTAACTATTATAAGAAAGAGATGCCCGTCTGCCCAGCGTGTTCGTAGCGCCTAGGACAACGGGTGACTATCCCTCTGTGTGTGCGGGTTCAATTCCGCGGGATGGCAGAAAAGCCACAGGTTCCCCAGATTTACGGTGTTCGTGGCACCGAACCGAAGGGTTACGATGTCTATGGCACCGAGCCGAAGAGCTGAAAAGCTCAAGTGCTTCAATCGGGGGAAAAAAATAAGAAAGAGAAGATGGAGATATGTTGGGCATACTCTGAGAAGAAATTAATAACAAATCCCAAATGAATCATTGAAGTGGGAAGCAAAAGGTTCGGGTAAGAAAGAACCTCATAAGGAAACCCCGAAACGAACTTTACAGAGAAAGAGGAGAACATCAGACTCGATTCCATAGAGATTGAACGAGTTGCGTAGGATAGAACGATACAGAAAAATTACTTGCAGGTCTTATTTTCAACAGAATGAGAGGAATATAATAAACATTGTTTGCGTGTGTTACTAATAGCCAACATAAACTCATATTTTGTAAGTACATTGTCATCGTCAGGTGCCGTGCCGGTTGGCGTAGGCGATCTTGGATTTCCACATATTAATGTCTCTGGTATCTCAGATGTTGACGCTCTTCCGTGCCAAGAAAACAAGCTATCTAAAACTGTATATCTCTGTCTCATCTCCCTTCAATTTTACCGGTTGTCGCAATGTGTTCTAAACCTCCCCTTCTCATCACATGTCCGAAAAAGTATGACTGAATCTTTCTTATATTGATAATAAGCTTTCTGTGTCTTGGCCTCATTCAACATTTCCCCTATTCGTCATTTTAGCAGTCCATGGGATTCGCATCATTCTTGTGTAAAACAAACATCTTTGTGGCCGCCAGAGATTTTTTTATTTGTTTGTTTACTGTCCACGACTCGCATGTGTATGTCAGTATTAGCTCTATGTAGCACTGAATAACTCATTCTTACCTCATTTGACAGTGACTTGGTGCCTCTCATTTTCGGGAACGCAGTTTTGACCTGTCCTATTCTACTCTTTATAACTTATCTGCATCTGATGTTACCAGGACCCCAAGGTATTTAAATCGATGTACTTATCTTAGCTCCCGCCAGCGTGTTGCCGAGGCTCGCAAGGGGAGCAAGGAATAGTAACGCTGCGACCTACAAGGCATGTTGTAAGTAGTGACTGAGGTAGGGGCCTAGGGAAGCTACCCTAATAAATAAAAAGCGTCACAGAAATCAGATGTGCTGGCCTACTTATGCTCGTCTAAACCATGAGATGGGTTGCCTCTATGAAGCTGCATGTTAGTTGGAGTTCTTCGAGAGTTCCCCAAAGCTTGCTCTGTATGCTTTGTTCATGAGGCCATGTTTCGTTTGTGTATGTATGAAGGACATGACTGCAGGATGTGCTCTGGAGTCTGTGGTTCTGTCTGGCATGCACACTGTGCAGTCTGAGCAGACTTTATTCTGTGCATGTGGTGGTTGAGCCTGCAGTGACATGTTCTTAGGCGAAAGATTGTTTGCTGTTTGGTCTGCTGATGGGATCTTGTGGGTGTTTGCTGTGGGTTTGTTGCCTTCACAACTCTTTGTACTTTTGCTTGATATGTGTCTTGATTTGTGGTAGTGACACTGGGTGTTTGTGTTATAAAAGTTTTGATCCCTCCTTAGCCAGCCTGTCTGCTCTCTCATTTCCTGGTACACCACAGTGGGCTGGTATCCACTGGAGAATAATTTTGTTGTGTTCTGAGAGCTTGTTTAACTGTAGTGTCAGTTATACTATACAACTACCAAGATATGAACAGACAAAAACATTCATTTTGAGCCTCAAACAAAACAAAATTGAGGAAGGTATGCCCCATTTTGAGGTTTACCTCTGAAGTTAGAGAAGGTATGCCCCTTTTAGCTGGGGACACTGATAACGATACAAGGAAAGCAGGCCTTCATTCAAAATCATCAGAAGCGCCATACAAGGTGCCCTGACCACGCCTGAGTTCATAGCAGGTGAACACAAGAAGAAAGGGGTATATTTTTTAACTAGTATCTGAGTTCTTTCTAGTTATCCTTTTGTTTGCTTTCTTCTTCTTCTTCACCCTTGTTAACCACTCTGTTTGATTTGTATGTGATCTGAGTCTAAGACCGATTTTATGTTGTGCCAGTTATGCACCTACAAGTAGGCCAGCACATCCGATTTCTGTGATGTTTTTATTTATTAGGTAGCTTCCTAGGTCCTACATCAGTCGACTCTTACAACATGCCTTGTAGGTCACAGTGGTACTATTCTTTGCTTCCTTGTGGGCCCCATTTGCTTTTAATGTTGTCTATATATTCAACGTTGTCTCTTGTTAAACTTCACTGTCCTTGAAGCTCACAGTGCGCCATGTAATTTATGTACAGTGTTGTTTCACTAGGACCAGTGAGCTTGCCCAGAGCCAACTATAAACTACTGGGCCTTCGGGCTCAGGTAAGAATTGTGGAAATCAGACCAACTACCACGTGACCTCGATTCAGTATTGGTGTATATGCAATTCATTTAAAATCAACACAAAATGCTAACTCAAGTCATATTATCCAACAAGTTAAGTTTAACAATAAGGAATATCAATATAATGAATATGTTTCACCAACAATAACCAGACTCACGATTGAGTAAAATTGCAAAGCGTGCAGTGTTCTATCAAACATCTGTATTTTCCAGATCCTTTCTTATCTAGGTCAGGATACCCGCAGTTGTCTGGCCTGTGCTAGAGCCAGGCTGTGGCTTGCCTCAGTATATCATATTCAAGGCAGTCTTGAAGTATGTGCCCGTCCACCTGGCTGGATTACCAATCTTGAATTTTGTATACATGTGGCGTCAGTGGTGTCCTGTTCGGAGGCGCAGAATGACAACTTGTTCG
The DNA here is from genome assembly GCA_020796225.1 of Arion vulgaris. Lineage (NCBI taxonomy): Eukaryota > Metazoa > Mollusca > Gastropoda > Stylommatophora > Arionidae > Arion > Arion vulgaris. The sequence goes on from CM036767.1 coordinate 10,729,020, forward strand.
AATCTGTTCATATTATAGTAGTCGTCTTGTGTTGATTTTGGTTTCTAGTTATAACTATGGGACCGTGATCACTTCCACCCATATGCTCACACACTTTTCGATGTGGGGGTCTCTGTGGCTGAGTGGTTAAGCCCTTTGCCTTGCGAGTCGAGGTTCGAATCCGGACCGCATCCTTCTGTTCACGAGTGCAGTTTTTTCCTGAGACACCTAGGATTGTTGCCGGAGCTACGAAGTTCGTGCAATATTCTCGGCAGGTGGCGTGCCATTTCTGCGGAGAGGGACCAAGCCATATGGGGTAAAACCCGGTGCAATGAAGTCAATCCTTCGGCTTTTAAACCCTTTTAAAAACTTTTCGATGTAACATTCTCCAGGTTCTTGATTGATATCGACAGATTGCTAGTTTTCCTTTAAGACGGAGAGTAGTTATGAGTGAGGGTCATCATATTTGTTCTGGACAATTAGGCTGTTCTAGAAAACAAAATCTTCCACCGAATTAATGTGAATGGCAAACATACAGCATTCAGAGTAACTATTTCCAACCACAAGAAGACCACATCTATACAATGTTTATGATGATACATTGCATCTACATTATGGCCACTGTAGCTGCAGTTGTTAGTGAACTCGCTTCGCAAGGCTGGTGGTCTGGGTTCAGCTCCCGCAATGTGTGTGGAATTTTTCCCACCACGACGGCTCTCAGGTCGACCCAGCCTCAACTGGGTACCAGACATGCTCTGGGAAAGTAAAGGCGGCCTGCGTGATGCTGACCCCATCACCCATCGTGTGCCGACGGTCAATGAAAAATACAGGCCTAACACTGTATTGACCTATATACCACGAGGTATGAAAGGGTTCCTTTTTTTTACATTATGGCCAAGTACACACTATTTGTCTCTCTCTCTCTCTTTGCCTTTTACCCGGGTTGGGGTATAGGCCCTCAACCAACTCATGCCAAGTCCTCCTATCTCTAGCTATCTCCTGCAGCTCCCTTCAGCTCTTCTTTATATTGTTGATCTCCGCCTCCAAATCTCGTCTCCATGTATTTCTCGGCCTCCCTTCTTTCGCTGTCCCTGCGGGTTCCAGGCAAGGACCCTTCTTGTTATATTCCCTCCGGTTTTCGCAAAGTGTGTCCTATCCAGCCGCTCTTTTTAAACCTGTTCGTTCACTGGAATCTGTCTTGTTCTCTCCATAAGTTCCTCATTTGTGACCCTATCATACCATCTTATTCCCTCTATTCTGCGCAGACACCAGTTGATGAATGTTTGCAATTTATGCACTATTGTTTTAGTTGTTCTCCATGTTTCTGACCCATACAGTAGAACTGCTTTAACATTAGAGTTAAATATCGAATTTTTGTTCTAGATTTGATTTCTTTGGACTTCCAAATGTTTCCCAGTGCAATGAAAGCTCCTCTTGCCTTCTGTATTCTTATTTTAACATCTCTATCTGTTCCACCCTCTTTGTCTACGTTGCTGCCCAAATATGTGTATGATCCTACCTCTTGAAGTGGGATTTCCCCAGGAGATCGAGTTGTCGTTGCTTGGTTAATTACACTATTTGTAGTGACTCATAAATATCACACATTTTCTGCTGAAATGCAGCTGTAAATAAAAAAAAAAAATAAACAATTAAACTGTAAAGATCAGGGCTTTAATAATCTCAACATAAAAATGTTTTCACTATTTTGACATTAAATAAAAACAGTACAAGATTGAGCAGTCAACATATCTAAACTATTAGTTAGTAAAATTGACTTCACAGCAGTCAAAGGCGCGTGCAAATATTGCGACAAGGCAGTGCTAGGGTCAGTGAGCTGACACAGATACTTTTCCACTTCCATATGGTTGCCTTGAAATAAAATTTGCGCTGCTCTATTTTTCTTGTTTCTTTTCTCCAATCCTGTTTTGCGTCAGGAAAATAAGATATTTCTAGGATGTGTGCGCTTCATAAACAGTGTCTTTCGTCACCTCTGAGGTCCACCTTTTGCATGGACTACCTTTTTTGTATTCACTCTATCAGAGTAACATTGTTATTTCATCTTCTTCTTCGAACGTTCAACATCTACCACTTGTTAACCACTCTGTGTGATTTGTATGTGATCCGAGTCTAAAGCAATTGAGCCAGTTACGCACCTACAAGTAGGCCAGCACATCTGATTTTGCGATGCTTTTTATTTACTAGGGTAGCTTCCCTAGGTCCTACATCAGTTGCCTCTTACGACATGCCTTGTAGGTTAAGTTAAGGAACCCTTTCATACCTCGTGGTATATAGGTCAATACAGTGTTAGGCCTGTATTTTCATTGACCGTCGACACATGATGGGTGATGTGGTCAGCATGACGCCGGCCGCCTTTACTTTCCCAGAGCATGTCTGGCACCCATTTGAGGCTGAGTCGACCTGAGAGCCGTCGTGGTCGGGAAAAATTCCACACACATTGCGGGAGCTGAACCCAGACCACCAGCCTTGAGAAGCGAGTTCACTAACAACTACGCTACAGCGGCTCACCCTTGTAGGTTGCAGTGGTACTATTCTTTGCTTCCCTTGTGGGCCCCGGTACACACAGGTGACACACACATTGTTCTTTGAGGTGCACTGTCTTGGTAATCTGCTTATGTGGCGGAACCATTTAATTTATAGTTTCTTGATACAGACTTGCGCTGTGGTCTGGCAAAACAGGTAAGGATTGAAGTGGAAACTAACCATGTGTGGTGGTGGTAGTGTAAATGTTGATGCTTATGGTAAAAGATTGATCCGTACATCAAAATGAGCAATATTTCAGAGCGGGACAACTAAACAAATGCCCAGTGGTTACCGGGCCCGAATTTGGGTGTAAAGAATAGAACCACTGTTACCTGCCATGCATGTAAGAGGTGACTAAGGAGGTTTGGCTGAAATCGGATGCACATGTCCTAAACATGTAGAAGTCTATGCGTTTAGGGGCCTACCAAACCAATGTGAAACGTATACACTTTCTTGGCAAAGATCAAACATATCACAAAGAGTGATTAAAATTGGTCGTAAGAACGAACGCAAAGAAGAAGAACTACACAATAGCTGTCAAGACAACAGTCTTGTTTCACAAATTATTTTTTATGTGGACGTATGCCTTTTCCTCCTTTGGAACCTTTCAGAATCTTGTTGTAAATGTGACAAAAGAAAAACAATAAGTTATCATATTGATTTTTATATTCAGATTCAAGAAATAAAGTATGAAAATCTTTGAAGAAGTAAAATATAGCTTCTATAGTGCATAGATAGGTTTCAGGGACACCTTCCTGGCAGCGCCAAAAGTTTGAGTTCCGAGTTCGAATCTCCACCCTTTTCAGGTCTGAAAAAAATAAATTATGAAATGTAGTCATGATAGTATTAACAATCTCGACATAATGGAACAGGGAGGGTTCATTGAATATAATATCTACTTACGCTGATGGATCATCTGCATTAAAGTCCTTGGTTAGGCTATGTTTTTTAAAGCTTCTCTGTAAGCTTTGTTCATGAGGTCATGTTTCGTTTCGTTGGTGTATGTATGATGGACATGACCGCAGGATGTGCTCTGGAGTCTGTGTTTCTGTCTGGCATGCACACTGTGCAGTCTGAGCAGGCTTTATTCTGTGCACAAGCCCTTCCAATCCAAGGACGTATTTTCCAGATCTCTCCACTCTTTTCCAATTTTCTTGCATTCACAACTAGTGACTCCAGGTGTTCCTGTACAATTATTACACTGGAGGTTCCATCGGGACGCTTCATGAGTCCTTTCTTGCAGGGACCTTCTTCCTCAGGTAGTGAGCTATGAATTTCCTAGGTTGTGATTTCTGTAGCTATCTAGTGTTTTTACGGGGTGGGGTAGCTAGCCCTACGCCCAACCTTCTTAATCGCCTCTTATGACATGAGTAGCAGGTAACAGTGGTTCTATTTTTTATACCCCTAAATCTCCTGGGTGAGCTGTGAAGCAACATGTGGCCGCACCCAGTCAACCTGAAAACTAAGCTTTGGGGAAACCTGACAGACTTGAAGCTGACTGCCCAGTTTGTAGTCCACAGTAAATTATGACCAGAGATTGCTGACGAAGAAGATACCCCTAAATTTGGCCCCAGAAACCACTCAGACGATTAAATTTTTATGCTTTTCTAATAAATACTACACTTTAAGAAATAAATATAAAAACTGCTTACTTTTTAATCTCTCGTCATTAATCATATTATGTGTCTGGTTCCATGTAGCATCAATAAACACAACTTTCTCAAAAGGCAGACATGGTACTGTTTTTATTTTCTTTGATGGAAATGCATCCTTCTGCCCATCATCAGTACAGATTGCTGTGTCACTCAGTGTTCTTTTGAGAGGCTGAGAATCACCAGCTTGGCCGCTTTGTACAGATTTAACCTCTGATGATGTCTTGTTTTCCCCGGCATCATTCAATGTGTGATCTGTGCTGTCGTCTGTTTGAGCTAACAGCTGTTCCCCTTGCAAGTCAGAAAGCATTTTATTGGTGCTATTTTGAGTGTCAATGAACACAGATTCATTTGTTCTTGTAAGATCTGTCTTGCATTCTGCTCTTCAAGAGAAGAACTTTCAGCAATTTTTCTGAACATGCTGCCGCCATTTCATCTAAAGTGAGAGAATGCTGACCAGGAAACACGAGAACAACCTACAGATGAATCAGAAATGCAAAACAGACCTGTATTAATATTAATTAATCTTCTTTTTTACTGTTCTATTATTACTGTATCAACATCATAGATGGAACCCACAGGGAAAGAAAACAAGAGGAAGATTTAGAAAAACTCACAGAAAGTAGTTAGAATCAGGTATTAAGGTGACGTGCAAAGGATAGCACAAAAAATAGATGAGACTGCAGTAAAACTATTTGATTGGCAAAACACGTAATCACAAAGTACTGTAGTTTTACAAATTACAAAAACAATGACACAATACAGCAAAGTTTCAACCAACAAGGCCTTTATCAAGCAAACGAAAAACAGGAGTGACAAATTTAAAAAAAAAAATGGACGACCAAAAACAAACGTTTCTAATGAAAATCTGGTAATAAAGACGAATAACGAAATAAATGTAACACAAAAAACACACATAAAAACTAGAAATAGAACGGAAGAGAAACAATGAAAAATCTAGTAAATATATAACTTGAATACATGCAACATATACCCATATAGATTACAAGGCATGGGAAGAGAAGTACTAAGAAGCATAGGAATGTAATACGTTGAGCCAGCGTGGTCGCAAGGTACCATACAAAGAAATCAACCGATTCTCCAGAGCGAATCAACTGCGATCATCCGAGGAACACGATCGGATGGCTGTGACTTGAACATCGTAAGCTCCTAAATGGCCAGTATAATTGAAATGGGTGGCTACAGGGTCACAGAGCATTAGCGTATGTCGCGCAAGTGTTGGGCGAATCGGTCACTGAGCCTCTTGCCTGTCTCGCCGATATAAGCCTTGTTACACCGCTTACAGATATTTCTGAAGTCGGATCGGAGAAGGCACGCCTGTATGGCGGAGGAAACTGATAATAAGGAAAACAGGCCCTCACGCAAAAATCAGTCAGCAGGTTGTAAGAAACCATGACAGATTTGGTTAAAATGCTCTTGAATTCAGGCATAGTATGTACGGCACATACCAGGTGCCCTGACTATGCCTGACTGAGCATCTGTCATGAACATTAGATTTCTTTACATCTGATGTTTTTGTGTTGGTGTTGTATGGGTATCTCTGATGCAACCTTGAGATTTTCCATTTCTGCCCTGAAATTATTTGAGAGCTTTCCTGTGGCTATGGCAGGGACATTGGACATGTCAGATCAGAAAAGAAAGGCGGTTGTGATATGCAATGGACACCACAGGGACAGAAGAAAATAGGGAGACTAGGAATACATGCAGGTAAACTTTTGAAGAAGAGGTTTGAGGTAAAAGTGAGAGGAACAAGATTGAACTGAGTGAACATTTTTGGTATCTGCTTTATGTGCCCTTTGATGTGACAAGGACTAATGATGATGGTGAGAGTTAACTCTTCCCCATTTTAAAGTATTTAGTTACTTCCCCTTCTCCATTACTGATGGCATTTGTAGCTGAGCCGTCTTCATAGACATGTTTCATTAGGGCAAGCTACCCTAGTAAATCAACAGCTGACTGAAATCGGGTAGACGGGCCTAGTCACCATGGGCGCATAATCGTCAACGTAGATCAAGAGTTCTTGTCAAAGGATCAATTATATATCACAAGAAGAATGATAAAATTGGCAGTGAAGAATGAACGAGAGAGAGTCAGACATGTTTTCAAAGCTAAGATTGAGAATTGTCATCTATAATATACTTTCTTTCCGGATCTGTCCGAGTTCATTTTTCTCTCTACTTAAATCTCTCTTTTGAGTTCAGGCAGTATGTGCATTGGTTTCCTTGTGTCAATACTGTGGTTTTTCTGTGCAAGTTTCTTTGAATTTGTCAAGAAGTTACATCTATTTATGATTCCCTATCCATAACTACTCTCATATAGCAACATGAAACTGTCATAAATTTGGTGATCTGTCTCAATCCTAGTGTCTTTCTCAGAAGGGTTAGGGATTGCAGCATCAACACTGTGTTTCGGTCATACAGTCAACAATATTCGAGTGTGTGTTCTCAGAGTGGTTGGCCACATAAAAAAAAAACATCTACAGAAAGAGAATGAAAAAAAAACAACCACAAACTGCTCATGAAGATCCTGCCATAATGGAAATTGTTTGTCTCTGTGTTATGTGCTCCTAGGTGTGACAAAGACTGGAGATAATGATTAACAGATTTGGTTACTAGAAGTAGTTTTTCTTCTTTCCTTTCTCTAATACTGTTTTGTCTCACAGCGTCAGGATAAGAAGATATTTATAGTTCAAGCTTTTGTGTGTACTTCATAAACAGTGCTTTTCACAGACCCTGTTATCTACGAGGTCCACTTTATGCACACTGCGACCTACAAGGCAGGTTGTAAGGGAAGACTGAGATAGTGGTCTAATGAAGCTACCCTAGTAAATAAAAAGGGTTGCAGAAATTGCAGCTGCTTGCCTACATGTAGAATAAATGGCACATCGTAGAATCGCTTCGATCACATGCAGATTACAAAGAGTGGTTTAACATGTGGTAAATCTGGAGGTTCGAAGCAGAAGAAATAAGATTTTCAGTTTTTTTTTTTTTCCTTTCGTCTGCTTTCAACTCAGGGCGGTTTCATCTCTGAAACTGATTTTTGCGTGAAAATCCGTTTTTCCAATTTCTTACAATGGCAGCAGCGTGCACATTGTAAATTACTTTACACTGGCAGCCGTGTGCTCAATGTACTCGTAATTAGTATTCCTCGCCATACAGGCAGATTTTCTCTGACTTCAGAGGTACTCACGTTATCGTCCTAGTAAGACCAGGGGACTCGAACAAATGCCGGACAGTAGGTTCGAACCCGAGCTATGAGGCGTCTCACAGCTAGCAGGCCGAGTTACTATCAACTACTCTAGGCAGTCCCCCAAGAAGATTTTCAGTACTTAGGTTCAATATCTATGCCCCTATCTTAATTTTCTTTCCTCTAATTCTCAGTGACACTTTTTTATTTTGAATTAACATTCAACACTGCATGTAGACATAAAAAAGTCAAACCTTTTCCATATCATAGTCTGGTATGCAAGGGTATGTATGAATAGCCACATCATCTGGAGCCAGAATGACAGCATGTGGGGCTGTGCTCTTGCCATCAGTTTCACAATGATGCTTAATAATATCCACTTTCACAGGTAGCTGGTGGTACAAAAAAAAATTACATATAATATATTTACATTATTATTGTGAAACAACGAAAAAGATGATTAGATAGCATATCAGACATGGATAAAAAACAAAAATAACTATCACCCAAGTCACTAGAGCGGCGCAAGAAAAAAATAGCAAACCACAACACTGGGCAACAACATGGTAACAGCGTTACGACAACAGAAAGAAAAAAGGCTCTGAGTCAACAGTAGAAACTATCGAGCATATGTTGTCTACAACAGCAAAACAATAGAAGCTGGTACCTACTGCATTCTGACACTTACTATTAAATAGTATAAATTATTTCTTCAGTTCTGAAAACTTTCTCCATCAATGTTGTTAGCTGCAATAAAATGTTTTGCAACTATTGAGCAGACACATAAAAAAGGATGAATAGTACTTAATGTAGTCTTTTTCTTTTATCCTCTGATTTTTCCATTAGGCATAGCAGGTTTAACTGATGATCTGTTTCCGAGAAAGTGCACGCTTGGTCGCTTGATATGCTGTGGTATTTTTTAGTTTTAATATGTCTGTAACTCCATCAATCCATCTTTTTCTTGGTCTGCCTCTTCCTCTTGATGATCCCATTTTCAGGTCAGACGCATTCACAACTGGTGTATTCGGGTTCATTCTCACCAAGTCAACAAACCATTTGAGTTTCTATTTTTCAAATTTCCTCATTTCTTGATTGTGATTAGAGTTTATCACATTAAAGAAAGTAATACCAAAACAGTAGACCAAACATTACCCACTTTACTTGTCAATGATAATCTTGTTTCTTGCTGAATCTAAGAGCTATCAACAATATAAGTAAAGAAATTAAAGCAACCCTTTTCATACTTCGAGGTATATTGGGTAATACGGTGTTAGGCCCATATTTTTATTGACCGCTGGCACACGATGGATGGTGGTCAACAGCCCCAGGCTGGCTTTACTTCCCAATGTTTTCCTGGTACCCAATTAAGGCTGGGTTGACCTGAGAGCCCTCACGGTCAGAAAAATATTCCATGCCCAGTGTGAAATTGAACACGGACCACTAGGCTAAGAAGCGAGTACACTAACAACTATGCTATTGCAGAACTCTATCAATAATATACACACAGAAAATATCAATGATTATTTACAGCACTGTACAAATCATGATATGAAATTTGAATTCAATTACCATTCATGTAAAAATGTAAAGCATGTGGAACTTTGTAGTAAGTTCAAATATATATATATATATTCCTCTCATACCATTATATAAGGCATGCAAGTAATTTCTACATACAGTTCTCCCCCTAGACATCTTGTTCGATCTCTTCCGTGGAATCGAGTCCGATATTCTTCCCCTCTCAGCAAAGTTTGTTTCAGAGTTTCTCTAGGTGTCCTCTCTTTCTTGAACCCTTTGCTCTCACTTCAATACCTGTTGTGGTATTCTTTGATCATTTCTTCTCACGGTGTGCCCAATATATCTCTATCTTCTCCTTCTTATAACAGTTGTCACTAGTGTAGTATTGGTTAACCAGACATTTCTGATTTCATCACTTTCCTGAATTTGTCACATCTTATGTTCATTATTTTTCGCAGAGATCTAGTTTAAATGCTATTTTATTAAGGAAGTTAAAACACTGAACATTGTAAATGAAGGTACACCTTTAAAGTTAAAGTGACATGATCATACACGTTCTAGTTGCCTACCTTAACTTTAGGTAAATCTGAAATAAGATGTGGAAGAGCAGCACAGCATGAGTAACAATAGTACTTTCTGGATTTTTTACACGTTGGGCACTGGCTTCTTGGAGAAGATTCCAGAAATGTCCAGTCTGCAATTACTGTGCCTGGGAATGGATTGCTCTCCATGATTTTCCTGTAAATCATAAATGTAGTTTCAGTACTATTTAGGCAGTGAAATCTATTCTAATCATAATTCTATGACAAAATTGATGTATTGTCCGTCGATCAAGTGCTATGCCTGCCGGTGTAGGTGATCATGTCTCTCCACAACTCTCTCGCTCCAATTTTTTTATAAGGTTTCGCTGGTGTGGTGCGGCAAGGGAAGCAAAGAATGGTACCACTGCGACCTACAATGCATGTCGTAAGAGGTGACTGCTGTAGGCCCTAGGGATGCTACCCTGGTAGTGGTAAATAAAAAGCAGCGCAGAAATCGAATGTGCTGGCTGTAGGTTTAACAGAATCGCTTTAGGCTCAGTTCCGCCCGAGCGGTTACTGGGCCCAAAATTTGAAGATAGAACCACTGTTACCTGCCACCATGTAGTAAGAGGCGACTAAGGAGGTTTGGACTGAAATCGGATGCATGTGTCCTAAACGTGTAAAATCTTTTGCGTTTAGGGGCCTACCAAACAATGTGCAAGGTATACACGTTCTTGGCAAAGATCAAACATACATATAGACATATCACAAAGAGTGATTAAAATTGGTCGTAAAGAAAGAACGAAGAAAAAGAAGAGGCTCAGATCACATACAAATCACACAGAGTGGTCGATATGGAACGTTCGAAGAAGAAGATAAGGTTTCTTTGTGTGCAAACCTGATTTTAAACCTCATCAATTGTTTTCTTCGCTGTCCATGCAGTTTATTTGGTTTTCAGCATTCTTCTGTTCTCTGGATTCAGCTTACATGCTGTAGTGTACACTATTTAAAATAAAAGTTAAATCAAACATATGGTTGTAACAACGTTTTTTTAATAGAAGAAGAGAAGTTTTATCATTTGTTGGTATGTTATTTAGAAGATTAAGGCTACTAAAGCCGAAGCACGTACGTACTTTGCAATCTAAGGATGAATCTTGTTTTGGATGGAGTGTAGGCCAATGCAACAAACATGAAAAATAAGAATTAACTAATTTAGGAGAATCCAAGTTTTTAATTATACTTTGTTTTCAATTTATAATGGTGTGGAATAAAATTACGTCAACAGTTGTAATGGAGCAATTATAATTTTTCTGGATGAACAATAATGTTAAAAATTAGTATGGCTTATTTTAGCGAGCATTTAAAAGTCTCACAAGGATATAGCTACAATTTATAAATCAGATAATCTGAATTATGAATACATGGCAACGTACAGTTGGCACGTGTAAACTTGAATGATCACGTGGCTTGATATCATTTGATTTTTTCGTATTGCAGAACATCGACAGAACTGTTCTAGACGAACACACATTTACGGATATATGTAATGTTCTTTTCCACTGATAACGATAATAAATGGTTGTCATCAATTCTCTTAATTAATGCTTTTTTATACTGCGTTGAAAACGCTGTCGACGCACTACGATTTTCTCAAGAGGTTTGCCTGTCGTATTTTGCATTGTAATAATTCTGTAGTCGGCCTCTGGGAGTGATCTTAGTTAGGTTTCGGCAATGCTCTTATGTATCTGTGAAGCCCCTCCTACCTGATCTCACCGTCATGGATGCTGAGTTCTTTGGACAGATCATCATTCAATAAATCGCTAATATCTTGATATTGAATGCAATCAGGGGCTAATGACAGCGGCAGTGTTTCAGGACGTTTTAAGTATTGTCCAGATAATCTCAGTAGTGACAGTGACACACAGTTCTCCATCGAACACCGCATAGCTCTGCTATGGCCCTCTGTATCATCAGTCTTTCGGCCTCGTCATTCTTGTCTGTCTGCTGCATATAGCGTCTGAGGAGAGCTTTTCCCTTATTCTCATCTGAATTCTGCCAGGTCAAATCTGTGCTCTAGAAATCCTGGAAGGATCTACGTCGCGCTGTACCATCCATGCGCTGGTTAAATCTACAGAACGTTGACAGTAATTTTTTAGCGCACAGCCTCCTGCAGAATTCGTCCCATGTGGCACTCTTAGCCAGATTTGCAATTGTCTTAAAGAACACAGTTTTCTCGCCTATATCCGTTTTCAGTTCCTTAGTACGTTCATGTCTTAGTATGCCAGTGACCCTTTAGACACATTCCCTTGGATGAAAATCTGTGTGGTCATCATCATCAGACACATTTTAACAGCTCGCCTCTTGGTTAGCCAGGCTTCAGCGACCTTTTCAATGAAAGTTGTGCGCACATTCTCTTTGCCTCCATGTTTTGCGTTTTTCAACCAGGATCATGCACAGTGATCACTGTCGTAATATCCCACATATTCCATTTGCACAACATAGATAGTTTGTTCCTTTCGTGCCAAAGGCGCACATAGGGCAGAGGTTTTAGATCTCAATGCGATTCTTTGCTAGCAGTTGGAGATCTTATATGGTTTTACATCCCAATAGTTTACTTTCTTGTTGGATGGTTCTTCGAAGAGGGATCTTTGGTCTTCCACGTTTTCTTTCCCAACTGGTGACCACATAAGGACTTGTCGATTTAGTCTCTTTTCGTCTGATCTAAGAACATGACCTAAATATTTCCACCTTCGTTTCCTTATAATATTTGATATGGGTTGTTGGTGTGTTCTATCTCTCACTGTGTTGTTAGAAACGAAATCACTCCATTTTACTTTTAATAATTTTCGGAGACATTTATTCTCAAAGCTGTCCAGTTTCTTATCAATTTTCTTTGTTGATTTCCAACTTTCACAACCGTAGGTCAGTACAGAAATCACACATAACCTAAATAATTTAACTTTTGTGCACAACATAGATGATAAATCAATGACACTGTCAGAGTTACCTGGTCGACTAGTTAATCTGGTTGCTCTACCATCATTGATACAGACTAATTTGATGTACCAGCGTATTTTCAAACTTCTCACTATGTCTCTTCAGCCGTCATGCTCAAATCATCAGGTAATCCTGAATCCATTTTCTCCATTGTCTTCCTCTCTTCATTGCAGGGATGCCTTCTTCCACAATGGTCTTCTCAACAATCGCGAGAGTTGCCAACTTTAATATGATCAAAGAAAGCTCATCTTGCAGTTATGTTAGGCCTTATCATCATCATCTCAGGAGAATCTGCTCACATTTTCAGAATCTACTTCCTCTGCTTATGTAGCATGTCCTTTACAGAACATCACTCTCTTCACAGTCCATATGAAAGACTCCATGTCTAGCCTGTACTCCTGTCTCCTCTATCATCATGTTCAAGTCTTCTCTAATGTCCTGTTGTCAACACCATCTTAGTCATCTCTGCCTTGAGTTTCAGGAACTATGTCCCACCCAATATTTTATCTAAACTACAACATTTGGGGCCAGAAGCTCCGTCCCCTTTGGGGGACTAACAAGCTGCATGGGCTTGTAACAGTCAGCGAAACATAGCTGACTAGTAGAGTCAGAGCAAGAAAAAAGCTGACCAAGACTCCACTCCGCCTCCCAGTGGTGGCTCTGGAAACTGGTGACTACCAAGAAGTCTGGCTAAGTTTGTGGAGATAAAAAAGGGAGAAGCCAACCTGGTACCCAAAAAATGCTATGCTGAAGTCAGACCGAAAGGTGCAGATATCATAGCTCACGCTAAAAACTGCGACACAGCGCATTCTATTCTCGGGACTGTATCCTGCTAAACTGAGTATGAGAGTGAACGAAGAACCACATTTAATATTTCTTACAACACAACAAAAAACCAATGGCATAGGGTCAACCCTGTTTGTCCCAATCATCATCAAACTGATTGTCCCAAAAGTTCCAACATAAAAATAATTCAAACTACCACATAAGTTTTTCAAACAATGTTTAATAAACAATACCACATATGAAATGAGCCAACAAAATGATGAAAAGAGTGCTGTAGAGCTGAGATATTCTCAAAATATTCTGCTAATGAAATCAATATGCAGGTTGAATTATGAATCACATTTTTGTAATAAATATTATGCAAACATGTATGGTTCATATAGTTAATACGCTTAAGTTCATTCACATACAAATCGCAAAAAAAAGTTGGTGTTGGATAGGACATACAGTGAGAAGACCATTTAGCCTGAAAGCCATAGGCAAGGAGAAACAAAGAAATATTTTTTCTTCTATGTTCGCCTGCTATGAATTCAGGCATAGTCTGGTGTGGCGCTTCTGACTTATTTTTGCATGAAAGCCTGCTTTCTTTATTATCAGTGTCCCCTGCCATACAAGAGTGCATTCTCTGACTTCAGTGGTTGGGGAAAGATTTAAAAACCAATGGAGAAGACAGTTGAAGACAAATATCAGAAAGACTAGGAATATATTGAAAGACTTGGCATTGATAGCTTGGGATAAAACAGAATGACATAAGATGACTATTTGAATACCTGCGCTCCAGAAGAAGCTTAAGGGGGACTCTGGTCTGAAACTTTTTCTTTGCTTTCATATTAATGTAGAGTTTGTATTACAATTGAGATATTATGACTTAAAAGAGTAGAAACAATTTTTTTTTAAAAAATGTCAAAGCGTTGCCATGGAAACAATACAAAATGGCCACCAAATACAAAATTTCAAATCCCTAAGGCTCTGAATGTAATGAATATAAATGAATTCTGTTTTCCTCTAAGATGAGCAATTGTAATATCTAAAATATTACACACGCTTTTTAGGATATATTAAATATTACATTTTAAATGAATTTTTGGTAAACTCACTCCCCCAAAAACAGCTTTTTTGACCGAATTTTGAGAACATTTTACCCAAAATTATAAAACATGTAATATTTAATATATCCTAAAAGCATGTGTAATATTTTAAATATTACAATTGCGTACCTTAGAGTGAAAACAGAATTCATTTACATACATTAGATTCAGAGCCTTAGGGATTTGAAATTTTGTGTTAGGGCCATTTTGTATTGTTTCCATGGCAACCTTTGACACATATTTTTAAACTAATTTTTGTCTACTCCTCTAAGTCATAATTTTCAAAATGGTTATACAAATTTTACATTAATATAAAACAACGAAAATAGCTCCATGATCCCCATACTACCGAATCCCCCCTTAAAGGTTATAAGTATATTTATATACAGTAAATGAACTAGACAAAATTGGCCTAAATTCGAAAGTGTGCCTGTCCTGCATGCTGTAGAGGTCTAATGGTGGTGCAATGTACTCAAGTTTTAGGTGCAAATTAAACAGATCACAAAGCATGGTTACCATGATTAATATAACAAATACAAAACAAACTGTATCAACATTGGGAAAGGTACAGTGATAATCTCAACATCTTGAGCTGTGGAATTCATCAAACAAAAGCACTGAATTATTAGATTCAACACAAAATATTTTCATGAAACAATGACCAATTATTAATGGATTATAATTGTATTTTGGAGGTTATATCCGGTGCCGGCAAGATGGCAGATGAATTTCGAACCGTTGGAATTAATATGTGATATTCCAGAGTTTTCGTCATTTTCTAAATGGTAACCGGATACAATCCAAGCTGTATGGCTGAGGATCAAGTCAGCCTTTAACAAGAAACAGGACTTCTGGCCGAGCTAGGAGATGCGTGCAGGGCACAAACCTGTCATAAAAACACAGAGTTGAGGGCTACTGACGAATGTGGAAACAATGGAAGGTATGGATGTTTCTGTCTTCCGACAGCTCAAAAAGAATGACATACCCAATATGCAAAAAAAGATTAATCAATCAATATCGAACTGATGTGTAGCGCAACTGGACATTGCTGGATTTGTTGAGTTGGGAATATGAGAAACTATGGACATGTCCGGAGTGCTATGATGATAATCCTCATATAACTGCTAACCGCCTGAGTGGTTACCGGGGCCAAATTTGGGACGTAAAGAATAGAACCACTGTTACCTGCCACGCATGTCGTAAGAGGCGACTAAGGAGGTTTGGCTGAAATCGGATGCATGTGTCCGCTAGGAATGCTAACCCGAAACAAATGCTTGCAGAAAACGGATGCACCAGGCCGTAAGGAGCATAACATGGTGCAACGGCCCCTCACAATGAGGAATGGGATAACGGATTCTACGGTCACCAATCTGCCTCTGAGATTTAGCCACGCTGTAAGAATGTCAGACCCACCATCACGAGGGTGGCCAAAACTTACTGCAGGAAGAGGTCGGCATAAACGGGGAAGCAGAAATCATAGGAATTATATCCTACAGAACTGCCCCCAGTATGCAGACTTGAGAAGAAAGGTGGCCCACTTACACTAGTGTCCAAGACAAACTGTATGGCGTGGCTGATAATCTGAGACAGACGGCTGCCTTTATTAGAGAATCCAAATCCCAATCTAGTGAGAATGCAGAAGAAGAAGATATAACTGCTAACTGTATTTCAAAATTCCTTGTGCTTGTATACTGAAGCAAAAGTTAGTATTTAATCAACAATACAAATTATTTACCCCAAGTGTTACAGAATTGATATTTCCCATCAAATGACTTGAAGTAATAACAAATAAAGACATGCGGAATAAAACAAGATAATGGTCAGCACAACTCATATTAAATGGGTATAAACTGGAGATTAATAGAACAAACAACCTATTAATATAATTTGACTTCTTTTTGACTGGAACCCACAAGGAAAAAAAAAAGAGTGGGAAGATAAAAAAAAACCCCGTTAAAAACAGCAGAATAGGAAGTCAGGACAACAGCAGTATCATAAAAGTCAACATCGAACTGGTGCGTTGGGCCGCTGGACGCTGCTGGATTTGCTGAGGCGAAGATCAGAGCACCTAATGTCCAGAGTGCTATGATGATAGTCCTCATATCTCTCTCTCTTGCCTTTTACCCGGTTTGGGCATAGGCCCTCAACCAACTCATGCCAAGTCTTCCTATCTCTAGCTATCTCCTGCAGCTCCTCCAGCTCTTCTTTATATTGTTGATCTCTGCCTCCAAATCTCGCATCCATGTATTTCTCGGCCTCCCTTCTTTCGCTGTCCCTGCGGGTTCCAGGCAAGGACCCTTCTTGTTATATTCCCTCCGGTTTTCGCAAAGTGTGTCCTATCCAGCGCCAGCTTTTTTTTAACCTGTTCGTTCACTGGAATCTGTCTTGTTCTCTCCATAAGTTCCTCATTGTGACCCTATCATACCATCTTATTCCCAGTCCTCATATAACTGATCATAAAAGTACCCAATGAAAACAGCCAAAAATAGGTATCACCTGGAAGTATCAACTACGTTCCAATGTAACACAAGGAATTTGAAATAATCAATGGTAATGATTATAATATATATTCAATGTTCCATAATTTTTATGTTCTATATATTGATGATCCGCCCGTGTGTTGCGAGGGCTTGCCAGGGAGCAAAGAAAGTAACACTACCACCTATAAGGAATGTCATAAAAGGCGGCTGAGTTAGGGGTCTAGGGTTGCTACTCTAGTAAATAAAAGATAGCAGAAATCGCATGTGCTGGCCTACTTGTAGGTGCATAACTGGCACAGCGTACAATCGCTCTTGAGCTCAGATCACATACAAATCCCAAAGAGTGGTTAACAAGTGATTGATATGCAGTGTTCGAAAAAGAAAACAATAAAGTAATATTAATAGTAACATTTTTTTAAAAATTAAACGTATTAAAATTTAATAATGATCAATGTTTAAAAAGAACAAATATATTGTGTTTATGAAAAAACTGAAACATACCGTAATCAAGAAATATTTTTTTTCTTAAAGTTCTGATTAGCGTTAAAGTCGAGTAGTAAAATAGGGTGCCAGGTTTGTTTCAAAAGGGTACCATAGCGCCTGCGGATACTGTGTTCGACAGTGCTGGTCTAAGGTATCTCTCTCTCTCTCTTTGCCTTTACCCCGGGTTGGGGCATAGGCCCTCAACCAACTCATGCCAAGTCTTCCTATCTCTAGCTATCTCCTGTAGCTCCTCCAGCTCTTCTTTATATTGTTGATCTCCGCCTCCAAATCTGGTCTCCATGTATTTCTCGGCCTCCCCTTCTTTCGCTGTCCCTGCGGGTTCCAGGCAAGGACCCTTCTTGTTATATTCCCTCCGGTTTTCGCAAAGTGTGTCCTATCCAGCGCCAGCGTCTTTTTAACCTGTTCGTTCACTGGAATCTGTCTTGTTCTCTCCATAAGTTCCTCATTTGTGACCCTATCATACCATCTTATTCCCTCTATTCTGCGCAGACACCAGTTGATGAATGTTTGCAATTTATGCGCTATTGTTTTAGTTGTTCTCCATGTTTCTGACCCATACAGTAGAACTGCTTTAACATTAGAGTTAAATATCCGAATTTTTGTTCTAGATTTGATTTCTTTGGACTTCCAAATGTTTCCCAGTGCAATGAAAGCTCCTCTTGCCTTCTGTATTCTTATTTTAACATCTCTATCTGTTCCACCCTCTTGTCTACGTTGCTGCCCAAATATGTGTATGATTCTACCTCTTGAAGTGGGATTTCCATCAGGGAGATCGAGGTCAAGTCACTTGAGTGTTATAATAAATGTAATCATGTATGAACATTGAGCTAGGGAATGCTAATCCGAAAAAAATTATTGCAGAAAACGAATGCACCAGGCCGCAAGGTGTATAACATGGTGCAATGAGCCCTCACAATGAGGAATGGGATAATGGATTCTATGGTCGCCAATCTGCCTCGAGATTTAGCCACACAGTAAAAATGTCAGACCTACCATCACAAGGGTGGCCAAAACTTACTGCGGAAAGAGGTTGGCACAAACAGGGAAGCAGAAATCATAGGAATTATATCCTACAAGAACTGTCCCCAGTATGCAGACTTGAGAAGAAAGAGGTGGCCCACTTACACTAGCGTCCAAGACAAACTGTATGGCGTAGCTGATAATCTGAGGCAGACGGCTGCCTTTATTAGAGAATCCGAATCTAGTGAGAATGCAGAAGAAGAACCTTGAGCACACAATATTTGAGCAATGCTAGACGTGAGCCTCCAGTCATAAGTTTATAGTTGACACAATAAATCCAAGATGTCTGCCTGTAAGTGACTTGTCAACATCAGTCACATTCTATGTAACCATGACAACATGTTCTTCTTCCTCCCCTTCACCCCTAGGGAGGCATGTCCGCAACCAAGGCCTTCCAAGCCCTCTTATCCAAGGCCATCTTTTCCAGATCTCTCCCCATTTTCTTGCATTCCGTTTCCACCGCTCGCTCCCAGGTTTTCCTACTTTGCGGGATCCATCTTCCTCAAGTAGCAAGCTATGCATTTCACTGGTTGTGGTTTCTGTAGCTATCTAGTGTTTTTTTAAGGGGTGGGGTAGCTTACCCCATGTCCAACCTCCTTACCATCATCCATGCAGCAGGTAACAATGGTTCTATTCTTTGACCCTAATTTAGGCCCCAGAAATCCACTCGGGCATTGACAACATGTTACTGAAGCATATCAAACAAAATAATTCGTAGTATTTAGTCCGCAACCAAAATGGCAGAGACAATATTATTTCGATATATACAAGGAATATCACAATATTGTAGCGGCACAAAGCAAAATAAAACGGCCATATTTGAAATAAGTTTAAACAACTCTCATTATGCCTATAGCATAGAGTCAATGTCATTATAGTATCACAGCAAATAGTTGCAGACGACAAAAGAATTCTTGAATAGCGTAAGCAACAAAATGAGCTCATTATATTTGAAATTTTTTATAACAATGGCAAGTATTGGTTAATTTTGTTGTTGTTGGCTGCAGTACAGTCATAGAGCATATTTAAATTCTACTCTGACATCCGACAGTGACTGTTGAACTAGTAATGATATGTACTTACAGACTCGTGTACTGCAGCTTCCGTTTTAGTTGATTCAATTTTAAGTTCATACCAGTAAAAAAGTTTTAATAATTATTGTAACAGCCATGACGTCACTACCTTGTAGTGGGTGGAGAACTTGGGTTCCTCCATAATCCGGAAAGTTATGCTGACAAGAGCTTTTCTACTGGTAGGGATACTCATGTTAGACAGGCTGAAGGACAGAGGGCAGACAAAATATGACCTCCTGGTCCTCAAAGGTTGAAAAAGGGGCTATCATATCATTCCTGTACAAAAACTTGTATTGCGAAAACAGAAACCAGTGATACCTTTGTTGCGTCACGTGAAGGGGCGGGTCAGTCAGGTTTCATGAAGTAGGAGATTACGCCTGAAAGGAAGTTGCAATCCAGACGACTAACTTTCGACCCCACCTCACCAGATCTGTTACTGGATGTTGGTCATATATGTCAGATAGCAGTAGGGGCATTGGCTAGACAGCTCTCCGGGAAAAGAAAGCCTGATCATCCATAGGAAACAAGAAGAACCGTGGAAAGAGAAGAGTTGAAAGATCATGGCCTGTAATAGGAAACAATTGCAGAACGGCAACAATGAAAATCTTTGTGGAAGCTTATATCTCAATCAGACACGGAGAAGATATAGATGCAGAATTGCTATGTAGGGCAATTGTCAAGCACAAATGGAGACATATGCATGTTACACATTTGTATGCACCTGTTTTTTATAAGTACACATGTTTGTAAGCAATCATGTCTGAGAAATAAATAATCCATAATATATATATATATCTATTAAATTATATACACTGTATCATGCCAGTCAGCCAGCAACTTCAGACAAATGAAAAAAAGAAAAGCTAGAATCACACACACCAGATCAACACAATTCATTCTCAGGGCTACATGCAGATCATCATCAAAAGTCCTTTACAGGACAACATCCATATCAACATCATAAGTCATTCTCTAGACTTCACACATATACCAGAACACACTACTCAACAATGTCAGCTCTAGGACTAGTCCCAGACCAGACCAAGAAAAAAAGGCCAATACGCTCAAATATAGGCTTACTCCACCACTTAACTCACATAGAGGCTTAAGCCACCACTTAACAAATATTATATCTTTGTTACAAAGTGAAATAATTTCTCTAAATATAAAACTACTACTTACAAGCTAACGGTAGTTTAAGCATGACATATTTCAGATAAACACAACGATTTAACAAAGTACTAAGAGACGGCATATTCTCATTGACAAAACTACACAGAAAGAGAGAAAAAACAGATATGTCCAACAAGAACTCAGGACTGAAGAAAATTGGTTCATAATAATATTGATAAAATCAAGTATTTTGGACACACAAAAGTTTAGAAAATACAATTATGGATGGAGGCATTCTGGGAAAACAGAGAAGCAGAATACAAAGGTGGATGCAGGTTGTAACATGGACATGACAGAAACAGAGGTGGGGCATATGATAAACATTTCAAAGGACATATAGTGGGACAGTACTGCAGAATAATGAGGAGTTTTATAATGGCTATGTAGAACAAAGTTTTATTAATAGTTCAACTTACTAGCAACAAAATTAATATACATGCAAATATGTTTACTTATATGTTGATAGAAACTTGTTAAGCATGAGTCTGGATAAGGTGTACATCCTTCACTATCTGCTGAAGAGCTCTTCAGTGTATCTTCTTCTTCTTTTGTCGTCACACTGCTACCGGGTTGTTGCCCAGTGTCGTGGTTTGCTGTTTTTGTCTTGCGCTGTTCTGGTGGCTTGTGTGATTGTTATCTTTGCTCTTTCACAGGATTCTGCTACGCCATCTAACCATCTTTTCCGTGGTCTTCCTCTTGCCTTCTTTCCCGATGTTCTGTTGTAGAAGACTCTGTATACTGTGGAGTTTGGATGCATTCTTATTAAGTGGCCAAACCACTTCATTCTTTGTTTATCTATATAATTCAAGCACGGTTTTGTGCCAACTTTCTTTCTTATGCTGATGTTGGTGATTCTGTCTTTTCTTGTGTTGTTGGTAACTTTTCTCAGGCAACGAATTTCACATGTAGTTATTTTTGTGACTGCGCTTTGCTCAATGTCCATGTATAAAGGACTAAAAATGAAGAATTTGCTTTATTGCACTGGGTTTTCCCCATATGGTGGCGTCTGTGGCTTAGAGGATAGTGATTAGGTCTATTAACCTTGACGTTCTAAGTTCGAATCACGCTGCAGGACAATTTGTTGCAAATTAGATTTTTAAAAAGGACAATGACACCACCCGTTCAGAAAGCAATGGCAAACCACTGAACATAGTACTGCCTAGAAAAATCACAAACAGCGTTAAAAGCTGGGTTTGATTCGCAAAGTCCTTCCTGCAAAGGATATGAAATTAACCTTAACTTTTCCCCATATGGCTCAGTCTTCTCACAGCAGAAATGACCTGCCACCTGCTGAATTGCAGACTTTCTATCTCCTGCAATAATCCTAGGGATCTCAAGAAAAAATGCACTCGAATAGAACGGCGCGGTTCAGATTCAAACCCACAACCTTTGAAACTTCTTCTTTGCGTTCGCTTTAGCAACCAATTTTAATCACTTTTTGTGATATGTTTGATCTTTGCCAAGAACATGTATACGTTGAACATTGGTTTGGTAGGCCCCTAAACGCATAGACTTCTACACATTTAGGACACATGCATCCGATTTCAGCCAAACCTCTTTAGTCGCCTCTTACGACATGCATGGCAGGTAACAGTGGTTCTATTCTTTACACCCCAAATTTGGGCCCGGTAACCACTGGTGGCGTTGTCCTACACCTTTGAAACTAAAAGTTCGCTTAATGATACAAGTCTAATACTGGCTTATGGAAGTGAATCTTGAACAAAAAACATATAGGCAAGAAAATACCTGGAGACCATAGAGATGTAGATTTACAGATGAATGTTAAGAATCTAAAGTGGAAGGATTGACTTTATTGCACCGGGTTTTCCCCCATATAGCTCTGCTCCTATCGACGTTAATGATTTCGAATTTGAATACACAACTTTCATAACGACATACAAACGTTGCAACCACTTCGCAATAGAGACATATAAATATTAAGAATACCATGCACTAGTAAAAGTAGCAATGTTGATATTCTGAGAGAGATAAATGAAGAAAGAAACATTCTGACAAATATCCAAAGTAGTCTTTTTTGGGGGGGCATGCAACTAGAAGATACCAGTTAGAAAACAATATGAAAACTGGAGCTACTACTGCCCTGTAGTTAGATTGGGGACAATCAAAGGCTAGTGGAGCAAACCGTACACAAAACTGGACAGCAGGCAAACCAAGTAGTCACAAAGACTGGTAACCTGGGCAGATGATGCTCAACATCCCAGGAGGAAGGTTGTCTAAGGGTAGCTATCCTAAAAGAAAATATCAACCTGCTGCCTAGCAGGTCAGCTGGGGACAGCCAAAGGCTGACGGAGAGCGAACCCAGTAAACGGTGGCTGAAACCGGTCACATCGTCGAAGGATAAGCACCAAAGGGCGCTGAATGATGTGATGTAAAATATGTTCTGGCAAAGGCTGTTTATATATCCCAATAAGAATGATCAAAATGGCCAAAAAGAACGATCGCAGAGAGAAAACTGGAAAATATTGCTGAAAGAGATATAGGATGAAAGAGAAAAGATACTTGACAGTTAAACATCATGGACAGGTGCCAACAACAGAATTGTTTTCCAACGCTAGGGACAGAGAGTTGTGGAGATCCATCACAACTGTCAATACTAACATGATAATCTCCTGAAAGAGACTCGAAACTGGCTGAAGTGTATACAATTTACTTTCTACTGAAAGAGATAGTCCGGCTGGAATGCTGTCAAGCTTGTTTTATTAATCAAAACACACACGCCCACATAAGATTAGAATTAGCATTTATCAGCAAAACATATTCTATAGTAGTTATCGCTAAAGATTGCGTTATCACACAGAATCGTCTGGTTATATCAATAACTTCCATTTATATGAAAACTCAAGCTGCCATTCATATATAACAGTCTGAAAATATGGTGTACATATGATATATACATATATAAATATATACATCAATAAATATAAACAGGCAATATTTATTTGCTTAATTTTTAAAGTAGCATGCCTTGAGGTTTGGATAAGTTTGCAGGATAAACAGTTCATATCATGGTGATAGCACTGATTATGCATAGAAAACTATGTACAAAGCAACAAAAATAACTGATACTAGACAATTTTGCAGACAGTAAGGAAATAAAAGATATCAAGTTTGTGATATTTCTAGTTTCACACATCTTCTTCTTTGCTGATGCTCAATGTCTACACAATGAGTCCGGTTCTCTGGATGTATGTTGTGTTTGTTTTCAAGGCTTTCAAACAGTTTTGCGTGGATGCAGGTCTCTGTTGGTCAGTGTTCTTTCAGCAGTTGATTCCTCAGGTGACAATCTTGCAGGATGGTTTAACACACTATTTACCAAACGCAGCATTCTGCATACATTAGGCTATGTGTTGAAACCTGCCCCTGTTTGACCATGTGTCACGGCCTGCTCCTGTTTTGCCATGTGACACAGCATGCACTAGTTTAGCCATGTGTTAAGGCCTGCACCTGTATGGCCATGTGTCGTGGACTGCATCATGATCTGATGACATGATTTAGACGAGCATACAAACCGATCGCAACAGAAAGGAATTGTAAAATTAACTCTAAATTTATCTTAATGCTTTCTTATCGCTACCAGTTCCTTGCTTCTTTGTCCAACATTTTCCAACACCAACTTGTAAAGTATTTAGCGGTCAACTGGAATCTGTGTACATCTCCAAATAGCTCCTTGAACTGACATCGGAACTGACCATGCATGTGTTTCTCAGTTGATCGTATGCTGGTCACTCTTACAGAATGTGTGTCTCGTTCACTACTTCCTTAATTTGTACAGTGAGTAAGAGGACTTTGGGATGGCTGTTACAGCAGAGGATGGAGCAAGCATGGGATTTGCCCAATGTACCATGCCGTCGATCGCATAATAAAACTTCATAAATTTATTCTTTCCTATGTTGTTAACTTGCGATAAAAGTACATTCACTGATCTACAAAATTAGATGTTATTCATAAAATTTCATTACAACATAAGAAAGCATCAGCTTAATTTGTATATTTGTTCATAAAATGACAGAAGGAAAAACGTACCAAAATAGTCAGTGTTTTTAACGTATTAAATGTCAACAGATATATGGCCAACTAAGAAGCCAAAAATTGATAGCTCGAGAGAATGTCAACTCTCCGCGCAGGTGATCGCTCAGTATTCTCTCTGGCAAAAATCACATATAGGTCACACAGAGTGGTCAACGAATGGTTGTTCGAGAGAAATCACAGAAGTGGCTCTTTGGACTAAAATCATAAGCAGATTGTTCAGTGATGTTTTTAGAGCATCTACCGCACTAGAAATGAGGGGACACTGACGTGGTTACCAATAGACTCTACCTGAGGAGTTTCCAAACACTAAGCATATTGATACATGTCTGGAGTTGATGGGAGTCTTCTGGGTCTGCAAGAAAGCCAGGTACTCTTCCCCACTCAAATATAGAAAAAAGGGTGAATACCCATAATTTCTGGGGGTTCTATACGAAAAATAATATAATTATTCAACTTAAAAAAAAACCTGGGTATTTGTTGACAATTCTATGTGGTCGTGACCCTTAACAGATCAAGCTAAAATTGTTTAGTAAAAATTTAGTATAATACATAAGGACAAATAAACTGGCCAATAAGGTTAGCAAATTCATGTTAAGAAAGTAACAACTTGGATAAACAACAGAACAAAACCAAACTAATGGTTTAGTACTAATTAAATATGTACAGCGATAAACCAACAATATTTGATTTTATGCAGTAAAAAAGAACTCACAAAATTAGTTTTTATTTATAACAGGAGGTAGAAAATTCAAGGTCACAGAAGAAAATATTGAAGCTTTCACGTAAAATAGTGGTTCCCAAACTTTGCATTACCGTAGACCCCCTTTTAAATACATTTTGCTGCCGCAGACCTCAAAAGTTTCTGTACATGAAAATGGACAGAAATGAATTATCTGTGTGTTACAATAGTAAACCGTCTTCTCAGACTGTGGGAAACTTCAAAATGATCTTTCATTTTGTCCTGTCAGACATTTAGACTCGGTCTGGTTCCTTTGATTTTGCAGCAGAACTAGTTTACCACTGTTTTTATACATGTTTTTAAAATGAATTTTTCTGTTTGAAATGTCAAAAGATCATAATATTTCTGATTTAATATGATATTCAAAGATATCAGATAAGCACCGAAAAGTAAAGATTTGATGACTACAATACCCATTGTGCTGCTGTTGGTAAAAAAAAAAAATACAGAACAATGTAGTCCCCAATATATATATATATATATTCCTCTCGTACCGTTATACGTTACATAGGCCTATAAGTAATTTCTCCATACCGTTCTGTCCTGGGCAACTCGCTCAATCTTTTCTATGAAATTGTGTCCAATATTTGTGATATTTATTCCCCAATATAGTTAGTTTGTTCCTTTCGTGCCAAAGGCGGCACATAGGGCAGAGGTTTTAGATCTCCATGTAATGCGGTTCATTGCTAGCAGTTGGAGACCTGTAGGTTTACATCCCAGTAGTTTACTTTCTTGTAGGATTGTTCTTTGAAGAGTGGTCTTAGGTCTTCCACGTTTTCTTTTCCCAACTGGTGACCACATAAGGACTTGTCGATTTAGTCTCTTTTCGTCTGATCTAAGAACATGACCTAAATATTTCCACCTTCGTTTCCTTATAATATTTGATACAATATACAACATAATATTACAACTAGTTTTTTACCTACTTCCTACTATAGTGGACTATGAACCGGGGCGCAATGTACTCACATTCTCAGTGCAAACCACAAAGAGTGGTTAACTTGGTTGATAAGAACGGATGCAAAGAAGAAGACTTACTTATAGACAGAATATGTCTAAAATGAATGTGGTTTTATCTATTGTCTTTCCCCAGGTGGATGATGAAATTGGTTTCCCACTCTTGCCGTTAAACGTAGGGGTGGGAGCTTTAATTTGCGTTCAAGGGCCAGATGAGTCGCCCTTGTTGTGTTATATCCGTATTTATTTATTTAGTGTGGTCTTGATATTGTCTATCCATCTTTTTCTTGGTCTTCTCTTGACTCTAGTACCTGATCTATTTTTATTGTTTGCTGTTATTGGTGGTTAGTTGTATTCCCTTCTCATTAAATATCCGAATCACTGCATTTGTTGTCTTTCAATGTATTTGGTGTATATAGTTATGCCCACTCTGCTTCTGATGGCCTCATTTCGTAGTCTATCTTTCCTGGTGCCCCCACTGCCTTCCTCAAGCATTTCATTTCACTCATGGTGAGCTTTCTGTGGTGTGTTGCTGTCAGAGACCAAGTTTGGCAATGGTAACAAAATGTGGTTTAACTGAACAAACCACAATCATTTTGTTAACATTTCTACATATATCAACAACAGACATATTTTTATCATTCCCTTCAATTATCCAGATAGCTTATGTTTCTTTCGTGATCTGCAGTAAAGACAACGTCTGCTGATTAAACTTGTAATTAACAACATACCAAAGCAAAATGACTACAAAGCAAGGGAACAATAGTCATCATAAATATAATAATAATTCCTCTCGTACGTTATACGTTACATAGGGCCTGCAAGCAATTTCTCCATACCGTTCTATCCTGGGCAACTTCGCTCATCATAAATATAGAGCATAAATAGAGAAAGCAAAAAAAGAGTGCATTACCCTTGTGTCTCTCCAAAATATAATATAAAAAAACCAATATTTCAATAAACTGAATAAATTAAACGTAACGTTCACCTCGCTTTAATTTTTTAACTTATCGAATATAAACCACCTTTATTGTTCTAATTGTCTAACTCATCCAACAACAAACTATACTGAAACCACCTTTGTTGTTCTAATTATCTAACTCATCCAACAACAAACTATACTGAAACCACCTTTGTTGTTCTAATTATCTAACTCATCCAACAACAAACTATACTGAAACCACCTTTGTTGTTCTAATTATCTAACTCATCCAACAACAAACTATACTGAAACCACCTTTGTTGTTCTAATTGTAAACTCATCCAACAACAAACTATACTGAAACCACCTTTGTTGTTCTAATTGTAAACTGATCCAACAACAAACTATACTGAAACCACCTTTGTTGTTCTAATTATCTAACTCATCCAACAACAAACTATACTGAAACCACCTTTGTTGTTCTAATTGTAAACTCATCCAACAACAAACTATACTGAAACCACCTTTGTTGTTCTAATTGTAAACTCATCCAACAACAAACTATACTGAAACCATCCATGTTGTTCTAATTGTAAAACACATGCAGCAACATATTGTGTTGAAACTACATCTTAATTACTTTTGGTGAACTTTGCATACTGGACTTTTCATCTTTATCTTCGGACAGACATATAACCTTTGAACTGACTTTTACTGGTTTGATACTTTCATCACTGCTTGAGCTTGACAAGTGTTTTCTGCTCTGATCAACATCCGAATCACTGTCGGAAGATAGCAGTGTTCGTTTTCTGGACGGAGAAGATAGTTCAAGCACTGGTTCTAGTCTTGGAGCATCGTCCCGCACTCTGGAAAAATAATTTGAAGGAAATTGAATATGTCTTCCATGAGAAAACTCATCCTCTAGCTATTTTGGTAAATTTGTAAAATACATTCAATAAAGTGTGGTAAAAGATAGCGGCCGGCATAGATACTCAGCAGAGATCATGCTGATACCTACCTCACTAGTAAACACGCCTGTGTGGTGCCGGGGCCTGCAAGGAAGCAAAGAATAGTACCACTGCAACCTACAATGCATGTTGTAAGAGGCGACTGATGTAGGCCCTAGGGATTTTTTTTTTTCTGATCCAGAAGCACTTGAGCTTTTCAGCTCTTCGGCTTGGTGCCATGAACATCGTAACCCTTCGGTTCGGTGCCACGAACACCGTAAATCTGGGGAATCTGTAGCTTTTTCTGCCATCCCGCGGAATTGAACCCGCACACACAGAGGGATAGTCACCCGTAGTTCAACGTGCTACGAACACACTGGGCAGACGGGCAGGACCTAGGGATGCTACCCTTGTAAATAAAAAGTATTGCAGAAATCGGATGTGCTGGCCTACTTGTAGGCATAACTGGCACAATGTACAATTGCTCTTAGGCTCAGATCCCATACAAATCACACAGTGGTTGATATGGAGCGTTTGAAGAAGAAGACTAGTAAACACATGTTTCCAAGATGCACCACGAGAAGATAAAGCAAATGTGTTACCATACTTACACAGATGTACATGTCTCTGCATCCCCAGATAAAATTAAGTTTACTGCGGACTTGCGTAAGCGATCTTGGATTTCCACAGACATCATCCTTAGTACTGATTATATGTTTGGATGTTGACACTCTTCTTTATTTTTGTCTTACATCCAAGTTTTAACTAATACTAAAGTTAGATAAACAAAATTTGAGGTGAAAATCCTACATATAATTTTGTAGCTAAAGGTCCATTTGAAATTATATTTTTGTGAAAATGTGTTTTTAAAATTAATTTTCAATGTGAAATGATGACACATTTCGTGTGTTTTTGGCAAGCATAAGTTTAAAAATAAAATATATTTCTTGAGATTTCACAGAAAATAAATAGACCTGCAGCTGTAAAGATGCTTACAATTAATGAATCATCCATTTATTTCTCAATATATTTGTTTGTTTTGTAAATTTTAGGATTCCAATAACATGTATTTTTTTAAAGATGGTCGCTGTTGTCATGGGACCATGCAACAATTTTAAAAATAAAAACATTAAAATAGATCTACATTCTTAGCTTAACATGCCTGTTATAAAATAATTGTTCGAACTTAATTAATAAAGCAAATTATTTTTTTCGGAGGTAAACCCCTTAAGCACAAGTGAGCCCAATCTGACATGTACTAGTAATTCATTCCATAGTGGAGTTACACAGTTCATAAGGTGACATGTAAGAATAACCATAAACTGAGCTCTTATTATTTATTGATTCTCTGAGACTGTATACTAGCACGCTGTTGTTTTTACTTGATGCTTGGAAGGTCCAAAATGGTAGGTTGTGGTATGCATGGATGTTGTCTATTGAAGTTTCTAACCTCCAGAGGCCTATGTGGAACTACTGTCCTTGGAATGTGGGTGTTTACGACAATGAGAGTGTGGACAAAATTCCACCAACAGCATCGATCGTCAGGGAGTTGAAGATGGATAGGGCTAGGGGGGATGTTCTTCAATTTCTCTGCAAATAACTGTTGGATGAAGACACTAAAATTGATGCTGAATCTATTCACCAATTTCAGAATTACATGTTGTATAGGCGGAATTGGTGGCGTCTTTGGTCTAGGGGTTAGTGACTCGGTCTATTAACCCCAACGTTCTGAGTTCGAATCACGCTGCGGGCAGTTTGATTGCAAATTGTTTTGCGTGAATTTTAACAAAAGAACGATGGCACCACCCGTTCAGAAAGCAATGGCAAACTACTGAACGTAATAATACCTAGAAAAATCACAAACAGCGTTAAAAGCTGGGGTTGATTCGCAAAGTCCTGTAAAGGATATGCAATTAACTATAGGCGGAATTAGATGTTTAAGGGGTAGAGTGAGAAGTGTGTTTAACCATCAGTATGCATACCTTTCGCCATCAGTTATCAGAGAACTATCATAGCATGCTGGGCATGTCAATAGGTGCTCTGATCTCCGCCTCAACAAATCCAGCAGCGTCCAGAGGTCCAACACGCTAGTTCGATGTTGATTAATATTTGCATATTTGGTATGTTGTTATTTTTGAGCTATACCAATATTGACACCCATCTCTCTCAGTCTGGTCAACAAGTGGAACTCGCAAACCTGAAACTCTCCTCTTTGAAAAAACTCTCTCAGTGCGTTAAGAATGTCATTTCGGTCCATCGCAGCTCCCTCTGATATTGTAACCATGCCAGCTGTTGGGGAGACTGAGCACCTATTGGTTTGCCCACAGTGCTATGACATTGGTTCAGTAATCAATAATTATTATTTCTACTTACTGTCCTGTAACTCTTATTTTGAAGGACGATGCACTGGTGAGGCCATCGGTGGGAGATGGTGTGTCCACTGATGGTGTAGCAAAGAGAGGGCGTGTCGGGCGTGAGTATGCGCTAACCACCCAAGTGTGCAAAGGGAATGAAAAGCCCAGCAGAGGTTGAAGCCAGTGCGCGTTTCCGTCAGCGAACTACTGCTGCCTTGCAGTTTGATTGGGAAATTCAAAGGCCAGCGGAGCAAACCGTACAAAACTGGCGGCAAGAAAACCAAGTACTCGAAAAGACAGGTTTTCTGGGCAGATGACGCTCAACAGCCCGGGAGGGTAGGTTATCTAAGGGTCGCTACAATAAAAGAAAATAGCAGCCTGCTGCCTTGCAGGTTTGGCTGGGGACAGTCAAAGGCTGATGGAGAGCGAACCAAGTAAACGCTGGTTGAAACCAAACATATCACCAAAGGATAAGCACCAGAGCTCCAAATGGTACTGAAGATTGTGACGTACACCGTTCTTGGTGTTAGGCTGTTTATATATCACAATTAGAATGATAAAAATGGCCGTAAAAGAACGATCTCGAGAGAATGTTCAAAAGACAGTAACAGTATATCTAACCTTCTAAGAATGATCACAGCTCTACGGGATACAACATCTTCTGGTCGAACACAATGAGTAATGTGATCTGCTGCATAGCCACTGGAAAATATATCACAAAAATTAAATCAGTCAATAAATCAAAAATAAATCAAAAAGCTAAGATATGGTTTTAAAGATGTTTAAAATCTCCTATTGCATTATCTGAGTTCATAATAGTGAGAGCTACATCCATGCCAATTTTATGACGAGGAGAAAATTGACAAATTTAGGAACTAATAAAAAATTATTATGAGTCAAGTATGCAATAATTCTACATATTTAGTAGTAGTACTGTCTGTTTATTTGTGGGCGTTTGTGTGATAAGCGGTAGTGAGCTCGATCACAACATAGATGGAGACTGCAGTCAAACTATGTAGAATGGTGAAACACGTAATAACAAAGTACTGTAGTTTTACAAAATACAAACGACAATACACACAACGTTTCGACCAAAAGGGCATTTATCAAGCAAAGCGATACAACAAACCTGACGGATAACACAGAACATTAAATATAGACTTTAACAAAGATATAGCAACGGTTAAAAACTAACATCCAGAGTCATTTTGGCACTGCCCAGTGTGGCCGTCGGCGTTGCAATACGTGTGCTTATGTGATACAGACTCGTATTGTATCTTTTCCATTAGCCACGTTTGTTATTGAAGATGGTTTCACATGCGAGTCCCGCAATATAATCTACGCTATCACTTGCAAGCAGTCTTCTAAGGCATATATTGGCGAAACAGGCAAAATGCTCAGTGACCGTTTCGGTCAACACTTACGCGATATATGCCAATGCTCTGTGACCCATGTAGCCACTCATTTCAATGGAACTGACCATTTGGGTGCTCAAACGTCCAGGTCACTGCCATCCGATCATGTTCATCTGATGATCGTAGTCAATTTGCTCTGAAGAATCGCTTTATTTCTTTATATGGTACCTTACGACCTCATGGACTCAACGCTCTACATTCCCATGCTTCTTAGTACTTTCTCTTCTCATGCTCTATATTTTATATGTGTATATGTTAAATGTATATGAGTCATATATTTACTTGATTTTTGTATTGTTTCTCTCATTTTTCCACTTACAGTTTTTCTGTATTTATTTCGTATTCGTTTAGTCACATATTTTTATTCGTTTTAAACCGTTGCTATATCTTTGTAAAAGTCTATATGTAATGTTCTGAGTTATTCGTCAGGTTTGTTGTATCGTTTTGCTTGATAAAGGCCCTTTTTGGTCGAAACGTTGCTGTGTATTGTCATTATTTTCGTATTTTGTAAAACTACAGTACTTTGTTTCGATCATAACACAAGAGTACCCGGTTAAAACTCTGTGGCGGCAGTTTGAAACAAATTTGTTCCAGTGGATTGTTACAAGCGGTAAAAATAGATCTCACCGTTCAGAAAGCAATAGAAAACTACTGAACATATAAGTAAATGGTGCCTAGAATATCAACAACTCGTTTACTGTGGATGATGGCGACATAAAGGATATGCCACTATTTTCATTGTTTATATGTTTGGTGAAGGATTAAAGCATCTTTAATCAAAGGCACACCTGTGTGGTGCTGGGGCCCGCAAAGGAAGCAAAGAATAGTACCACTGCAACCTACAATGCATGTCGAAGAGGCGACTGATGTAGGCCCTAGGATGCTACCCTAGTAAATAAAAAGCAGCGCAGAAATCGGATGGCTGGCCTACTTGTAGGCGTATAACTGGCACAATGTACAATCGCTCTTATGCTCAGATAACATACAAATCACACAGAGTGGTTGACAAGTGGTCGATGTGGAGCGTTCAAAGAAGAACCAAAGGCAACCCCAACCCTTCAATTACTGGTCTTTGGTGTGAAGGGGGAGACTTGAGTACTCATTAAACCAGTGAGCTGTGCTGGTGGGGACTAGTATTCCTGGCAGGATCACACAAGTTGGACAGATAGCTAAGGAAGGGACAGATAAAACATGGTCAACATGTCCTCCAGGTTTGATGTTAACGATTTTGCACAGACAAAAAATTATATTGTTACAGAAACTTTAAACTAAGAAAATGCTCTCGATGTCCAGTAATCTTGAGATGAAAATCAATTGCAACAATGAACAGCATGGACTAAAGAAGGCTCATGTAGGTTGACATTTAACACATCAGTGTGTTGCCGGGGCTCGCATGGGGAGCAAAGAATAGCAACACTGCAATCTACAAGGCACGTAAGAGGCGACTGATGTAGGGGCCTAGGGAAGCTACCTAGTAAATAAAAAGTGTTGCAGAAATAGGAGGTGCCTGCCTACGTGTAGGCGCATCACTGGCACAACATACAAATGCTCTTAGGCTCAGATCACATACAAATCACAAAGAGTTGTTTAACATATGGAGCGTATGAAGAAGAAATTTAACATTGTGTTAAATGTCAAAAAAAGAACAACAGAGTAGCATAGACAGTTTTTGTAAAAAAAAAATCATACATGACAAAGCATGACAAGAATGAATGAACTAACTAAAGCCTAGGCCTTTACTTTTCAATCAAAGACATGATTTCTTTTATATCAATATTTGTTTTATCTGTGTGAAGAGTCTGGCCGAATAGATTAGAGCATGGCTAAAATGCAGGAGACTAGGGTTCAAACCACGGTAAAGCCAAGGAGTTTTTTCTGTCGGGGGCACTAAGAAAAATCATAACATAAACAGTTTCACTGCATTAGCCGCGTGGCCATTAAATTCCACAGGCACATGTCCCCACGTCCTACACTGCCCTAAATAGCGGTATTACAGGTAGTAACTACAGTTTTATCAAAGGTATTTTTATCTATGTGTGAGTATATGGTCTGGGTCAAACCTGACAAAAACTAAAAGTTAATGTGCTATACTTTGGCTTAAGTTTCTATTGCCTGTTGAGTTCTCCACAAATTAAAAATCCTTGACTTATAATTAGAAGAGAATAAAGAGTTTTAAGAACCCCAGGGGAAGCACTGGAGCCAATGAATATGATCAATAGTGAACATGTATTGGGGGCTTCCGGATAAAACTAATTACCAGATTCGAACAAGAAACCCTTATTTCTTATGGCACCCATTGCCTAGCCCTACAATATGAGTATGAATACAAGCGCCCGTCTGGCATGTTCGTAGTGTGTTGGACGACGGGTGAAAAGTCCTCTGTGAGTGCAGTTCAATTCCGCGGACTGGCAGAAAAGCCACAGGTTCTCCAGATTTACATTGTTCGTGGCACCGAGCCGAAGGGTTACAATGTCCATGGCACCAAGCCGAAGAGCTGAAAAGCTCAAGTGCTTCTGGATCAGAAAAAAGAAAGAATACAAGCAGCTAGCTCTCCTGACTTATGATTAGTGATATGAGAATATTTAACAGAAATAATAGAAAACAAAACAGAGTATTACCTGAGAAGTGTAACACATCCTCGAGAAAGTGGCAAGGTTAGTACCGGCTTGGAAACACGGATTGGTTTGAATGTAAACTTACAGCCAAAGCTGAGTGCACTCTCACTAAAGAAAGACACAGACACTATCGGCCGCTCAAAAATATGAGGTGGGTCGATATGCGAAACGATACATCCTCCAGGTTTATAATCATTGATAACTGCACTATTAACAAATCCTTCAGGGATGATTCTTGCTTCACAGAGAGGGACAATGACCAATTTTTGAATCCAGTTAGGTATTTCATCAACATCTCCTTTGCTGTAGAGCGCTCGCTGCGGGACCCTTCTTTGCTAGCTGAGATCCATAGGTATAGCCTTCACCAAAGAAATATTTATTTCTCAACGGTGCTCTGAAGATAAAAAATATATTACAAATAAACACAAATTTATCTTATTTTATACATTAAAATTAAGGCCAATAACAATGATACTGGCAAAAGAAGAAAACTGCAAAATATGAATTCATTACCGCCCGTGTGGTGCCGGGGTCTACAAGGGGAGCAAAGAATAGTACCACTGCGACTTACAAGGTATGTCGTAAGAGGCGACTGATGTAGGACCTAGGGAACTACTCTAGTAAATAAAAAGCATAGCAGAAAATGGATGTGCTGGCCTACTTATAATCGCATAACTGGCACAACGTACAATCACTCTTAGGCTCAGATCACATATAAATCACACAGGGTGGTTAACAAGTGGTCAATATGGAGCGTTCAAAGAATTCATTATACGTAGTAACATATTAAGTGTATGTATTTATTAAACTAGTAACAACTGTTATAAGAAGGAGAAGACTGAGAAATGTTGGGCATACCTTAAGTAGAAATGATCAAAGAGTACCAAAGCAGGTATTGAAGTGGGAGGCAAAAGGTTCAAGAAAGAGAGGATGCCCTAGGGAATCCATGAAACACACTTTGCTAAGAGAGGCATGAAATATTGGACCCAATTCCATGGGAAGAGATTGAGCGACTTGCCCAGGACAGAGAGGTATGGAGAAATTACTTGCAGGCCTTATGTACGATCAACGGTATGAGAAGAATATATATATATATATATATAATTATTTAGCTCTTGAGCGAAACCCACAAGGAAAACAGGAGACCATAACTAGACTTGGAGCCCGAGTCTTCTTGAGAAACTGAAGAATTCTGGACTATTCTAGGAAGCAATAAAGAAAACAGTCAGAGAATGGAAAAAGTGGCGAACAACTGTTGCGCCCTATGCTTCCGAGGAACAGAGAGGAATAAGTAAATTTGCTTTTGGTTAGGCATGTAATGAAAAAGGGAGGTTTAGAACAGTGGCAACTGGCAGAAACAATAGAGGATGAGGCTGATGAAGAGAGAGTGAACATTTTGAACAGCCTAGTCTCATGACATATATGAGTTCCAACATCCAAAATGATAGTCAGTACAGATGTTTGTGGAGATCCATCAACATGGCTCATTATGATGATATGTGTATTGGGAACAATAAACAATTGCATTTTAGCAAAGTACTGACGTTGATTATTGAAACACACAGTATGTTTCTTGAAGATAACATAATTTTGAATATGTAACATGAAATGTATGCAACTTATAGTTATAGTACAGTACTTGATCTCCTAAGTACTTTCTGTTCCCTATAAAATAAATGACTGCAACTGTTACTCAATAATTTATATTCTATTTTTGTCTCAGTGTTTTTCAACCTACCCGGGCTACTCTTGTCTTGTGATTTCAGTCAAGCACATTTTCTGCAGTCATCTATATACTTCAGTGAGTCACAGGAACCATCAGTACGCATACCCTTTGACATCAGTTGGGGAAGAATGAGCACCTATGGGTCTGCCCAGAGTGCTGTGACATCAGTTCAGTAACTAATAATGACTATATCCTCTTACATGATTGCTGCAGATGGAGGATGGCTGCAGAGGCAGGACATCTGGCCTATGAAAGAGATAAATTCTGTAGGACTGTTGGTGTGGCAACGTTCTGCTCAGGACAAGCTATCTGATGATGATATCCTCTTCCTGCCCCATTTGACACATAAGGCTTCCACAAGAGATTTCTATTATCGCTGCTGCCTTTCTACTAATTGTTTTTCACGTCAGGCCACAATATTTCAACTATATTTCCCAATTATTCTCAAGTTGCCTTCAGATGCAGAACTTCTATTCTCATCCGCTGTTCATCAGTGAGCTGTCCTAGTTAAAGCTCCATCTGGCATGCAACATACATGCCCAATTCACCCCCACATTCGTCTTTTAATGATGGTCTCCAACGATGCACAGTTTGTTCATTATCTTCTTCTTCAAACCCCAGGAATTATGAATCTTCACTCTTTTTCCTATAGTGCAATGGGGAGGGAGAGCACCGGCTTTCTTTAAAACCCAGTAACCTCAGACAGCTCTAGGCATGCAGGTTTGTTCATTTTAAAAGCTGTTCTTATGCATTCATATTCGGAAAGAAAATTCTCAGCATTTTTTTACAACATTTATTTTATAATGTCTCAAGCTTGTACATGATGTTGTGGGTTATTTTCCAGCCCTTATTACTGTATAATAACACTTTCAGGACACTGCTGGGTTATCTCATATGAAGCATGACATCTCTAAATTAAACATTTCAAACCCAAATGTTATTACCTACTGGCAAAGTTTTCTAAAACAGAAGCTTTATAATAAAAAAATATGCTTTACTTTGAATCAAACATATCCCTACACAGACTAAAGTGTTGAAAGCCAAAGGATGACTTCATTGCACCAGATTTTAACCCATATGGCTCAGTCCCTCTCCGTAGAAATGGCACACCGCTTGCCAAGAGTATAGCACAAACTCTGTAATATCTGCAATAATTCAAGGGACTTTGGAAAAATGCACTTGTGAACAGAACCGTGTGATTCAGATTGGAACCAACGACCTTCAGAATGCAAGGCAAAGGTTTAACCACTTAGCCAGAGACCCCTTCCTACAAAGACTAAGGCAAATGAAATAGAATGAAACAGATATTACAACAAAGAAAAGAATACTAAGAACATACATTCACAGTAGCAGCTGTTCAACGTGGACATTTAATACAGCAGTGTAAAAAGCATAGAGGTGTTTTAAAATGTAAATGTTACAGAAGGGTCCCCCATCTACAGAGTACAAAGAAGAGAACAAATAAGTCTATGCAGGGGGAACTAAAAGCAAAGAAAACTGGCAGATGGTACAAATTATAATGATAAAAGTGAAGTATTTTGGACGCATAAAAAGACATGCAGGAATGGAGAAGTAAAGACTAAGGAGAGTATGGATTCAAGATGCAATATACGATTTGAACATGACGGCAGCAGAGATCAGACACCTTGCCTGAAATGAAAAACTGATACAGTGAAAGGAAACGTTCATCAAAAACTACTAAGGTCCATTATTAAATTTGAAGCTGTCTCATTGGCCCGGGAATGAAGAAGAGAGTGAAATAAAAGTATACTTTCTATGACACAGAAAGTGCAAAAACTATTTGAAGAGAAATTTAACTGTGCGTAAACAGCCTCCATCTATGAGATCATAATCAATGAATTACTGAGAATGCGCAGTGTGGTTTTGTGACTCAAATCAGAGTAGTCAGTAGTGCCTTAGTCACTGCCAGTGTACCTCTATTGACATGTTGAAGTTCCATCTAAACAGGGTTTTGCTGCAATTTGGAAGATCAATGTGTCTTCTTTAATGTGATAACAAAACCTGTCAGGATTGAAGCTCTCGCTTACAAGACTGATATTTATCGAGCAAAACATTTGATTATTAGTCATTTCAGTAATAAAAATTAAGTATTGTAACATTTCTTTTCCAAACTTCATGCAAATCTCAAATCTAGTGCTATTAGTTTTGAGTCTATACAACTTCAAATCTTACCTATCAACTGTGTGCTCTTTATACAATCCTATATCACTTAGCTTAACGACCCTGTCTATCTTTTTCTCAATATCTTTACACTGGTCCTCTGTAAACAAAGGGTGTTGTTCTATTCCAGACATTACTTTTTGTAGTTCTTCCTCGCGCTCTTCTGTGTTATAATCATCATACTTAGACCTCGGTGTACTTTTCTTATGTACACATGCATATGACGACCTATGCTTGGGGTTTGGTTTCTTGTCATATCCTTTGGTACGATGTTGTGACGAGTTGTGAAGTTTAACTCTTAGATCAGTAACAGAGTCGGTGGCCATGTTTGACTTTGAGTAAACAATTTATTTTTAATTCACGGAGAGTTCAGTGCCGGATGAGCAAGAATAACTTCTTACAAAGAAATCGCAGTGATTCTCCGCTTTCTATTTGTCACATTTCAAACATCGAAATTATATCCGAAATTGGTCACTTGGATGCAAGTCATTCTCGTGGTTACGCATAAGTATTATAAGTGCTGCTCATAACCCAAAGAAAATGGATAGTATGAATGATGTAACTCGAACTCCCGACCTGTTTGCAATTATTGGATATGAGTTTATTCTCTGAGTCTCTATGGCGTAGTGATAAAGATGTGTGCCTTGCGTTTTCAAGGTTGTGGCTGGGGTCGAATCAATATCCGCCTGTGGTGTGCTGGGACCCACAAGGGAAGCAAAGAATAGTACCACTGCAATCTTCAATGCATGTCGTAAGAGGCGACTGATGCAGGCCATATGGACGCTACCCTAGTAAATAAAAAGCAGCTCAGAATCGGATGTGCTGGCCTACTTATAGGTGCATAACTGGCACAACGTACAATCGCTCTTAGGCTCAGATCACATACAAATCACACAGAGTGGTTTACAAGTGGTCGATGTGGAGCGTTCGAAAAAGAATCAATACGGAGTCACGTATAATTCTTAGCAGACCAATAGGATTGTTTTTGTAGCTAGGGTTAGTGTTAGCTGGTGGTGGTTGATCGCCTCAGCTGTAAGAATGGATGTGTTGCTGGTTTATTTTCTTTTATGAGCTATTTATTTGATTATTGGTTTGACTTGGTTGGTCGATTGCTTTTCGTTTTTCGACTGCTTATAATTAAGGTTTATGTTAGTTTTCTAGCGTTAACTATAACTATGGTGGCGTCTGTGGCTTAGTGGATAGGGACTCGGTCTATTAACCCCGACGTTCTGAGTTTGAATCACGCTGCGGACAGTTTGGTGGCAAATTGTTCCGCGTGGATTTCTCAAAGGACGATGGCACCACCGTTCAGAAAGCAATGGCAAACTACTGAACGTAATAATGCCTAGAAAATCACAAACAGCGTTAAAAGGCTGGGGTTGATTCGCAAAGTCCTGTAAAGGATATGCAATTAACTAACTATAGCTATAGATATAACTAGAGTTGGGGTTGAAGTTTGTGATTTGTATTGTGAAAAGAGTTAGTGTTTAGGGTATTGATAGTCGTAGGTAAGAGGTCTCTATAGACAGGTGTTTGACTTGTGACTTAAAGGTTTAGGTTCGAATCCTGACTGAGTTACATATGCGTTTTATTCGTAGATCACTAGGAATATAGATGATTATAAAGTCGATTTTATGTTAGTTGCTTTTCTATTACTTTCTGTTCCCTTTCAACTTTTATATTTACTGCGCCCGTGTGTTGCCGAGACCTTCAAGGGAAGTAAAGAATAGTAACACTGTCGCGGAAATCGAATTTGCTGGTTTACTTACCTAGGCGCAAACTGGCACAACGTACCATTGCTCTTAGGCTCGGATCCCACACTAATCACAAAGAGTGGTTAACAAGTGGTCGATATGGGGCGTTCGAAGAAAAAGATATTAACTGAAAACTAACAGAAGTTCTTTGTGAATGATAAGGAACACATATCCTCGTGGGTTGTGCTAATAGAAGTGAAATCGAGTTTGCCATTCATTCTAGGATGTATCCAAAAGAAGCCAGAGATTTTTAATGAATGGTCATGATGCTAGTTTGTCCATTTCCAATTTTCATAATGTTTCCGTTTTCATAGATGAATTACCAATATAAAGAGAGCAGTTTGACTTGTTTTTTCAAAATATTATTCATCCAGACCCTTCGTAAGTTAGATTTTTGTTCTCCTAATTAAATTAAATTTGTATTTTTAATCTTTCTTTCTTTCTCGAATCCTGGATGCCTCACAGCGTCAGGTCAGGAAGAGATTTCTAAAACGGGCCCTAGTATGCGCTTCGTAGATAGTCTCTTTATTTTTAATACTAATATGTTACATGTATAGTTAACATGGCATTATATTTGCTAATACAGTAAATATTTTGTGAAACTACATCCATTTGTCTTCAATAGGAAATATAATAAGTCATACTCTAAATCCTATTTAGAAATATTATTTCGTTTAGCTAAACTACGAGTGCAATTTTTTGGGGAACTGAAAGGATAATTTATTCCAAAGGTCAAAATAAACTGTAGTGAATTAGAGGCTTGCTTTACTTAAAATAGTGTCCCTCTCTAGTCAAGCGAGCTCTACTCTGACATCAGAGGTACTTGTAATTTAGATCCATAAGTAAATAATCACGGTCTTCTGTAGTCGAACTACATTACTGTTTTTTTTAAATATAAGCTGTAGTTACTGCCCGTAGTAGCCTACTGCGTTTTAGTTTGGTGGGACGAGAGCCTGGGGAATTTAATGGCTAGTACAGTCGCCGTGAAGGTGTTCAGGTTATGATTTTTCACTTATACCCACAACAGAAAAAAACATTCTTGGCCTTACTGTGAATTGAACACGGGTCTATCGTATGGGAGCCGCGCTCTAATCCAATCGGCAAGACGCTCCTCGTAATTACAGGAAACTTTACTGTTTGAACAACAAAAATTGTTAATTTTGCCAAACTCCAGACTTTCCACGGCAAGTGTTCATTAGCGCAGGGTGATATCAACTTCGCTATTGGCAACCACAGATAATGATTAAAACTGTGAGCAACTTTTTCTTTTTTCTTCTTTTGTCCTTCTCTGCTTTTTGCCGTTAGACGTAGCAGGTTTAACTGATGATCGGTGTCCGGAGATAGCGCACGCTCGGTCTCTTAATATGCTGTGGTATTGTGGAGTTTTAAGATGTCTGTAACTCGATCAACCTATCTTTTTCTTGGTCTGCCCTTCCTCTTGATGATTCCATTTTCAGGTTGTACTCTCTTGCAACTGGTGTATTCAGGTTCGTTCTCACCAAGTGGCCAAACCATTTGAGTCTCTGTTTTTCAATAAATCTATAGCAGGTGTTGTTCCGACTGTTCTTCTAGCTTCCTCACTAATATGGTCTCTTCTTGTTTTATTTACCGCTTTCCTCAAGCATCTTATTTCACAGGTGGTCATTTTCCTTTCTTGTTCGTTAGTCAGTGCCCACGTTTGGCACTGGTAGCACAGTGTTGGTATGAAGATTGCATTTATAATCTGTATTTTAGTTTCTACTGAAATTGCTGGGTATTTCAAGATGGGAGCAAGTTGGTATGTAATGT
The DNA here is from genome assembly GCA_020796225.1 of Arion vulgaris. NCBI lineage: Eukaryota > Metazoa > Mollusca > Gastropoda > Stylommatophora > Arionidae > Arion > Arion vulgaris. The sequence continues at coordinate 10,771,007 of CM036767.1, forward strand.
TGTTGGCTTGCTGGATTCTTGTTTCGATCTCCCTGTCCAGTCTATTATCAGATGTGAAGATACTTCCAAGATATTTGAATTCTCTCACTTGCTTTATCGTTTGGTCATTCATTTGTATGTTGATATCTTTATGTTATGTGAGCGACATTTTCGTGTAAAATAAATGTCGATTTTGTATACCTTTTTTTCCCCAAAGAGAACCAACCAGATGATATTGATGACAAAATGTATGCAATCAAAATATTGCATTGCTAAGAAACAAAACAATACTACTAGAATAAGCTATGCTTTATTTTGTTTATTTATTCTCTCTTTATTTTACAACCGAATTGAAGCATAGGCCTTCAACTAACTCATGGGTATTCGTAGTTAGTTGGATTTTGTAGCTAAAGTTTTTTTACTGGATAGTGTGGTCGACCCCGAGTTGAATGCGACAAGATTTCAGCGAACAAGAGTTGAATGAACAAGAGTTGTGTGAACATAAGTTGTGGGAATAAGAGTTGTATGAACAAGAGTCATGTGAATTTGGGTTGAGTGAATGAGAGTTGAGCGAACAAGAGTTGAGCGAACAAGAGTTGAATGAACAAGAGTTGTGTGAACAAGAGTTGAGGAAACAAGAGTTGGGCGAACAAGAGTTGTGTCAACAAGAGTTGAGCGAATAAGAGTTGTGTGAATATGGGTTGAGTGAACAAGAGTTGTGTCAACAAGAGTTGTGTGAACAAAAGTTGAACGAACAAGAATTGTGTGAAACGTATTTATTGTTTTGTGCTTTTTTAACATTCGTTAACAAGATGTATAAAATGTTGAACTCAAGAACATCATTATCAATTTCTGAATACCATTTTGTGAAGTGGACAAAGATACTATGTTATCAATATATCTGGTAATAAATGCCATCTAATCACTAGAGCATTATCATCATCATCATGAAAGAGCTTGTCCTGAGCAGAACTTTGCCACCCTAACAGTCCTTAAGAATTTCTTTCTCTCATAGGTACGATGTCCTGCCTCTGCAGCTGCCATGTTCAAACCATCAGTTACATCCTGTATCCATCTTCACCATGGTCTTTCTTTCTCCTCTTTGTCGGGGTGCCTCCTTCCATGATGGTCTTCTCCAACCCTTTATGACTCTTTATGTATCCAAAATACTTCAATTTTCTCATTCTTATTTGTAGCATCTGCCAGTTTTCTTTGATTTTGTTCTGGATAGATCTATTTGTTCTCTTCTCTGTTCATGATCAGTTATCAGTTATATGAGGACTATCATCATAGCACTCGGACATGTCCATAGGTGCTCCGATCTCCGCCTCAGCAAATCCAGCAGCCCAACATGTCAGTTCAATGTTGATTAATCAATCTCTTTGCATATTTAGTATGTCGTTCTTTTCGGCTGCACCAATATTGACACCCATCTCTCTCATTCTAGTCAGCGAGTGGGATTCACAGCCCTGAAACTCCTCTGTTCGGAAAGACTCTCTCAATGTGTGAAGAATGTCATTTCGATCCATGGCAACTCCCTCTTATATTGTAGCCGATATATACTTCTGCAACACTTATATTCAAAAGCACATATATGTTTTTCCAATGCCTTATTAAATGTCCATGTTTCACACCCATACGTTGCCACTGGGAATATGCATGCTCTTAGTATTCTGATCTCTGTTTTCTTTTCAGTTCCATTCCATACTACATAGCGCATTGTACTGTTTTATTCCCTCCATCTTCTTTGAGATTTCAGAAAAATAGTGAATTAAAGGTACATCATTTTATCAACATTAATCCACAGAATTGAACAAGCACTGCCTCTGTGTTGCCAGGGCCTCAATAGGGGAGCAAAGAATAGTAACGCTGCAACTTACAAGGCTTATCATAAGAGTCAACAGAGGTAGGGGCCTAGAGGAGCTACCCTAGTAAATAAAAAGCATTGCAGAAATCGGATGTGCTGGCCTACTTTAGGCTCGTAACTGGCACAATGTACAATCGCTCTTAGGCTCAGATCCCATACAACTCACAATGAGTGGTTAAAAAAGTGGTCGATATGGAGCGTTCAAGAAGAAGAAGTGCAGAAAGACAATGTCTAGCCATGATTCTTGGGAGTGTTCACCTTCTCATCCTGTTCAGTAATTAAATGCAACTTTTAAATATTGTTAAAAAATGTTCAACATTTGTATACTAGCACTATTTAGTCAATACTGTTTGTATATTGCACCGCTAGAGTGATTACCGGGGCCCAAATTTGGGGTGTAAAGAATAGAACCACTGTTACCTGCCAAGCATGTCGTAAGAGGCGACTAAGGAGGTTTGGCTGGAGTCGGATGCACGTGTCCGAAACATGTTCAAGTCTATGCGTTTAGGGGCCTACCAAACCAATGTATACACATTCTTGGCAAAGATCAAACATATCACAAAGAGTGATTAAAATTGGTCATAAAGAACGAATACAAAGAAGAAGTATATTGCACAATCAAGATAATGTATATTGCTTAACCAAACTGAGTATTGCACTTTGAGCAGAACAAACAAAAAATATAAATGTATAAAACTGTGTCACATTGGAGCATTAAATAAAGCAATTACATTTCTGTTTGAATCACAAAATAAACAAAGGAATGGTGTAAACTCAGATTATAGAATCAATCTTGGATTATAGATTTGATCTCGGATTATAGATTAAATCTTGGATTATAGAACTCAGATTATAGATTCAATCTAGGATTATAGATTCAATCTTAGCTATAGATTCAATCTCGGATTATAGATTCAATCTTGGGTTATAGATTCAATCTTAGCTATAGACTCAATCTTGGATTATAGAATCAATCTCGGATTATAGATTCAAACTTGGATTATAGATTCAATCTTAGATAATAGACTCAATCTTGGATTATAGATTCAATCTTAGATAATAGACTCAATCTTGGATTATAGATTCAATCTCGGATTATAGATTCAATCTCAGATTATAGAATCAATCTTGGAATGTAGATTCAATCTTGGAATATACATTCAGTAATGGATTATAGATTCAATCAAGAATTATAGATTCAATCATGAATTATAGATTCAATCATGAACTATATAAATCAATCTCGAAATATAGAATCAATCACAGATTATAGATTCAATCTTGGATTATAGATTCAATCTCGGATTCAATCTTGAATTATAGATTCAATGACACGAAGACATGAACTTATTCATTGCAAAAGTTCAAGTTTTGAAATAATTTGTATCTTAGTTCATGTCAAGAATGGCTGTATTGTATTGCTCATGAGTTTGTAGAGTTTAACTTCAAAACCCAAGCCCATTGGCATGGCATATCATTTATATTTATATATGGAATAGTAATAGAAAGCCCAGATGATGGGGTTGCTGTCCACTGGAATGGTGGTCCATTGTACCCAAGAAGAGTCACAACTGGGTTTAGTAGTGCTGTAGAAGAACCCAAAATCAGGTTGCCTGTCTTTGGCCATACAAGCAGACTAGCGTACACAACTGGAGGATTAGCTTTGCCGTTTTGTGTGTACCTAGAGAATTGAAAGTCTGGTTATTTTCAAATAAATTGGAAATGTTCTCTATATAAGATATGAATTACAAATAATCTTCTTCTTCTTTGAACATTCCATATCGAACACTTAATAAACATTTGTATGTGAACTGAGTCTAAGAGCGATTATATGTTATGCCAGTTATGTGCCTACAAGTAGGCCAGCACATCCAATTTCTGCGACACTTTTATTTGCTAGAGTAGCTTCCTAGGCCCCTACCTCAGTTGCCTCTTACAACATGCCTTGTAGGTTGCAGTGTTATTATTCTTTGCTCCCTTGCGAGCTCCGGCAACACACGGTGAATAATCTTGTAAAGAAGTGATGATGTTTAAATAAGAAACAACATCTGACAGTTTTCATATTTTACTTGCATCCTTGATCTTCTTCTTCTTCTGCATTCTCACTAGATTGGGATTTCGGATTCTCTAATAAAGACAGCTGTCTGCCTCAGATTATCAGCTACGCCATACAGTTTGTCTTGGACGCTGGTGTAAAGTGGGCCACCTCTTTGTTTTCAAGTCTGCATACTGGAGTCATTTCTGATGGATATAATTCCTATGATTTCTGCTTCCCGTTTGTGCCGATCTCTTCCCACAGTAAGTTTTGTCCACCCTCATGATGGCAGGTCTGACATTCTTACTGTGTGGCTAAATCTCGAGGCAGATTGCACCATAGGATCCATTATCCCATTCCTCATTGTGAGGGTCGTTGCACCATGCTATGCGCCTTACGGCCTGGTGCATCCGTTTTCTGCAAGCATTTGTTTCGGTTAGCATTCCCTGGTGGACACATGCATCTGATTTCAGCCAAACCTCCTTAGTCACCTCTTACGACATACATGGCAGGTAACAGTGGTTCTATTCTTTACACCTCAAATTTGGGCACCGGTAACCACTCGGCGATACTCAATCTAATATGGCACATCTGGTGGATTTTTATGTGAAAGCTTGCTTTCCTTATCATCAGTGGCCCTCGTAATTTACGTGAGCCTTACTTTGACTTCAGAGGTCTTGTAATTTATATCCCCAATTAAAGGATCAAGGAAGATGTAGTCCAATCACATACTGCGTGCATACTAAACTAAACATTTTTGGTTCAAAGTTGGCCTCAAACCAAGGAATTTCCACAGCACATAGTTACTAGCAACGTGTTGTTGACTCCGCTCTGGTGCCCCTACTAATGTAAATGAATAGTTATAATAATTGTATAATTAACATTCTAATTATAAATGATTGTTACGCTAAACCGTTTAGAAATGGAATGATAGAAATTAAAAAAGAACAAATATGGCTTTACAAAAATTAAACAACTCAAAACAGCATGGAACGGAACTGATAAGAAAACAAAGATCAGAATACTAAGAGCATGCATATTCCAAGTGGCAAAGTATGAGTGTGAAGCATGGACATTTAATAGAGCAGTGGAAAACATATATGTGCTTTTGAATATAAGTGTTACAGAAGAGTCCTTCGTATATCTTGGACAGAGAAGAGAACAAATAGATCTATCCAGAAAGAACTCAAAATCAAAGAAAACTGGCTGATGCTACAAATAAGAAAGAGAAAATTGAGATATTTTGGACATATAAAGACATGAAGGGCTGGAGAAGACCATCATGGAAGGAGGCATACCAGCAAAGAGAAGAAGAGGAAGACCACGGAGAAGATGGATTCAGGATGTAACTGATGGTTTGAACATGATGGCTGAAGAGGCAGGACATCTGGCCTATGAGAGAGAGAAATTCCGAGGACTGTTGGGGTGGCAAAGTTCTGCTCAGGACAAGCTATTTGATGATGATGATGAAACCGGTTTGAAAGTCATTAGTAATAACCTACCAGACTCCACTAGTTACAGTGTCATTCTGGTAAGCCCATGGCTTGCTTCCATATATAGCTTCTCCGTTGACCTTAGCCAGATCCATTTGCAAGAGACGCTCCTGGTAGATGGGACTGATCACGCCATCATCAGTCGGTCCCACATTCATTAGCATGTTTCCGTTGCAGCTGTGGAAAGAGATGATATAGGCACATACAATATAATGTTACCTATTCTGAATAAAAGAACTTAATAACAGCTCAAAATCAAAGAAAACTGACTGATGCTACAAATAAGAACAAGAAAATTTAAATATTTTGGACATATAAAGAGACACGAAGGGCTGGAGAAGACCATCATAGAAGGAGGCATCCCAGAAAAGAGAAGAGGAAGATCATGGAGATGATGGATTCAGGATGTAACTGATGGTTTGAGCATGACCACTGCAGAGGCAGGACATCTGGCCTATGAGAGAGAGAGAAATTCGAAGGACTGTTAAGGTGGCAAAGTTCTGCTCTAGACAAGTTATTTGATGACAATAACAGTTATATTCTTCTTCGAACGCTCCACATCGACCACTTGTCAACCACTCTGTGTGATTTGTATGTGATCTGAGCCTAAGAGAGTTTGTACGTTGTGCCAGTTATACGCCTACAAGTAGGCCAGCATATCCGATTTCTGCGCTGCTTTTATTTACTAGGGTAGCATCCCTAGGGCCTACATCAGTCGCCTTTACAACACGCATTGTAGGTTGCAGTGGTACTATTCTTTGCTTCCTTTGCAGGCCCCGGCACCACACATGCGATAACAGCTTATTATATCGGTTATTCCTTAATTTTGGGATTCTCTATGCATGGATATCAGTCCAATTGTTCCAATGGTGCTCAGCTCATTTTCCACGAGAAGCAATCTGGATATTTTTTCAGTGATTCTGTTTTAAAATGAATATTTTTTTTTCTGTCCATGGTATTCTGAGTACTCTTCTGTAGCACTTGCATTCAAAGACAATAATAGACATCTCAACAATTTTATTAATAATCCATGCTTCACTGTCATACATTGCTAATGGAATAATAAGAAAAGTAGTGAAGAAACCCTTTTTATACCAAGTCGTTGTCCGCCCGCCCAGCGTGTTCGTAGCGCGTTGGTCTATGGGTGATAAGTCCTCTGTGAGCGCTTTTTATTGATAACCCTCGTATCCGGGCATGGCTGGCAGAAAAAAAGCCAACATTAATTTCTTTGGCCCCAAAAAAATTGTGGGTTGAACCCGGGAAAGAAATTTAGTAAGGCTTTGGACGAAAAAAACTAAAAAACCAAGGGATTGGGGGAATAGGGGTTTAGGACAATTTTTAAAAAAATGGAAACAAATATTGATGGGAAATTACTTGTGTTTTTTCCTGGGTTTTTTTTGTTCCAGTTAATTTCTTTAGAAAAAAAAATTCCTCCCCCTGGGTTTGAGAAAAACCCACAGCCAAAAAATTACTTTTTTTTTCGTCCAGAAGCACTTGATTTTTCAACCTTGACGGGGGCCATGGACATCCTTCCCCGGTTGGGCCCACAGCCCCCTGAGGCTGGCCTGCCCATGCGGAATTGAACCCAAACCAGAGGATAACCGTACCCCAGGTTCGCCCCCTTTCCCAGGCAAGAATTCAAAAAACTATTTAAAATAGTATTTTCCTTCTAAATTTGTGTACTTTTGATTTTTGTTTTTCAAAGCAATGAAATAATTTTATTAAAACCGTACAAAAAAATCTATTTTAAAAATAAAAAAAAGGTGAGAAAACGCAAGTTTGCCCCCAAGGGCCTTTTCAAAAGCAAAAAAAAAGGGTAAAAATTTAAAACACAAATGGGGCCAAATCCCGTAGAAAGGAAACGGAAAAAAAATAAAAAATAAATGAACCAAAACCAAAAAAAACTAAAATAGAAAAAACTAAAAATTTTAAGTTATTAAGGGGTAAGCAACATTAATATAATTAAAACAGGGGAGAAAAATTAGGCTAAAATGTTTTCAGGGGCAAATTCCCATAAAAAAGCATGGGGGGAATCTAGAACATAAGAATGTTCGGGCCCGTTGTAAAAATTCTTTTTGTCTTTTATTCAAGTTTTACTATTTTTCCCCATTTAAAAAATTTTGTTGACTTTTTGGGGTCGGTTAATCATCAAAACATAAAACTACTAGAAAAAGCCCACATCTTCTCCAGTTTTTTGCAGCCCCCAAAAGGGCTGTTTTTTTTCCTTCTTGTTTTGAAATTATAGAAAAAACCGGGCTGGTCTTATAATTTATTATGTTTTTCTTTTGATTTTCTCAGTTTTTAAACGCAGCTGATATTTTCATTTAAAGCACTCATCATGGACAGTTTGCATCTTCTTAAAGGAAAAAACCTGCCTTCATCTAAAGGACAGCCAAGGCAAAGGAAAAGCAAACCCAAAATACCCTTAAAACAAAATTTTCACGAAGGATAAGCCCGGGCCCCAAATGTGCAGTGGGGCAAAAAACCCCGCTCAAAAGGTTTCATAAATCAGATTACAAATAAGTTTTGGAGAAATCTGGAAATCAATCTACCCGGTGATAAAAGAAAAAAGAAAGGGAGTCTTTGTTTTTAGTCAATGTAGATGACCTGATGTTCCCCAAAATTCAAACAAACCTAAGAAGGGATGTTATGCCCCTTAAAATGGATGTTATCATATCCTAGATTCACATGTCCCAATCCCCATCTAAAATCAGTCCATTCATAAATCCCCATCCAGTACAATCCCCATCAGGAAGCAAAAGTTGGATGTTGATTAATCAATTTTTTTCATTTTGGTGTTTGTTTTTCTTAATCTGGGTCTTTTTCTTTTGGGGTTACACCCTAGTCTGTCTTTTTAAGACAACATTTATTTTGTTTGGTTTTTTTTCAGTAGTTATAGTGACTTTTCCCCGGTTTTCCCTGTCATTGGACTTATTGGTATTTAATTGGGAGCGGTTATCTTTTGGTTTTGGGAAAAGCATTCTGTTTGACCCGCACTTATTGTCAGTAAAAAATGGCTGAGACAAAAACTGTCACCCCATTTTGGGTTCAGAAACCCTATTGTGGATTTTCATTTCATAAGCCCCACTTTCTATCTAAATAATTTATACTAGTGGAAATCTCTAATTTGAAATTCTGGGGGAAACAAGTGAAGAATGTTATTCACCACGTGTTAAACCTTTGCCTTCAGTGCGGTTGTGGGTTGGTTACACGCCGTTTTTCATGGTTCATTTTCCAAGACCCCCTAAATTTTTGCAGGGTACAGGGTTCATGCTTTGTATTTTCCCCGGTGGTGTCCATTTCTGCGGAAAGGCCCAAAACCATAGGGAAAACCGGTAAATAAGTCAATCCTTCAGCCCCCCTTTATTATCCCAAATATTACCGTCCACAAAAATCCACAATAGCCTATTCCCCTTCCCCTTACTGTTGTTATCGCTGTGCAAAAACTCTTCAATAAGGATTCACCTACCCGATTCTGGGGAAACCCCCATGACTTATCAATAGTCTTCTTTTTCCCCATTTATTTTAATAAGTAACCGGGAAAAAGGTTTAAAAGATTTTAAAATATTAAATTTCTAAGTAAAATTTTACACAAGTAAAAATTGTCTATGCTCTGTCCATGTTTTTTCTTGCTTTTTGGGAAAAAATTAATTAAATCTTCTTCTTCTTTGGTTTTCTTTCGCCAATTTTTCCTCTTTGTATATTTTATCTTTCGAACTTACCCCTTTTACTTTGGGTTTTAAGGCCCCCAAAATGCAGATTTTTACATTTGGGGGCCCGGGGCACCCATTTCAAAAACCCCCTTATTCTCTTACATCTGGGGGTAACAGTGGTTCTTTTTTTACCCCCAAATTTTTTGGTAACCATTGCGGAATTTCCCTTAAATATACCTGATGGTATAAAACAGTTTTTTTTAAACAATTACTTTTTTTTTTGCAATTCTTCCCTTTGTCCATCTAGCGTGTCTGGCTGTCGTTTTTTTAGGGTCAAACCCAAATTTCGCCCCCTTTTTTGGGAAAATTCTTCATTCCCTTTTAGCCTGCCCCGGTGCTCGATCCCCTTCAAATTCTGGTGTCAGCGACGTGGTTGTGTTTGATTGATAGCCTACTCATATACCTGTTGTGCTTTTTTTTTCTCCTCTTCCTTTTCCTTAACAAGGGGGTGGTTCTTTAAAAAAAATCATCTTTGCAGACACCTCTTAGCATTCATAATGTCAGCTCTATCCATTGGCTGACCCCCATTGGTGTCTGGACCACCTGTTTGCCCCCTTCCAAAAACATCCATGTCCCCGGGAAAAAAAATTAAGTCTGATTCCAAATTGTTCTCTTGAGTATTCAGTCCCATACCTGCCCTGACCAAACCTAAATTTTGTAAAAATTGAAAAAAATGGTAAAAGGTTTTAAAAAAATTCGGGTGAAAGTTAAAAACAGACCTTATGGTTAAGCAGTTTTTTTTCTTTATTCTTTTTTTTTAAAAATTGATTGATTGATTTTAGGACCATCCATTTCCCCGTGGTAACCATGTTCTCTGCTCTTTTTAAGGATGATCCCCCGACTGAAAAACTTTTGTGGTGGGTCCTGATGAATTTTGAAGATGGTGAAGATATTTTACAAAATGTTAAAACTTTTCTTTAATTTGCCCAGGGCGGGGTTTTAGCCTTTTTTCTCGTTCGGGCTGCCGGGGATTCTTTTACTCTCATATGAACCACGAGACCTATTTTTTTATCTTCCGTCTCTATAGGCTAGGAACTCGACCCCAACCCACACGAGATCAGGGATCTCTAAAAAAATACCCTGATGGCTTCATGGGGAGCAAACCTGGTACCTTTGGCAAAAGTGGCTTTAACCTCTACCCCCGGGGCCTATTTTTGAAAAATGCCCATCCCCACGTTTTTATAGGGGTGACAAGCCCCCTGTGGGCGGGTTAAATTCCCTGGGCGGGGAAAAAAACCCGGTTCTACCAAACCCGAAGGGTTATGTTTCCCCGACCAGAAAATCAAGTTTTGGATCATTCCCCAAAAAATGAAATCTGTTGGTTGATACCTTTCCCATTTTTCTTAATTTGTAATTGTGCTCAAAAAAAATGGCAAAAAAAAGACTGTTTGTAACATCTTTTTCCTAATTTTTCCCTGGTTCAAATTCTTAATTTCTCTACAATAATTTTTCTTCTTTTTTTTCTCTAACCTGTTTTTTAAATTCAGGATAAGAATTTTTAAGGAACTTTGTATTAAACTATTGTAAGCTGCCCAACCCAAATTTCAATGATGGGTCACTGGTGAATTTTCCCCTTCCCTTTAAAACGGCCCGAAGATTAAGATTAACAAAAGATTACCATAAACTTGCAAAAATTTCATAACAAAACGAACCTGGTTTTATCTATCCAGCATGTTAAACCACCATGTTACATGACCCCCTGAATCTGTCATTTGTGACTACATTTCCCTTACGGACGAAAAAATTTACTTTAAAAATTATTAACATTATTCAAAACAACAAAAACGGTAATATCAAAATATCCCATGTGTTTCAGGTTTCAAAGTCAAAAAAAAGGGTTTAATTTTGCATATCAAAAAAGTAGATAAAAAGGGTTAGGTAGGTTTTTCTTGTATTAAAAAAAATTAACCAACAACTAAAAAACAAAAAAAATAAAAATAAAAAAGAAACAATTGAAATCATCCAAATAAAAAAATCTCCTGCAGACAAGGGCACCTGGGACCAAATTTGGTAATTGGAAAAAACCGTATCAAGAATGATAAATTCTGTTTAATCTGCCAGAAATTGACTTAAAAGAAAAGGGGGCAAATAGGACATTAAAGACCTTGAACCTGTTGATGGAAGGGCAGGAGGCGGGCTAGAGATTGAAATTTTCAGGCGCTTAATTAGAATAACATTCTGAAAAAACCGCTACACTGAGAGAGATTTCTTTCCCAAACATATATATTTTTTTCCTGTGTTATGTATTTTTTTCATCTCAAATATACAAACAAAAAGCTTATCCTGTTTTTAAACACTTTGATCTAATCTGACCATTATCCTGTTTCAACAGGCGCCATTTATGAAGACAATCCTTATAAACTTTTGTTTTAGAGCTGTTGGTTGTATTGAAAACCGTTTAGACTAGGCAATAATTTAGAATGGGTTTGGGGTTGAATCCGGTTTGTGATTTTTTTTTCAGGAACCCCCAACACTTGTCACTGTTTTTTAGCGGGATTGAAATACGGGATTAATAACGATCCCCAATGAGGTTTTTTTTCAGGAACCCCCCAATCTTTTCATTGTCTTTTAAAAGGGGTTGAAACTACGGGGATCCCGATACCAAGAGTTTTTTTTTTTTAAAATTTAAAGTTGCATAAAAAAAAAAAAAAGGGAACCCTTTTCATACCTCCCGGGTGTATATAGGGTCAATACAGTTTAGGCCTGTATTTTCATGGGCCCCGGGGTTTTACGTGGATATGTGTCAAAAAACTAAACACTAAAAACAAACAAACCCCGTCATTCATTTGAATTTTTGCTTTTTTAAAAAGGCCTTTTACAAGCGTTGCTTTTTTATTCACTTTTTTCTGTATTTTTGTAAAATTATACTTTGTTTTTTTCGTGTTTGGGCATTTTCCAGTTTCTGCAGTCTCCCACCCTTTTTTGTGAGTGGTCAGCATCAACTATTACTTTTTCAGAGCATTTGGTACCCAGTTGAGCGGGGTACCTAAAGGGGTTTAATGATTGCATATTTTTTGTAAATAATGCTTCGGGTTGGGGGTAGTCCAATAATAAAATTGACAAAATATGTTGAAATCTAAAGTTTGAAAAAATAAATTTAAAAATGGTTGCTATGCTCAATCGGACGATTTTTATCCCCATTTTTGAATCCCCTAAAAAAAGGTCTAATTAACGATTTCATTGTTTTTTTTGTTTCAGTTTTTAAATTAAAAAAGATGTGGCTGTGGTTAAGCTCTTGTATTCCAAAGGTCATGGGCCGGTGTGTCGTTCTGTTCTTGGTGATTTTTAGCCCCCCCGGGTTTTGCCAGATTAGAATTCATGCAATACTCTCAGAAGATGGTCCCATTTCTGCGGGAAAGGCCAAACCCATAGGGGTAAAACCTTAATAATGAAGTTAATCCACCCTTTTAAACCCTTTGAAGATTTGTTTTTTCATTAAAACCATTTGTCAGAAAAACCAATAGATTCCAATATGAACAATTTGACACTCTAAAAGGAATATAATGCAAAGAAGATTTGGGGCATTTGGTGACAACGGTAAAATTAGGGAAGGAGAGATGGGGAAAGGGCAGAGGGGCTGGATGGCTGAATCATGGTTCTTCAGAGACACAGATTCTCGGATTCATGCACCAAGCAGAAATTTGGAAAGACATATCCCTTTCCCGGAAATTGGCCCGTTGATTGATTAGAAAAAATATTACATTAAACAAACATATTAAATAAAATTTTAAGTGTGATTGTTGGCATGTTTTTAATCAAATACCTTTATTATACAGCCAACTAAACTCTTTGAATTCAGTATGTTCGGGACCTCCCAGTCTCCATCAGAAGATAAAATCAGGCTTGTATTTTTCCCCCGTCATAATCTATAGTCTTGCCCTGGGGATTTTAAGCTAAAATTTCAGCAAACAACAAAACAAATGACAATCCAAAAAATTATAAAATTAAACAATATCTATGACATTCTCTAAAAACAAAAAAATATTTTGAAATTTAAAAATAAAAAAAATCAGAAATAGAAGATACAATCAAATATATATTATTAACCATTTATCAAAAAAAAAATTTCCTGCACCTTTTGGACCTTGGTAAAAAGCCTAATTCCTTTTTTTCATGGAACATAAGTGTGGATCAAACCTACCTTTACAACCTTGAAAAACATTTATAAATAAATTTAAATTTTGGTTTTTTTTTCTTTCCCCGTAGATGTATGTATCAATTAGACTATTTTTTTATTAAAAAAAAAAAATTTGATGAATAAAAAGAAATTTTTTGTAAAAAAATGAAAAAATTTTTATCCACAAATTTGTAATACTAAATAAAAAAAAAGTAATTTTCGAATTTTTTATTAATTTTAGCTAATTTAAAAAGAAACAAATCTGGCCTATTTGGGGTTTTGGAAAGGGAAAGGGGAAAAAAAAACCAGGCCAGAACAGTATTAAATTTGGGGTTTGAAAAAGGATCATACCTCTCAGACACAAGGTGCTCGTCTTCCCAAACAGATGTAAGGGGTATGTATCTGTAGTTTGTGGGTTCCCTGGTTAAACACCTCCTTTCTCTGCTCTTGGCCCCCAGTTCTACTTTAAACATCAATTAAAAACTCTTTTTTTCATGATAATTCACTCAATTTTTTTCATCCAAAAAGGTTCCCGAGACGAAGCATCCCATCCATCCCAAACTCTGCCCTCCCCCATTAGCAAAACCCATATCCCCCGGGACATTTTTCCTTTGGGCACCTCTGGTTTCCTTTATATGTGTCTCTCTACCACAATCTGCTTTTGGATCTTTGGACAGGAACTGGGGTCAGATAAACAACAGCCCCAGCAAAAAACCCCCAGACCCAGCAATGTATCTAAACCTTATTTTTAAAACTATCCCTTGTTGCGCTTTGCTGTAAATACCTCCTTGCACTAAAAAAACCCCCACCCTGACCTCCCCTGATGAACCCATCAGTATAAAAACAACATCATCATCATCCTTGCATTATTTTCTATCATCGTTTTAAGTTAAACCTTCATATTGCTTCTTTTTCCCCTTTCTTCTTCCCGATTCTCACTGTTGGGATTTAGGATTCTCAAATAAGGCGGTCTCCTCAGTTATCAAACAAAATAGGTTTGTCTTGGCGCTGTGTAAGTGAGCCTCTTTTTCTCAAGTCTGCATGGGGGCATTTCTTAGGATATAATTCCTATATTTCTTTTCCCCCCCTTTTGGGGGCCCCCTTTCCGAAGGTTTGCCATCGTATGGTGGTCTGACATTCTTACTGCGTGCCATCTCAGAGGAGTTGGTGACTGAACCCCGTTACATTTCCTCTTTGGGGGTCGTTGAAATGCTATCCCTTACATTGCATCCGTTTTCTAAAACATTTTTCGTTGATTCCTATCGGACTTGCATCCGTTTGCTAAAACCTCCTTGTCCCTCTTACACATGCGTGGAATAACGTGGTTCTTTCTTTACCCCAAATTTTATAACCACTCACGACTTCCCTTCAAAAGAAGTAATTTTTTTTATCGACCCGGCCCGGGCTTTAGCTCGGCCATCCCAGGACCCCCGAAACCCCTTCGGTTTGGTACAAACCCCGAAAATCTGGGAATTGGCTTTTGCGAAATTAAACGACCCCGGTGGCGAATGATCTGTAGTTGTCTTTATCTATCGGTCCATTTTTTTGCCTTTGTTTAAAAGTTAACAATAAATATCTAACGGGGCCTGATTCTATGAAGAACAGCAAATACTGGATTAACTCTTTTCTGATTTTTTCCTCAATTTTAAGCAGTTAATTAAAGGAAAAAAAAATCGCCCCAACTATTAAATAAATAAACCTATATAAATTTTATATACTAAATTAAAAAAACTGGAAACCCAAATAGAATAAAAAAGGTTAAAAAGTAGTAAGAAAAAAGAAGAAGTAAAACAGAAATACTTCTTATGGGGAAAACTCTTCGCCAGTGTGCGGCTAAAGCGTCAACGGACACCCAAAAGGATGGGCAAAGCAATGGAAAAAATTAACTTCTTTTTTTTGCTAGATTCAAAGGGGAATTATCTTTCCCCGGTGAGAAACCCTGGTGCTCGATCTCTTTCTTAACGGGAAGATCTCGGGCAGTCCCAAAACCTTAACCCAAAAGGGGTCCCCGATGAAATTTTCGAAATTAAAATCCTTTTAAAAAAATTTATTTTTTAATTTTTTAAATAATTTTGGGCCAAATTTTCCCAGCCTTTTTGATTTTAAACCCCAAAGGGTTTTTTCGGCTAACAACGGGACCTCATTTATCATCTGTCTCCGATGACAGGAACTTGATCCCCCAACTTTTGATAAAGGATCGGGGGGGAAAATATCTTGGTGGCTTCTGAAAAGCGGGGTCCTTGGAACGATAGGAAAGAAAAACCTCTTAGTTTATTGTGAAATTAAATCTTTTATAAGGCCCCTTTTTTAATCTATAACTTTCCCTTTTTCTCAAAAGATTTATTTTCAGCAAACATTTAAATAAACCCGATTTAAAAATTTATAAAAAAACCCTTTTAAACCCCACCCCCCACGGCAAAAGGCCCGTTGCACCTTTAACCCACCTCGCCAAAAAGGGCCCCCCTTTAAAAGTTTTTCTAGTTTTCTTTATTTTTCTTCCCCCAATTGTTATTCATTAGGTTGTCAGTTTTCTTAATTTAGATAAAATAATATATATATTTTTTTATTAGAGTAGTTGGGTTTTAATTAAAATTTTTTTTTTTCCCTAATTAACTCTTAAATTGGAAATAAATGGGCGTGGAAAAGGTTAAAGCACACAAAAAATACAATTCTCTATCAACTGACTGGCCGGGTTTTTTAAAAGAAAAAAAACAATTCAGCAATTTTAAAAATGTCTTTATCAAGAAAAGGGATCAAAATGAAAAAATTAGACTTTTTGGACGCAGACATAACAAAACAATCAAAAATAAATTCCAAAAATCCTGATTTTTATTTGAAAATCTTTGTTCCCCTTATCATTGCTACCCATTTCTGAGCCCAAAAACGGGGTGTAAAGAATAGCCGCTTTTCCTGCCCCGTTCGTAAGCAAAAATGGTTTGGGCTAAATCGGATGCTTTTGTCCCCCAAAGGGAAAAAAACCCCGAAATAAATCTTGTGAAAACGGATCTCCGGGTGGGCCAAACTAGTGCCAAAACCCCCCGGGGAATGGGATAACGGTTCTGGCCCAAATCTGCCTCTGAGTTTGTCCCAGAAAGGGGTGTCAACCTACCATCAGGGGGTGGCCAAAACCCGGGAAACCGCACAAACGGAAGCAGAAACCCAGGTTATTTTTGTCCCCCGTATGCAGATTTGAAGAAAGGGTGACCCCCACCAGTGCAAGCAAACTGTATGGGGGGTTTGAAATCTGGGCAGACGGCTGCCTTTAGAAACCCAAATCCCAATCACAAAAACGGGGTATCCTTGTGATAAAGACCGTTTAGTCAAAATCGTTTATTTTAAATTTTGTTTTTGGGCATACAAAGTAAAATTTTAAAATTTTTCCCAACGTGTTCGTCATTGCTACATTTTTCTTCAGTCTTTCATATAATAATATATAAAATTTGACAATCAAATTCACAAAATTAAAACTAAACCCAAATGTCTTTTTTTTTTTGAAAAAAATTTTTATTTTTTGGAAATCAAACCATTACATTAAAAATTTCTTTTTTAAAGTTTCGTTGTCTGCCAGTCAATGGAAAAAACCCCTAAAAAAGTAAGATAAAGAAAAATAAAGATTGGTCTTTCTTGTAGCACCCCCAGTTCACCGTTATATGGGTAAAAATTCAAACATGTTGTTTTAAAAAATAAAGATAAAAAATGATTGGTTTGTCATTATTATTTAAAATTTTTTTTAAAAATAACATTGAGATAATAGTGGGGGGATCTTGAGAATAACATATTTGTTTGAGAAAATGTAAATTCGTTAACGGAACTCAACGCCGAAAAAAATGAAAAATGTACTTTGTTTCTTTTTTAAAATATTCCCTTTGCTTATTAGAAAGGGGCCCCAATTTAATTTTCCTTTTGGACGGCCCCCTAACCTTTCTAAATGTTTTTTTTTTGTTTTTTGACCCCTAAAGCCTTTTAAAAAATAAAAATTGGGGGTCCCCCCAAAAAAAATTTTCCCAAAAAAAGTTTGTAAAAAGTTAAAAAACTGGGGGAAAAGGGCCAGAACACCAATTCCTCAGAAAACCCAAACCAATTTTAAAGAAAACCTGATCAAAACCATAAAATTTGGGTACCCCCCCTTACCCCGGAAACCCCCCGCCCCCCCTTCATGGGTTGGAGTTGGGAAAAAAACCCCCCTTTTAACCCCCCTTTTTCAAAACCGGGGCCTGCTTGCAAAAAAAAAAGGGGGCCCTTGCACCATTCAATACATTCTTTTTCCCGGGGGCCTGGGGTTTTTTAAAAAATTTGTTTTCCCCCTTTTTTTCATTTTTTTCCAGGAATATGTGCTTTTAGTATTTGATCTTTTTTTCCTTCAGTTCCTTTCATATTTTTTATTTTTAATTTTGTTTGTAAAACCCATGTTTTTCTTTTTTAAATCAAATCCCTTAACCCTTTCCCCCTTTAAACCAAATACGGGTTTTGTTTTTTTTTAAAGACTAAAGCTATAAACGGGAAATTTTAGAATACATTAAAAAAAAATAGTCCGGGGTGTAAACAAAATTAAGGGGAAATTTAAATAAAATTTAAACTCAATTTTAAAATTGACACCTCGCTGTAGCCCCCCACCAGATTTTTCTCTCCTCCTATCATCTTGAACAAATCAGTCAGTTGAGATCATTTAAAGGGGTCCTAAGAAAGGTAAGTACAAGTTTCTCTCCAGAAGATAAAAAGGAAAAAATTTATACCCTAAAAGAGTCATAAAGAGAGAATAGCAGGCCCCCAGTTCTATTGATTATAAGTTTCCCCCTGGGTTTCTAATGTAAAATTGAGATGTTTTTTTTGCCAGATGTTTCCTATTGCAATCTTTTAAAATTTCCCCTCTTTGTTTTTTTTCCCCCGTGTATATGACCCTTTTCCTTTGTTCGCTTGAAATTTTTATATTCAATTTGTCCCCATATCTTCCTCTTTTTTGGTTCCCCAAAAGTTGAATTTTTTTAAGTGTTTTTATTACCAGTGGTTCCTCATTCCCCATATTCAGGGCAGTTGAAAATTTTGGGCTCTGCAGTCTGATTCCTTTACACATTTAATTTTAATCTTAAATTTGGTTATACATGTGGCTGAATCGTTGTGCCCTTTCAAGGATTATGAGTAAAACCCCATGCCTCTGCTGATCTTAGCTTTAAAAGCCCCCAAAAACTGTCATATTCCCTTTGCAATCCATAATAATAATAATTTTTCTCTCCGTTATTTTATGGGGCTCAATTTTCCCAACCCCTCTTCGGGGAAACTCCCCCAATTTATCCCAATCCAGGGCCATATCAAATTCATTGTAAAATTTATTCCTCAATTGGTTTGTGTTGGGGTATAAACCCATAATATCAATACCCTTAAGTCACCTTCAATTTCATTAAAAAACCTTAAATTGTCAGTCCCTTAACACATTCATAAAATTCAATATTATTCCTACCCCCTCTGTGTAGTCTTCTGGTAAATGATTTTAAATTATCGCTCAAATCTCTACCCAAAATTCTTTCCAATATCTCTAAAATATTCAGATCAATTCTTTAAATTTTCTTTCGTGAAGTTTTCCAGCTTTCCATTTTTCTTATTTCCATATTTTATTTTTTTTTGTTTAAATTTATATTTAAAAATGGAATGTCCCTGACCCCATGATCACCCCTGCAAAAGGGAAGTTATTATAGAACCCCTTTGTCCTGTGTTGCTGGGTACAAATGAGAAAGAATATAAACTGTGCCCCAAATTGTCTGGGGCGACTAGTTGGACCTAAAAAACTACCTAGTAAAAAAAAGCGTCAAAACGATTTGGCCTCTTACAGGCAAATTTTTGGCCCCAATAAATCTCTTGGTGGATCCTCAGTCACAAAATGGTCGTGGAGCATTGAAGAAAAAAACATTAAAACTTTTTTTATTCACATTTTTTTAATCCAAACTTTCTTGGGGGGGTAATGTTTGTTTTTTTTCCATCCCAGGGAAAAACCTTCTTTGGACCCCTTTCAGGTTGTTTCTTGTATCTTTGTGTGAGAATGCCATACCGGTGAAGACTTGGTCTCTAAAACCACCCACACAAGTCATTGTTCACCCAATCCACAAGGGGTTATGCTGGAAGCTTTCCCTTTAAGATTAATTTAGGGAGTTCTAAGCTCTTTATTTTGGGAAAAAGGTTTTTGTCTAACATTTAAAATATATATTAATTGGCATGTAATTTCATCTTTACAACACATTTTTGGGCCAAAATGAGTAAAGTTCTTTTCTCCCAAATCTTTTGGTCAACTCCTTTTAAATTCAGTTAAAGGGTACTTTGATGGCCAGTTGTAAGCCCTCATGGTGTTTGCTGAAAATTATATCAGGGCAAATAATTTCATAAAGTTACTTGTAAAAAAAATATTCCCCAGTGGTTCCCGGGAAAAAATTGGGGTAAAAACTTTTCCTGCCTTGTCTGGGGGCGACTAAAAGGGGACTTGGGGCTATACCCCACCCCAAAAATCACTAATGTTTCCTAAAAACCCGGGAATATTCAAACACTTATAAAAAGACCACAAAAAGAGGCTCAGGGGAAAAAGGGGATAGGATCGGGAAAAGATCGTCTTGGATAGGGGGTTTGGGGAAACCTTGTTGGGTTTTCTGGGGGCGGAAAAAGAAAAAAAAATTAATATAATAAATTTAACAGAATATAAAAGTGTGGGAACCCTTTGGTTGAATGAATCTTTTTTTTTGTATTCGTTTCATATGTTCAAAACCCCCGGATGGGTTGCCTCTTAATGGCATGTAATTGGGTTCCTTTAGTTCCCCATTTAAAAAAATTTCTTAAAAGATCATTTTTTTTTCATTGGTGATGTTTATGGGGACGCTGGTGTGTTCGGGGTCTGTGGGGTTAGTTAAAACATAGTCCCCACGATAAAAGCCAAAAAGGTTCTCTATTTTTCACAAAAAAGGTAAATATTTTTCCAATCTGTACACTAATTGGACATTTTTTTAAATATACAAAAACCAAAAGACCCCTTCTGGTGTTTGATAAAAGTTATACAGTTTTTCTTTTATTTTCAAATAATTTTTGGTTCTAAACCCAGCAGCTTCGGGGCAGATCCTGGATGTACCCTTTCCCCACAGATGTAAGGGTATGGGTTTTGTTCTGGTGGCTCAGCGAAAACATTTATATGGTTTAGTATTGATTTCAATCAGGAAGATTGTTCCTGGACCTATCAAAATGGACAATAAAAATGAAAGGCTGTTTTCATTTGGGTTAAAAGAAACTTTCCAATGAAAAATAATAAAATAAATTAAATGCTGTTGAAAAAAAAAGCCTAAAATAAATGAAAAAAAAATTTCCCTAATAATCAAAATTAACCCGGGGATTTTTTTGGGGTGCTTGGAATATCCCTTTCAGATCTTCTTGTCAAGATTGAAGTCGGACAAACATGTTATTACAAAAGTGAAAGTTATGTCAATAATTTAACCATTTCCCCTTTTAACTTTTGATTTTTTTTAATTGTGTGTTTCTTTGAATGAAATATTGAAATTCTTTTATAATTTAAATCAAAAAACTGTTTGCCCACTAGCTTTTGGGTTCGGTGTCCATTTTCTGTACCATGGAATGCTAATAAATCTACATCTCGGGAATCAAATTTGAAATATTATGGAAGTAGCGGCAGGTGGGGGTTTCAGAAAGCTGAATAAAAAAATATATCAGTTTATGGGCTAAAAGTAAGACAAAACTAGTTTTTGACCAAAAGTTTTTATCAAAGAAAAAGGGACACAAAATGAAAAAACCCGGGGTAAAAGGCTCTGAGGTTATGGGGGAAACATGAGCCGGGGTTGGGGGGGGGCACGTGGCCCCCCCCCAACCCCAACCTCCCGGGACCCTGGAAACAGACTCGGGTTTCCCCGGTCTGGCTAAGAGGGCGGGTCGGGAACTCTGGTAGTGGAGCAGTGCAAGTACAAATCAAAAAGTCCATACTAACAAAATGCCTCTCACCGATGTCCACAAGAATTGAAATTCCCTAACGTAAAAAAGAAAAAAGTCTCTGCTGGGATGGAGGTGCCCCAGGACGAAAATTTATTAAAAGGGGAAGATCGAACCCTTTGAGGAGGGGGAAAACTTTTCACCCCTCGGGAGAATAAAAAAAACAGGCCGTAACGAATAAAGTTCCTCGTGTCGGTCGGAAAATTTCAGCGCCCCCATCGGTGGCCTGGGGCAATCATGTCTGGGCGGGGTTTTCCGGCGCAAAAAAAATTGCGTTTTGGGGCCAACGAACTACCCCCCCTGGGAAAACCCTGCGTCTTTCGTTAAAATTTAAAATCCCCCGGAAACGGGTGGGATACCTAAAAGGGGGGGGGCCAGCCGGGGCCCGGCAATTCGTGCGTCATTCTCCCGGGAAAAACGGGCGGGGGTGGTGGCGGGGGCAAAATCCTAGTTTCGTTGATGTGGCTCAAAAACCCCCTACATTTTTTGGGGATGCGGTGCTTTCGAGGGTTAAATTCAAATTCCACCAACGCGTCAAAAAAAGGGTAGAATTTCCTTCTCCGGGTCAACCAAAAAAAGTACGGGAACAAGGCCACAATTCGGGTCAGACAGGAAGTCGGGGCTGAACATTGGGGAAACCCTCTTTACAGGGGTTTTTTTCAGTAAACGGTCCGGGGACAAGCACAAGCCCCGAAATATTTCTCAGTCAGAACGGTAAAACAGCGTAACTCATTCCCGGCGTAGTCCAAAGCCCAAATTCACAAAGTTTTCGTAAAAACGAGATCGGGATCGTACCGGAAAGTTCACCTAGTAAATCAAAAACTGGCGAAAACGGGCGAGCGGGGTGGGGCCCAAAGGGCCCCAATCGTCCCCACTGGTCACTCCTTCTTGCCAGTGGACCAATTATACATCACAATAGAATGCCAAATTGGGCCTGAAGAACGTCGCGAAAAAGAAAACAAAATCCCAAAAATGTTTTTCTAAAAAAAAAAAATTTTTTTTTTTTTATTAAACAAAAACCAAAATTGCCCAAACCCTCAGACTCGGGGGAGGGGAACCCTTTTTCCCCTTTAAAAATTTTTTTGGGGGGGAAGGTTTTCCCCAAATTTTTTTTTTAAAAATGGGGTTTCATTTTGTTTTTTTAAACCAGTTTTTTTTTCATTTTAAATGAGGGGTTCACATCCCTTATTTTTGCCCCGCCAGAGTAGGAAAAATGTAGTGGGTTGTTCCCTTTTTAAACATGGTTTGGGGTTGTTTTACAGTGGGCATAGTTGTTTTCCCCCCCGTAAACCCAAAAACTGCCCAGCCTCAATTGACTTTGATGGGACTGGGGAAAAAGGCAGCTGTCGTGATGTTGCCACATCACCCATTGTGTCCGATGGTCAATAAAAAAATAGGTTTTCTGTATTCCCAATATCCTGGTATGAAAAAGGGTTCCCCTACATTCTCTTATTTTACCAAGGGGGGAGTATTGGGAAATTTTAAAAAAAATGTGAAGACACCAAAGAAAAGGAAAGAAGATGGTCACAACTTTTGTTCTCTTGGGGTTAAAAGATCAAGTGAACATTTGGGGCTATGCTTCTTCAAAAAAAAAAGAAAAATGACTGGGAAAGGATCAAATTTGGTTCCTTTTTTTTTTCTCTTGTTTCTTTTAAAACTATGCCCCTCTGCCCCCATGTTCTAGTGCGTTGGACAGGGTGACAATTTTTGTGGGGAGTTCAATTCCAGGGGTGACAGAAAAGCCACAAGTTCTCCCCGTTTGGGGTTCGTGGGGAACCGAATGGTTACGATGTCCCTGGCCAGAAGGGTAAGTAATCTTCTGGATTGAAAAAAAAAAACTTTACTCTTAAGACTTACTTTCTCCAGTCTTAAAAAACTTGCCCCTGATTGCATTGTGAATTCCACTAATTGGGTCCCCCAAAACTGGTGGTAAAAACGGAGGATGTTGTCCTTCTAAACTGTACAGTGTCATTGGACTTTTAACCTTGCCGGCCCCCCAGAACCATTGAGCTGGTGAACTGTCATTAAACAAAAAAAATTGTGCCAAAGTTTACAAAGGGAAAGGGAAAAAAATCAATATTTTATTTACAAGATATTATGTATCTGCCCAACCTGGATGGCATCAGTTGATAAAAAAAATAATCAGCAAGTTAAATTCGCCCGAATGATGGGGGGAAAAGAAAAACATATGAAAAGACTCAGGAAAAATGGGTTTGATCAGTACGAACCCCAAAAAAAAAAAAAAATTAAATGGTTCGCCCAAACGATTACCAACAGGCAGTGGTCTCAAAAGCAATGCTACTCCCAAAACAGTGAAAACAAGGCAAAAGGGAATCCATGCAAATGGACCTCAAGATAACAGAGGCAATAAAAAAACACTGTTTTAAGCAACACAAAAACCTGTTCTGAAATCTCTGTTATCCTGGGCTTCCAAAAAACAATTTTTGGAGAAAAAAAACAAATATATTTGAAGAATCATTCATAAATCTGAAAAAATTGAATCAAGCTGGACCAATACGGGGGGGGGCATAAATAGAAGAATGGTTGCACTTGTTGCCTAAGCACCAGGTGTTTCACATTTAGAAAAAAAATTTATAATTTATATGAAATTTTTTTCTTAAATACCTTATTTTTTTGTAAAAATAGTCATCTCAATGTTCCCCCCCAAAAAAAAAAAAAAATAAATATTATATAACCATAGTTTAACCCCGAGGGGGAAAATTATTATTAATCCTTTATAGAATTGGTAACCTTTCAAAAAATTTTTCCCAAACTCATTTATTTTCTGATATTTTTTAGAAATTTTTGAAACTCTTTCTTTTAAACAATTTTAACGTTCGGGGGGGTTCTTGTAATGCTTCCTCTAATAATGCGTCTTCGCATTCTTCCTAATTATTAAAAAAAACTATAGGGTATTTGAAAAAGAAAATAAAATGTAAATCAACAAAATGGAAAAATAATCAACTAATGGGGTATTTTGTAAAAAAAAATTGTGCGGACACACAAAACGGCGAAATCCGTTGAAGTGAATTTTATAAATGTCCGGGTTTCCCCGTGTTCCCGGGCACAGGTCTCAGAAAAAATCTACTTGAATAAACTAAATAAGGGCTCCCAAAAAAATTAAAATATTTTAATTTATATGATTAACGTGGTTGAAAGTTAATGACTAATCCCTCCTATGTTGTAATCTGGCTTTTTTTTATATCCCCTGATTTTAAAACTTTCTTAAGGGGTTCTGGTGTAACAAAAATTCGATTTTAATGTGGATCGGAATCAAAAATTTGATTTTATTTAATTTTAAACTAAAATTTATCATTTAAAAAATTTTTCTTTTTCTGATCAAAATTTTATGGGAAATTTCAGAAAAAAAGGTGAAAATTGGGTTAAACTAAGCCGTTTAGGGAAAACATCAGACACTAAGGAAAAAAAATTTTTTAATAAATTTTTAAATATATATATATATTAATTAAAAATAAATTTAAAAATTTTAAAAAAATTCTGGCAAATGGAAAGGCCCTTCCCTAGTTTATGGGAGTGAATCCTAAAAAAAAATAAAGAAAAAACCCGATCGTTGGGGGGAAGAACAAATATTAGCTTTTTTTCCTTTTACTATGCCAAAAGTTTTTGGCCCAAAAACCCTATAAAGGTGCACAGGGTACCTGGGTCTAAAAGCAAACAGAGAAAGGTCAATATTTTATTGACATTCCAAACTGTCTTTGCCATGTCTGGTTTGGAAGAATTTGAAATAAATGTTGCATGAAGTTCTGGACTCAAAAAAAGGAGGGCAACAAAACAAACCACCAGAAATTTCAGACCTTAAAATGGATGCCATAGAATAAAGGCTGGATGGGATGTAGTTACAAATAGGAACTCAAAGGTCCCTGGAGAACAAGCGTACCAGTGGAAAGAGCTAGAAGAGGTCTGGATGGACGTTGGGAAAAAAACCGGAAGCATTGAAAAAAGGAATGTTTGGAACCCGCAGAAAAGGAGTGGGGGGAAAGGGTGACATACCCGGAGAAAGGTAGAGTTAAAAGGATAGGTAATACATGGAAAGAATTTGAAGGGGGCAGGGAGGGCTGGAAAAGTTTTTGAACCTGTGTTCCCTTGGTTAAATGTGAAAAATGCTCCTGGGCCCAGGGGTGTACTTCCCCCCCAGAGAACATTGAACACCCCCCAACATTTGGAGACAGTCCCCTTATGAGCAATAGTTTTTTGGTTGGTTCAATGATGATAATAAAATTTTTTACAAAAACTGAAAAAAAAACTTTAAAAAATTGTTCATAAATATGGAGGAAAATACAATCCTCTTTTTTTAGGACCCCGAAAACATTTGGAAAAATAATATAACATATCATTATTATATTTTTCTTGTGTTTTCTTACATCCTTAAGCAATTTTTTTCAAACCCCTCTTTCTGTCAATTTCAATCTCTTCTTAAAAATTTAAATTTAATATTTCTTTCTTTCTTAGTTAAATTTATTTCAGGGTTCATGAAATTTTTCTTTAAGAAAAATATTTAAATTAAAAGTGATTGGGAGAATCAGTCGGAAAACCACGAATAAGGCTCAATGAAAATTTTTGAACCCCGACAAATACTACTGGATATATTCCGATGTTGAGCCGAATTCATCTCCCCAAATGGGGATGCCCGTGGAAAAACACCATCCGGGGCCGAAATTCTGTAAAAATTTTTTCCTTAAAGGGGTATACTTTTTTTTATCATAGATCGATCATTTGATTTTGTTGTATTTGTATCTTTCAAAAAAACTTTACCCGAAAACTCCCCCAAAGAATAAAATTCCCCTTTTCTCTCTCCATTCAGGCGGGGGTCTGTGTCCAGCGAGCCCCCCTTTATATGTTTCCCTTATTGGGGATAACTGCCAATACAAAAACCCCCCGTTTCCAGTCGGGGTTCCCCCCATTTTAAATCCGTGATTTACGTTTATCTGGGGTCACGTCCCTTAATATGACGTAATATTTTAAACAATGTCTATCTCACTATTTTTAAAATTTTTTTCCACAAAATCAGTAAAAATTTTTAATATACTCGACTTAAAGGGAAAACTGCGACGATGATCGCCCCTTTGCCGACAGAACAGGGCTTCAAATTCTTGGGGACATTCCATATCCAACGTTCGGGTCACCATCAACCTAAAGAAACATGAATTTTGTCTTACCCCCACCTAACCCCCAAAACCCTCTTTCCTCCACAAAACCACAATCGTGATCTTGTACAAATACGATGAACTCGTGGATTTGACTTAAAAACCCTTTAGATCGCAAAAAAAGTTGATTTGTCTTAGATACCCTTTCCACCCATTAACATTAACATTACTAATACTAACCATTACAATACAAACCCACTCTATTATCATCCAATTATAAACACACTTTCCTAATTTTTGAAAAACTGGGAAAAAAGGGAAGCAACCACGTAAACGGTTGATTTCGCCCCTTATACGTTCAGTGTTTTATTCTTTTTGAACGGGAGATATTTTTTCTAAAAATCCCCGCAAATTTGTTTCAATTCCCGGGGGTTTCCAGGTGGATGGGTTGCATTAAGTGAGCCCGGGTCTCTGGGGGTGGGTTAAACCCTTTCCGTGAGTCAGGGCTGATTCGAAACCCGGGTCCCTTCTGTTCCGGGCATTTTCCCGAGACCCCCAGGTTGTTGCTGGGCTACGGTTCGTGCTTTGTGCAATACTCTCGGCAGGTGGTGTGCCATTTCTGCGGAAGGGGAGATTGGGTAAACCCCTCAATGAATCAATCTTGGCAAAACCCTTTATCTTGTACAACGTGAAATTTAATTCCCGGATCAGTTAAATCCGTTTGTCATTTTTTATTTCAAAAATCAATCTAGTCTTTTATGTTTTAAAAATCAATTAGTCATTTTTTTATTTCAAAACTTTAATTAGTCTTTTTTTAAAAAAATTTTTTCTTTTTAAAAAATAATTAGTCTTTGTAATTTTAAAACATCAATTTTAAAACATTTTAATTTTTAAAACATCAATTTATATTTTAATTTAAAACATCATTTTTATTTTAAATTTTTAAAAAAAAATTTTGTTTTTAATTTTAAAAAAAATTTTATTATTTTTAAAAATTTCAACTTTATTTTCAAAATTATTCCATTAATAAATGTTTTTGCATTATTAATTATTTTAAAGCACAAAAAAACTTTTAAAAATTTAAAAAATACAGAAACACATGAAAAATAATTTTTTTAAAATTTCGTTACAACATTGTACAATTATTCAACATTCTTTATCTGTCAACAAAAAAATTTAAAAAAAAATTATGTTTTTGGGTTTAGGAAATTGATAAAGGGCTTTTTTTGGGGAAATTAGGCCGCTTGGGGATTTTCCAGGAAGTTCTGTTTTGGTTTTCTTATTGTGCCCAACACAAAAATTCCCGATTTTCTGGGGATTCGGGGTTTTTAATGACTGAGGAAGTTTTGCCTGTCAACATGATCCTCTACATTGTGCTTTGGGGTTTTTTTCCCATGTGCTGTGTGCATCATGGGGAAGTTTCAGTTTTTTTCTTTCTGCCCGGGTGTATTTGCTCTGTATTGTTAGTCTTTGATGTCCAGGATATCTTTTTTATCATCCATTAGGTTTTGGTCTTCCCTCGGGGGTCTGGTCAGATTGCCCGGTTTTAAAAGGGGCGAGATGGTAGAAGATCTGGTTTTTTCCCTTCTATTGTACTTATGATATAAAATAATATTTGTACTACAGTAGGAAATATGACAAATAATTTTTTTTTTTTTCTCCGGGAAACCTAATTTCTTCACTGTCTATTTGTGATCTATTCATTGTCGGGCTTCCGGGTTCTTAAACTCTTATTATATTTTTTAAAAAAAGCTACTTCAATGATTTTGTTGTTATTAACCATTTCTTTTACATAAAGAAAATGGCTGTCTTTGAAAAACCCTACTAGAGAAATGCCCGAAAGACTTATGTTAAAAAAGGGGAAAAAGAATGGATGGAAAAAAAAACAGTTTACTAAAAACCCTCTTTAAAAAAACCTTTTTGGGGCCCAAGCAATCAGTTAGCTTTTATTAATTAAAATTTTTTTCTCTCTTCCTCATCCAAAGGTTTTTTCCCTATACTCTTGTACAAATAAAATTTTACTGCTCGACGGGTCTATAGATTCAAATTTTACCAACAAAGGGGTTCAAAGGGGTGATGTGTATAACCATCCTGACTTAAAATTTAGGACCTTATAAATTTGACCAGTTGGGGTTCGTAGACGGGCAATCATACAGATTTTTCACAGGACAAGGGGACATCAAATCATATTTAGATTTCCCAAATCTAAAGAAAAAATTTAAAAATCTGAAATCCATTTTGGTATTTTTCTTTTTTTTTCTGGACTTTTCTTCTTTACCATTATAAAAAAAGTTATTTATAAACTATTCATTTTGGGTTCCTTTTTTTCAAAGTTTCTCCTGGAAATTTTCCTGGGGGCCATGTTTCATTAATTTGCTAGGGATGATGGGCAGAACTACAGGATGTGCTATCGAGTCTGGTTTGGTCTACATCCCCTCTGAGCAGGCTTTTTCCCCTATGCATGGGGGTTTCTGCATGTCTTGTTTTAGTGGAAGTTTTTGGGCTGTTTTTAATAGTTGCGAAACATTTTGTGGGTGTTTGCTGTTTCTTCATTTCCGCAAATGTTATTCTGTCTGAAATTCGTCTTCTAAAGGGCTGTGTAAAGATTAATTTTTTGCACTGGGTTTTACTCTGACCCCACCCCAGTGGTTACCGGGCCCCCTTGGGGGGTTTAAGAATAGAACCACTTTACCGCCACGCATGTCGAGGCGACTAAGGAGGTTTTTGGGTTTAAAAACGGATCATTTTCCTAAACATGAAGTCTATGTTTTGGGGCCTCCCAAAAAATGTCAACTTTTCATTTTTTGGCAAATCAAACATTTCAAAAAGGTTAAATGGTGGGAGAACAATGCAAGAAAAGGGGGAACTCTGAACCTCAAATTTTTATCAAAAATACTGGGAAGTAAAGGCGGGCAGTATGATGTTGACCACATTTTCTGTCACCGACAATCAATGAAAAAATTGTTTGGTTTAAAAGTTTATAAAAAACCTCAATATGAAAAAAAGGGTTTTCCTTTTTTTCCTTTTTTTTAAACCGTGCTTAAAAAATATGTGGAATCATTCTTTCTCTTCTTCTTTGACAAGTTGGATCGTGTGTAAACGTTTCCTGATTATATCAAATTACCAGCGCTAAGTTTATTTGACATATTAAAAAAAGAGTCTTGTGGGAGAAATTGGTCCACCTCTTTAAAAATTCGAACTTTTCCCCAAAGGGGGCCCCCTTTTAAAAAAAATTGGCCCGGGGGGAAGGTTGGTGCCCACCTCTTTCCCTTCAAAAAAAAATTTTAAGGGTTCCGGGCCCCTTTTTTAAAAAAAAGGGCCCCCTTTTTGGATGGTACCCCAGATCTCTGATCTTCGTGGAGTGAATCAGTTCCTAGTCCCATCAAGTGGATGATGAAATTTTAATCTCAAGAACCTTGGGGGTTCAAAAATCGGAAGAACAGACTGAATAGCCTGTCAGGTAAAAAATTATTGAAAAAATTTAAAATAAAATTCCTAAAAATTTTCCAAAACTTTAAAATTTTCTTTGGGAAACCTTTGTTGTGCTCATTCATGCACCCGCTAGATCTTCCCGCATAAGAAAGATATCAAAGCAACCCCTTTTACTCCCCAGTCAATAATGATGGGTTTTATCAATCAAAAAAAGTCGGCGATAAAAAATTTTCTTTACATTTAAATTTTATTTTATTACTTAAGTAGGGAAAAATTTAACAAATATGTGAAAATGTGGAAAATTGATTCAAAATTTACAAAAAATTTGCATTTCCCAAATCTCTGCTTTCATAAAATTTTATTTAAAACAAAGAAAAAGATTACAACAATTAAATTTCTACTAAAAATTTCAACGTTCAAAGGAAATAAGTGAGAAATGAGAATATCAAACATTGTTTGGGACTTCCCCCTCATTTTTCAAAAACAAAAATCAAGTGGGTTTGGCCACAAAAGAATGGGAAACCCTTACTCCCTCCACATAACCAAAAATCGACATTGGGCCGGCACGAGGGGAGGCCAAGAACAGTGGATGAATATCTCTCAGAAATCCTAAAACTGGACCACACATCAAACGCCCACCTGGCCAAAAAAAAAACTAACTCTCCCCCCCCTTTCCCGACAAATGAGTTAAGATAAGATAAAATTGAATACTCCGCTCTCCATTGTCGAGATGGCAAAAAGTATCATTGCCAAAGTCGTTAATTTTCATAATGATCCCATCTAGTTTCCTGTTTGGAAAAAAATTTTTTCTTAGTTCAAACTTTCTTCTTCCTGCTTGGTCTCTGGGAAATTTTATTCCCCTTTTTTTCTTTCAGTGGGTTTTCATTAAAAGGGGGGTCATTTTATTGATAAACTTTTAATAAAACCCTATACATTTATCTTTTTATTGAATTTCATCTTTTGTTCTCCTCAGTATGTCCAAATTATTTTTGATACAATTGCCAGTTTTTTTTCTATGCCTCTGTATCCCGATTTCATTTTTGTATGCCTGTCCCCTATGAAATTCCTATAAACTGGGGAAAATTATCCATTCTCAGAAACCCTTAAAAACCAACAATCTAAAAGGTTAACTCCAAAAACCAGCAGATGTGCGGGAAAATTTATTCAGATACAATCTACAAGCAAAAATCTCCCCCAAACAAAAATTTGGGTCCAAAAATAAAGAGACATCGAAAAAACCATATACAAAAGCCCCAACATCCGTTCCATAAATCTCTTCTTACCGTGCCGTAAACCTTAGGCAAAAAAAACGATATGGGGTTTGAAAAAAGAAAATTTTGGGTTAAGGGATTAGAAAGTAAAAAGGGGCTCAAAGCAAAAATTTAAATTTTTCCCATAATAAAAATAAAACGGAAAGAACGTAATGGGCACAGGTCTCACAGCCAAAACCCCGGTGACGATGAGCTATTCATCGTTTTTTATTTAATGTTTAATAAATTTTTGACACTTTTCAATAATAAGTCTTGTTTCTAATCCCCTGTCCCTGAAACGTCATGGAAGGTTCAGTTTTTTATCCTGTCCAGGTGTTTGCATCTGTGGTTAGTCATTGATGTCCAGGATATCTGTGATATTTTCTATCCATCTGGGTTTTTGGTCTTCCTCCCTCCGGATCTAGTTTTATAAGCACAAAGGGTGGTTTGATCGGTTTAAATTTTTATTAGGGGCAAACCATTTTTTTGTTTCTAATATTTTGTATCTGGTGTGATTGACATTTTGATTTATCATTTCTCAATCTATCCCCTTTTTAAAATTCCGTTTCTTAAAGGGGTTTATTTATGTTGGGGTCTTTTTTTTCTTGGATTTTTTTGGGGGCCATTTTGCATTGGTAACAGAAAAATCGGGTAAGTGGAACAGGCTAACTTCATATCATCATTTTCAACTAAGCACTTTTTTTTGGGTACAAATCATATAGATTTTTTTAAACTCCCCGTTCTACGTTTGGGACGGTTTTAAGATTGGGGTCAATAAAAAACAGTACAACAGGTAAAAAGGTGGCTTAATCCGGGCGAACTGGTAGTCAGTCCTGGCACTGTTGGAATTTGCAAAAGAAAATCGGGCACCCTTGACATGTCAGTGCGAAGATTTTTAAAAATGAAACTGAACTTTGCCTCTGACTGTCACTCTTTAAAAAATGGGAAGACAAAAGGGTTTAGGGGTTTGTTGAAGAGTCATCATCATCTTGCCATGCTGGCTGGCGGGAAATCACTGTCCTGGGTTTTTATCATCTCAGATGTTGACTCTCCCTTCAGAATCAGGCTGTCTAAAATTTTCTCTTTGTTTTCCTCTGTCTCTCTCCCTTTTATTTTCAGTTTTTCAATGTTTCAAATCCATTCTCATCCCCTGTCAAAAATGACAACTGCCTCTTTTTTTTGCTAATAAAATTTCCTTGTTTTGGTCTCATTCAACATATCCCATTCAATTCTAGGAGTTCATGGGCTCCTCATTATTCTTAAAACCCATCTCTGTGCCTCCCGGTTTTTTCCCTTTTTTTTGACAAAAAAAAATTAAAATTTTAGGAAAAAAATTAAGAGATGGACAAAGAACAGGTTGGGAAAAACTACCCTCCCGACAAGAATATGATGTTTCAAACCGTTCATCGTCTTCACCCAGGGCAAGGGATAAATTAATCATTAAATTTGGGTAAAATATCATTTGAACTCTTTGAACTATTTTTGTTTATAAAACCGGAAATAATATTGAAGCTAGGAATCATGTTTTTTAATCTAATGTTGGTTGGGGTTGAATATTATTTTTATGGCGGCCGAAAAAAAAAAGTTTAAAAGAATATTATATCTGACATCAAACATCTCAAAATACAGTTTTTTTTAAAATTTATTACGAACAACAATGTTATCAATTTTTTTTTATTTTGCTTTTTAACTGAGGCATAGTAAAGGGCCCAATGACCTCTAAAGATTTGGGATAAAACTTTCTTTCAGTTTTATCAGTGTCCCCGTCATTCAGGCGAACTTTATTTTGACTTCTGATGTAATTTTAGATCCCCAAAATAAAGGATCGTAAACAAGTAAAATTGCTCTGTACACACTAAAATATTTTGGGCCCGGCTGGCCTCGAAACCTAAATTTGTAGTACATGACTATAAAAGCATCTATCAACCTTCGATCCCCTACCAACTGGTTAAATTTTTGTCATTACCAATTAACTTTCTCATTCAATAAAGAATCTTGTAAAAAAATATAATGTGCATGCAAAACAAAAAATGGGAAAATTTTCAAACCTGTGAGAAAGTCAAATACGCATGTCCATAACATCAAAAAGTCTACCTTCATTATAAAAGGGGGTTTCTGTTTAACCCCTTTAAAGGGCATCATAAACCTCCCAAAAAGCCTATTAAATATATGTTTTTTTTGTTTGTCTTTATATTAAACCGCTTTTGAGATGACCCTCTCTGATCTGAATAAACTAAAATTTAATATGCACAAAAATTCTTAAAGAATTTTCCTCTTTCCGAGAAATGGATGTAGAAGCGTCCATCAAATAAGTATAAGTTTCCCTTTTTGACATGGTTTATACAGCAGTAATATAGTTGGATTACCCTTTCTCAACCCAAATTTTTGAAATAACCAAATTTAAAAGATGAACAATCAACTTAAAAAATCTGGATAAACTGACAATCCTATAAATTCAAAACAAGTGTTTTAGTTTTCAAAAGAAAAAAAAAATTTTAAATAAAAGCAAAAAAAAGAACTATCATTTTGGGCATGAAACCCTTTTAATGAAAAAACAGATAAATAAATACACAAAAAAAAGACAAGCAAAATCAATCATGACTAGAAGAAAAAATTAAATGATATTTATTTACTTCTATAACTTTAGATCAGACTTTCTTCTACCGTATGACATTAATGAAATATTCCCCTGTTTTTCCCCACCTGTAAGCTAAAGACTGGGAAGTAAAACCTTTTATAAAAAACCCCTTTTGTTTGGGCAACGTTATTGGGGCTGGGGAGTAAATCTTGACCACAAATCCCTGTTGGAAGGGATGGCGAAGAAAAAGATCTGGAAAAGTTTTTCTTCTTCCAGGATCTCTGGTCATGCGTTATTTTCTTGGACCTCTGGACGTGCTTAGGGCTTCAGGTTTATCAAAATTTTTTTTCAAATCGACTGGGTTGGCCATTTCTTTCGCTCACCAGGAAGGGCAGTCTTGCGGATATGCTCTTTCTGTTCCCCTGCTGACACTGGGGGGTGTTTAAAAATTCCCGTCTATATAAGTGTTTGTTGAGTCTGCAGTGCCTGCGTAGTGAAAAAAAAATGCCTGGGCTGTTCCTTAGGTCTTTGGGGGGCTTTCCCTAATCAAACCCGTTTTGTCTTCCAGTCTCTTAGATTTTCTCTGTATGGTTTAACCTCTTGAAAAGACAAGGGGTTTAAAATTTCTTTGGGCCTGCCCCCTTAAACTAAACTCAGCACTCTCATTGCCTGCAATGCCACAGTGGGTGGAATCCACTCAATGTTTCTGCCCAAAGCTGAGCAAGTTCTCTTTTAGGTTTTTTACTTCTGTCTGGTTTTCCCCAGGACATACTGGTGATCTTGAAATACCATCTTGCCTCAGGTTTTTGGGTTATTCTTCTGTGCTGCCATCAGAATTTGTTGAACATTGCTCCTTGGCAGATGGAAGGTGATGAAGAAGTTTGCAGAGCCTTTGATAATATAACTGGGACAGGAAAATCTCTGTGGCTAAAAAAAAAAAACCTTTTCTTGTGTAATTTTGGGGTTTTTTTGGAATGCCCTTCTGTTCACAAGTGCATTTTCCAGAGATCAATAAGATTGTTCGAAGCTGCAGAGTTCCCTTTTTCAATTCTCGACAGGTCGTGATTATTTCTGCTGAAGGGGCCGGACATGTGGGGTAAACCCCGTAGGGGAAATCAATCTTTAGCCCCGCTGCCTTGCAGGTCGACTGGGGACACAAAGGCTGACAGAGGCAAACCCCTAAAGCTTGTGAAACCCGGGCACATGGAAGGGTCAAAACTCAAATCGCTGAAATGGACAAACACACCCATACTAAGACTATGAAACGATTTCCACATGAATGAATTTTGGGGAAAACTTCTCATCTGGACGTCTAAAAAGAAAAGAAACTTTTTGCAAATTTAGAACCAGGATAGTTTGGGCTTCCTTCCCTTAACTAATGGGACAAACCTCTGCCCCCCCAAAACTTAGGCTGGTTATGTTTCAGTATCAACGTGCAATCTTTATATCCTGGGTGGGTAAAGATGCAAAAATTCACTCTTGTTTAAAGTGCGCTCTATAGCATGATATGAAATCAAGACCGGTTATTATTAAGGCAGTGGATAATTTAAAACAAAATCAAAATCAGAATACATTCATCTTTGTCCCAGGTCATTCTGGGGTGAAAGGCTGAGAGGCGGGTGCACCCGGTGATAATCTGCTATCAGAATGGCCTTCTATGGACAAACAACATAATCAATGTTCTAAGAAAAAATACGCTCTGAAATTTCAATGAAAATAAATATTCTTTTTCTTGGTTAAACTATGCCCAAAACCAAATTTTTGGGGCAAAAGATGGGAAAACCATAGGAAAACCCTAGTAGATCTATAAACCGGCACAAAATGGGAGATGTTAAATCTAAACCCCAAAAAAAACATCTTGCAGGGCAAATTATGGACATGTCCCAAAGTGCATTTTAAGAGACCAAATAAACAATCTTAATTTTAAAACTACTATTATAAATTTACAAGAACTATTTTAATTTTTTCTGTAAAGTTCTGAACCTTTCATGTTTTACTGTAAGATCCCCTTTTAAGGATTCCTCCATGTTTTTTTTTTTGGCCATATACGGGTGGTAAAAGAATGCTGCCAGAACTTGATCATTGGATGACCCCAGACAGGATGGAAAGTCACAGTAGTAGGGCAGGGTATGGAAAAAACCGTTGCCAAAAGAAAGATGAATATTTAATTTATTTAAAAAATTTCTTCTAAAAAAAAACCCCGAGATAATAAAAAACAAGTTGCATGAATTTTTATGATTACCACGACATCATAATCCTTTGGGTTTCTTTTTATTTCTTTTCATATTTAAAGGTCGTTGTGTTCAATTCTGGAATTTCTAATTTAAAAGGAAAAACATTTTCTTTACTCGTATGGTTCTGAAAGGAAAAACCCAAAATTTAACTTTCAAATAACAAAAGTGATGTAATAATCTTGCCCCCTATATATAAGTGAAACCATGAGTTTTTGCTTTAACCGTTTGAAAACATATTTCAGTCTTCTTCTCTTCACTATTTTTTTATAGAAGTGTGGGGAGGGGGGATAGTGATCTTGTGTTTGTTTTAATCACTTTGTAAGCTGATATTCTTTTCTAAGGCTGTGTGATGCCTTGCCCCTCTTTTGTGGGTCTTCCTCTTGCTTTGTACTCATTATACTTTTTTTTTGGCTCTCTGTTAGGCGTACCCGGGCATTCTTTCAGGGGTCAAATCCTTTAAACTTTGTTCTTTATTTCATATGTTTCCCGTCTTCTTCTAATTTTTTTATTTCTAATTTTTTCTCTTGTTGTACCCTTGTATAGGGGAAAAACCCTTTTTTTGGGTTTTTCAAAATATTTACCTGGGACACAAAAAAGTCTTTCGCTTTGTCCCAAAAGTCTGGAATATCACTGCAAAATTTTACCTTCAATGTTAGAACTCATGGATCAAAAACCTGGGAAAAATATAAACAAACTTCATCCCCTTTATTCATTTTCCCCTACCAACAAAAAAACAGAAATAATTCCCCCAAACTATGTTTTTTAAAGATTTACAAGTTTTTTCTCAGTTTTCCCTCAAGTTCTCTTCACTCTTCTAAACAATTTCTATTCTAATCTAAACTTTTGAAAGAAGTTGAGATATTTTGATTTCTCTGGAAAAATGTTTTTCTTTTTTTCTCACACTTCCGGGTTGTTGCCCCGTTCGTAGTTTTCTTTTTTGTCTTGCGCTATTCTGGTGGCTTTGTGATTGTTATCTTTTCTTTCCCGGTTCTGCTTTTCCCCTCAACCATTTTCCGTGGGCTTCCCCTTGCCTTCTTTCCCCATGTTCTGTTGTAGAAGACTGTATACTGTGGAGTTTGGATGCATTCTTATTAAGTGGCCAAACCACTTCATTCTTTGTTTATCTATGTAATTCAAGCACGGTTTTGTACCAACTTTCTTTCTTATGCTGATGTTGGTGATTCTTTCTTTTCTTGTGTTGTTGGTAACTTTTCTTGTGTTGTTGGTAACTTTTCTTGTGTTGTTGGTAACTTTTCTTGTGTTGTTGGTAACTTTTCTTGTGTTGTTGGTAACTTTTCTTGTGTTGTTGGTAACTTTTCTTGTGTTGTTGGTAACTTTTCTGGTGTTGTTGGTAACTTTTCTTGTGTTGTTGGTAACTTTTCTTGTGTTGTTGGTAACTTTTCTTGTGTTGTTGGTAACTTTTCTGGTGTTGTTGGTAACTTTTCTTGTGTTGTTGGTAACTTTTCTGGTGTTGTTGGTAACTTTTCTTGTGTTGTTGGTAACTTTTCTTGTGTTGTTGGTAACTTTTCTTGTGTTGTTGGTAACTTTTCTTGTGTTGTTGGTAACTGTTCTTGTGTTGTTGGTAACTTAAGAAAAGACAGAATCACCAACATCAGCATAAGAAATGATTAAAGAACCATAAAGAAGACATTTTAGTTCGGATGGTGGGGAAGGGAGGGGGAAGTGATTCCAGAAAGAAAGGATACCCTGAGGAACCACTGAAACATATTTTTACTGAGAGAAGCAATTTTACTCAGAGACAACAGGAGCTACACAACAAATGATGTGCTCTTCAGTTAAAATAAGAAAATGCCCATAACAAAATATATGTTATTAAGAGAAGTTATGGTAACTTCTTTTCTCTAATACTATTTTGCCTCACAGAGTCAGGATAAGAAGTGATTTCTAGAACGGGCTTTTGTGTGCGCTTCACAAAAGTATTTTTTTCCCCTCTGTTATCTCTGATGTCCATCTTTTGCTTTGTATCCACTGTGCATTGAGTCTGTTGGTAATCTGCTTATGTGGCCGAACTATTTAATTTGTTGTTTCTTGATGAAGTTTAGTACTGACTTTGTTCCTGATGTTTTTATTTCTAAACCGGTTACTTCTTGATACTCCCAGCATTCTTCAAGACACTTCATCTGCAATTGAAGCACCATAACAAAGTATATGACATAATGTCATACTATCCTATGTATGTGGGTGTTTGTTGAAATGAGAGAGCAGACAGGTTTGCATCAACAGCATCGATTGTTGGGGAGTTGAAGATGTACAAGGGGAATGTTCTTGGGTCTCTTCCTGACTGCCTGTTGGATGAGGAAACTAAAATAGATGTTGAATCGATCCTGCAATTTAAGCAGTTTGGAGTTACCTGTTGTACAAGTACAACTGGATGACTGGAGGACAGACCGCAATGAGGAGTGTGTTTAACCAGCAAGCCCCGGAAACATCAGTATGCATACTTTTTTATATCTTTTGGGGGAAACTGAGCACCTATGGGTCTACCTGGAGTGCATTGACATCAGTTTAGTAACCAATAACCAATATGACATAATGACTTGAGTGTTCTCCTGAAAAATTATGAGAACAATAGAAGTTCTGTAATAAATTATCGCAAACTGAGCAGTATATGCTATTGATACGGCACTTGATTACCTATCTAAATGAAAAGCTGCAATCTCGGCATTGTGTCTTTCATAATCCGTAAAATAGAAATGATCTGGCAACGTTTCTTGTTCTCTTCCGTATCTAAAATATCAAAAAGTAACAAAATATAACAAAACCTAAAACAATCCAAAACAAATGCTTCTTGTACTTAGCTTCTTCTTCTTCTTTGCGTTCGTTCTTTACGACCAATTTTAATCACTTTTGTGATATGTTTGATCTTTGCCAAGAACGTGTATACGTTGCACATTGGTTTGGTAGGCCTCTAAACGCATAGACTTCTACACGTTTAGGACACATGCATCCGATTTCAGCCAAACCTCCTTAGTCGCCTCTTACGACATGCATGGCAGGTAACAGTGGTTCTATTCTTTACACCCCAAATTTGGGCCCCGGTAACCACTCGGGTGCTTGTACTTAGTAATAGTTTTGAGTTATATTAACTTTTCCTCAATTTAGTATCGCAATTAACAGCAACACAATTTCAAAGATTATAATTAATCTCTTAGTTCGCATTTCTTCTTCTTCTTCTTTTGTCGTCACTCTGCTACCGGGTTGTTGCTCAGTGTCGTGGCTTTCTGTGTTTGTTTTGCGTTGCTCTGGTGGCTTAGGTGATTGTTATTTTTCTCTTTGCCATGCTCTATGCCATCTAACCTTTTTTTTTCATGGTCTTTCTCTCGCCTTCTTTCCTGATGTTCTGTTGTAGAAGACTCTGTATACTGTGGAGGCAGGATGCATTCTTATTTAGTGGCGAAACCACTTCATTTTGTGTTTCTCAATGTAATTCAAGGCAAATTTCTTTCTTATGCTGATGCTGGTGACTCTGTCTTTTATTGTGCTGTTACCAAGAGTTCGGATTCAGCATCACAATTAATGACTGACAAAGGAAGACCCCACTTCAAGCGGTAGAATCATACACATGCTTAGGTATCAATGTAGAGAAAGAGGAAGGAAAAGATAGAGATGTCAGAATAAGAACACAGAAGGCAAGATGAGTTTTCAACGCACAAGGAAATTTGTGGCCTAAATAAATCAAATGTAGCACAGAAATTAAAATATTTAATTCCAATGTTAAAGCAGTTTTCAGTATGGGTCAGAATAATGGATATGAACAAATTGCAAACATTCATCAACTGGTGTCTGCACAGAATAGAGGGACTGAGATTCAAAGAGTCACAAATGAGCGGCTTATGGTGAGAACGAGACATATCCAAGTGAAACAAGAGGGGAAGAGAAGATGCCAGTGCTAGATAGGACACACATTGAGGAAGCCAGAATGGAATATAACAAGAAGGACCCTTTTCTGGAACCCCTAGTGAAAGGACAAGCGAAAGAGAGGGTAGCTAGAAATAAATGGAGAAAGTAATTTGTTTGCGATTAACAATATACGGAAGAGCTGCAGGGAGTTTCAAGAGATAGTCAAAGATACGAAGACATGGCATGAGTTGGTATGAATCGGGCTTACATAGGCACAAGAGAGAGAGAGAGAGAGAGAGAGAGAGAGAAAGAAAAGAAAGGAAGAAGTCGCTTGTGGCTAGGAATGTCAGAAAGCTTTCCTAAAAAAAGACTTGGTTCTGACATGTTCACTGTCAAATTAAACTTAAAATGAAGTCAGCATAATATCAGTTACTATTTAATCCAACAACATTTCATCCAGAATCATACAAAACAATGAATAGATATTCATTTCAATGTGTTCTCAGCAATAAGTTAGCTATTGTGAACTGATGTCCTGGTATTAACTACTAAATATAGAATCACTTCCCAATGGCATGCTCTCAGTTGTTATGGAAGCAACACGCAGCTAGTGGATATACATAGGGTGCAGTGGCGGCTCGTGATCATTTTTGTTGGTGGGGCCAGACATTTTTTCGGATAAATCATAGTTTTTGGTTGCTATATTTTAATTTATAAAATAATAAATACACGTTATACATTATTTTTGGTGGGGCCCGGCCCCACTGGACCTTAATGACGAGCCGCCACTGATAGGGTGGTGTATAACAAACATTACCCAAACCGTCTACATTAATCTTAATTATTCTGTGATGATCTCTGGTCACGAGTTTCATTTACTGGGGACCACAAACTTGGCAACCAACTTCAGGTCTGTCAGATTTTCCCAATGTTTAGTTTTCAGGTCGGCTTGGTGTGGCTACATGTTGCTTCTCAGCTCATTCAGAAGAGGATAGTCTGTAGGGCATGCTCTGGTGTCACCTGCTGACACTAGTAGAAAGCTGTTTGACTTATTCCTAGTCTATGGAAATGTCTGTTGAGTCTGCAGGGTCCATTAAGTAGGCGAAATATAATGACCTGGTCTGTTCTGCTTAGGTCTTTGATGAAGTCTTTTCCATAATCATATCCAGTGTTTGTCTTCCAGTCTATAGCAGATTTTCTCTGTATGACAGTTTTGACCTCTTGAAAAGGAGCATATGTCCGAATGGATTAGAGCACTGGCTCCCTTTCGGGAGACTCGGGTTCAATCCCCGGTAAGAGCAAATCATTTTTCTGTCAGGGGATGAAGAAAAATCCTAACCTGAACAGTTTCGTGATGACTGTACTAGAGAATATGACCAATAAATTCCCAGACTCGTGTACCCTCTGTAATACACTGCCCTAGAAAGTGGTAACACAGGCAGTAACGACTTTTTTTCAAAGACAGTGGTTGGTAAATTTGGTCTTTGGCAATGTGTCTCCTAGCCAAACATACTTGTTATTGTATGATGAATATGCTGAAAATTATTGAATCAGGAAGTATGCATGTGGAATGGGTGGACATCATTCGGAGATCACATCTCAAGAAAATGACTTGGTTGTACACGCCTGGACATGCTGGTGTGCAGGGTAACGAGCGTGTTGACTTTCTTGCTAACAATGCCTGGACTCGAGCGGACAGAAGTATGGACAGAGCTGATATCATCAATGCGGTACACTCTCAATTATGTGACATGGGCAAGTCCCAAACACTGAAACAAGTTTGAGAATTAGGCGTTAAGTTTGGACATGCCAGACAGTGTCGTCTTCGTGGTAGAGAGAGAAGATATAGTAATCAACTTTTCATGGGTACGGTGAGCAAATGGACTTTGGGATGGCTGCTGCAGCGGAGGACAGCACGAATGGGAATGCCCAATGTGCCATGACGTCGATCGCATAACATAACATAACATAACTTGTTATTGTATTTTAATCTACAGGATGGCCAAAAATGAGAACATCGCGTAAAAAGTAATATAATTACATCAAAATTGTTTTAACTGTATCCATAATAGCTTAAATTGTTTACTCATTTACTTATTTACCTATTTAGCTATATGATGTTTTTATTTCGACAATTCCGGGCACAATCTTTGATTTTTAATATGATAATTGTTTACATCTGCAGGTTTAAATTTGTTATCAAGAATGGCAAAAATTACTGCGGAAGACAGTATTCTGATTAAACGAGTGGCGTCGATGCTTAGAAAAATTGAACATG
The DNA here is from genome assembly GCA_020796225.1 of Arion vulgaris. Taxonomy (NCBI): domain Eukaryota; kingdom Metazoa; phylum Mollusca; class Gastropoda; order Stylommatophora; family Arionidae; genus Arion; species Arion vulgaris. Next base: position 10,812,917 of record CM036767.1, read on the forward strand.
ATTTCTGATTAGCTAAATACTTGACAAACAAAATTACATGAAACAATATAATTAAATTAAATAACATTTCTAAATAACACGTATGTTACACGATGTTCTCATTTTTTTGGGTCCATCCTGTTGGTTTAAGTTTCCATATCTAAATGTAAGCTGATATGGAGTCACGATCAACAGGATCATTTTCGGGTATTTCATTCTAGACCTGAAGAATCTGAAGTATGTGGTCTTGACAGATATCCCTGATCTCAACCTATGTGAGATCGAATTCCTAGTCCTATCAGAAGTGGGCGATAAAACAGGTTCCTTGTTCAAGTTGAGCAAGTAAAACAACCTCATCATCATGAGGTGCCGTGCCGACTGAAGTAGGCGATAATGGTTCTCCACAAATCTCTGTCTTTGGTATTTGCTATCAACTCAGATGTTGACGCTCTACCATGAATAAGTCAGGATATCAAAAATTTTATCTCTCTGTCTACCTCTTTCTTGTCTACCCTCGATTTTACCGGTTGTCACAATGTGTTCTAAACCTCCCTCCTCATCACATGCCCGAAAAATGACGACTGCCTCTTTCTTATATTGATGATAAGCTTTATCTGTGTCTTGACCTCATTCAACACATCCAAATTAGTCAGTTTTGCAGTCCATGGGATTCTCATCATTCTTTTGTAAAACCACATCTCTGTGGCCCTCAGAGATTTTTCGATATGTGTGTTCATTGTCCATGACGCATCCGTATGTCAGTATTGGTTCTATGTAGCACTGAATAACTCTCATTCTGATCTCAACTGACAAGGACTTGTTGCATATAATGCTTCTCGTTTCCAGGAACGATGTTTTCGCTTCCCTATTCTGCTCTTACCAGTACTACAAGATATTTAAATTGCTGCACTTGTCTTGGCTTAGTCCCATTTACTGTGATGGTGCATTTTGTCAAAGTCTGCTTTTTTGATATGATCATAACTTCCGTCTTCTTAATATTCAAACTGAGTCCTTTATTGTCACTTTCTGTCACAACCTTATCAACTAATTTCTGGAGTTACATTTCATTTCTTGCTATTAAAACAACCCTATGCAGTAGAAAATTGGAAAGAACGGACTGGAAAGTTCATCAACATAGAAGCACATATACACAGGGACTATTGATGTAATGTATTTTGCCTACTCTCCCTGTATTTTTATTATTAACCCTTCTGTCTTCTGAGCCAATATCCTGGCTAGAGTATTTTTAAAGATGACTCAAAGCTAGTATAATGGCTAATTCCAGTAAACATTGCAATATAAATGCTTCTGAAGGCAATAAAAGATTATTAAGTGAAAGGGTTACATTTCAACTGCAGTTTAGGTAGTTGACAAGACGTAACAAAAGAAGATCATTGCTTCCCCGACTAGAACACTCATTTTGAAATGAAATAAACGAAATAATTACCTCATAGGTTTTAACAATGCCTGTCCGTCATCGTCAAATGTGGCTATCAGTTTGATTTGTGTTCCACCTTCTTTTTGCTCTGAAAATATTATAATGTTTGACTTTCATTCAAACACAAATGAAGTATCTTCATGTATCCTGTATTTTGCAGCTCATTGCTTTTATCTTAGCCCGGTTGAAATATTTTAGATCTTCAGCCAGCGCTTCCACTACCTTCATATTTGTGTTCAGAAGAGGTGGGGTCATCAAATCTCTCTTAAAAAGAGTAAAAACTGAAAATTAGTAGCCTACTGATGGCCCATAGAACACACAAGCCAACCCCACCTCCCAGTGATGTAAACTTTAAAAATTTTACTCCGAGGTTCAAGACTAAGGTGCTTGGCTCGCCTAGAAAAGGGGTAGGGGTGGCTCCTGGGTCAGTATTTCTATGAATCCAGTTGTCAAAATGAGGTCCTCCTGAACCCACAATTTCTTTTTCAGATTTGTCCCACAGAATCATGTTTGAGATGTCAAATCATTGAGGTGGGGGCAAGTTTAAATGATGTGTTTAGGAGTCTGGGCCCTTTTGACATGTGTATTGGTCAATTTGGTCAGCTTTCGGTTTATGGAGTCTGCAGTCTCCTGTGCGGAGCCTAAAGATGGTGATTTGTTGGTTTCATGAGAAACATACCTTGAGCTCAGTAAGGGATATTCATAACTTGTAAGAAAGAGATTGGAGAACACATGGTTACTCACAGAAGTGCAATGATGATGGTCATATCAACCAATCAATCATTCATAACTTGACAAATAAACTTAGGATATATGAATTAGAACAGATGGTATGAGCGTTACCACTCATTAACTTTTCCTTCTCAATATCTTAGTTTTACCATTCATGTATTGGGATCTTTTGTGTGGGGAATTGCGCAAGCGGTTGTGTGTGTGTGCATGCGTGTGTGTAAATATCTCATCATTAAAGATGTATTTTAATTTTTTTAACGCAATCTTACGATTAATCACTATAGTGACGTATAAATGTACGCTAATTATGCACACCCCCGGTGACTATTAACATGGAGCACTTTCTTTTTCCGTATAAAATACCTTTCGCATTTTTATAGCACATAAAATAGAAAAACATGAAAAAGTATGGGGTTATAAAAGGATTGTGGTCAGAACTCAAAAACATTCATGGTATGGAAAGAGTTAATGATATTTACTTCTTATCTAGGACTTTTTGCAGGTTAGTTAGAATAGCACGCAGAGCAGAACACAATTTTCATGAAATTACTGTTATCATTTGACAGTAATGCCAGCAGCGATAGTTTAGTGGCTATGTCACTTGCTTCTGAGATGTAGAGTCGTAGAATCAATTCCCCAGCTGGAGTATAATCTTTTTCCGACCGCAGAGATTCTAAGGTCGATCCAGCGTCAAGTGAGTACCAGAGTAACACTGGAGAGTATTGGCGGCGGTGAAATATTGACCACATCGCCCATGGTATTCCACTGATAAAAGAAAAAAAACACGGACTTAATATCGTATTTTCTAATATATATACTTCAGCACCGTATTCTTTTCTTCTCTTCGATCACTATTTTGAAGATTATACCAGTAGAGGCGCTCTTATGATGAAGTCGACTGTTGTCTGGAACTCATCTCTGGTGCCATGTAGTTTTGAATGTGGTGTTGAGATGTAGGGCCAACATTCCTTTCCAAGGAGGACGTGCGGGGACAGTTTTGCAGAACATGTTCTGCGGTTTGATCAGCGGCGCCACAAGGACACAGAGGGGAATGGGGACAATTATAGCCTGTGTAGATACTTGTTCAGTCTGTTATGTCCTATCCTAAGTCGGAAGATAATAATCTGTCTTTTATCTGTCGAGTGTGTGGTAGTCATCCTTGGATAGTTTAGGTTCTTTTCTAATGTCCAAGGTAGCTCTTTTTTTTCTCCTCAAAGTATATGATTTCGTTTTCTACGTGTTCATATTCTGCTCCCTTTTGTGCAAGTTTGTCTAATTTCTCGTTACCTGGCACTGCACAGTGAGATGGTACCCACTGGAGACGAGTGTAAGACACTTGTTGGCAGAAATCTTGCTGAGCTTCTTTCTCATGGATGGGAGTTTACTCTTGATGGCTTGCAGACGGATAGTGCATATGTGAAAAAAACCACTTGTTGACAGTCAGAGTTGGTGTTGTTGATCATGATTGTGGCCTGTAAGAACCCTATTGAACACTGAAATATGTGAAATTACAGCAAAATTCCGATGAAACAGAATCCAGTTCTATAAAATAATACAGATACATAAACTTTATCAAAGGGAGACAAATTCCAAAACTTTTTTTTACACATGAATTACCTACGCGGACGATCTCTTTTGTGCCAAGGTCATGTAGCAGCTTGTCGATATAAGTGTCGTCAGGATCATAGAGAAAATATTGATGTATGCCATAGTAGAACTTCTCCCAGATAGACTCCCTGCGATTCAGAAAAAGAACATTGTACATGCATCTGTAAGTAGGGTTGCCAGATGTTGAAACCGAGAAACCGGGACATTTCTTGCCACACATCCGTTTTTCGGACATTTCTTGCCATTCGTCCCGGTTTTCAGGAACAGACATTATTTTGTATAAAATAATTCACACTATAGCAATACTAAGATATGTGATTCTCGTTATGTTTAAGAGTCGTAACAACAAGAAGAAGGGTACTTCGCCCGAGTGGTTATCGGGACCCAAATTTGGGGTGTAAAGAATAGAACCACTGTTACCTGCCACGCATGTCGTAAGAGGCGACTAAGGAGATTTGGCCGAAATCGGATGCAAGTGTCCTAAACGTGTAGAACTCTATGCGTTTAGGGGCCTACCAAACCAATGTGCAAAGTATACACGTTCTTGGCAAAGATCAAACATATCACAAAGAGTAATTACAATTGGTCGTAAAGAACGAACACAAAGAAGACGAAAAAGAAAGTACTTCAAACGTAATTATTTGGTGTCTTGTAATACTTTTTGAATGTTCATCTTAACGTCCCTTTCTCACTGTTGCATCGGCGAAGTCTGATATTTATCGGACTTCAAAGCCACGGAGAGAAGATCTTGCCTCTCAGTTACGTAATCATAAAACTGCATAGCACATTCGATAATTAAATACACATTTAATTATTGCTTCAACTGTTGACACATGCAATCGATTTCGTTCTTCTGTCCACTGCACATTCATGAAAGAAAAATATTCTATTTCTATATTTACATTGTGTCCTGTAAGCCTACATTGGTAATGGAACCAAAACAACTGACTCTACGCCAGCGTTTCCCAAAGTGGGCGGTATCCCCCAGTGGACGCTAAAACGTTCTAGGGGGCGATGGTGGTTCAGAAGGATTTGGGGGTGTTCAAGCGATTAGGGGTCGGTGGTTCCTTAAAGAAGAAATTAATAATAAATATTTTAAAATAAATTATTTTCGTGATTTTGTAAACGATTGAATAATCATTTAAAATTTGAATTCTGCATTTTAATTCATCTTATGCCCGTCTTACATCATCCATTTTTTCATCAATTTTCTATTTCATGCATATAATCATTTGAAAATTGACCATGATGTATGACAGAAATATGTATCAATTTTCTATGTCAAAGAGAAAATAGAGCATATATATATATATGGGGGGGGCGTTGGCAAACTGTCATAATGTGGAGGGGCGTTACAAAGTTTATGTTGTGCAAGGTGGGCGGTGGGCCGAAAAAGTTTGGGAATCTATGCTCTACTCGGACTTCTTCCCAAAAAAAAATAGGCATACAGTAGTACAGTTCCGTACTAATTTCAGGGAAAATGAAAACAAAACTACTCTGACAGTTTAATGTGGTGACGTAGACGTTTCACTTTTCAAATTAACAGTTCTCCCATCTGAAAATCGAGAAAAAGTTCGATTTATTTGCAACTTTCATTTGAGAGGAATAAAAACAGAGACAAATATGCGTCATGAAAGCATTTTTCTGGACACCACATTTTTTTCCTAAAAACCAGGACTGTCCCAGAAAACTGGAACGTCTAAGAATTCTAAGAATGAACAACCCTAAGAATTCTGTAAGAATGCCCATATAGATAACACAATATGTTTCTAACCCTTCTTTTCTATGTCTTTATAAATATTAATACATAGATTCCCAAACTTTTTTTTCAGTCCACCGCCCACTTTGACTGACATAAACTTTGTAGCGCCCCTTCCCATTATAACAGTTTCTCAACGCCCCCTATATATCATACTCTATTTTCACTTTGACATAGAAAATTGATATATATTTCTGTCATACATGGTCAATTTTCAAATGATTATGTACATGAAATAGAAAATTGATGAACAAATGGATCGTGTAAGATGAATTAAAATGCAGAATTCAAATTTTTAATGATTCTTCAATCGCAAAATCACAACAACAAAAATCCCCAAATTGCTTCTGAATCAACTACTCCCTCCTCCCCTCCTATGTGGCTTCAGCGCCGCTTTGGTAACCCATGTATTAATAGAAGATATGTATTAGCAAAAAGGTAACTTCATGTGAAATGCGATGCCTACGAAAAGTGATCCAACAACACCAGAAAAGACAGTCACCAACATCAGCATAAGAAAGAGAGTTGGGACAGAACCTTGTTTGAATTACACCGGAGAAACAAAGAATGAAATGGTTTGGCCACTCAATAATAATTCAACCAAACTCCACTGTATGCTGGGCCTTCTACAACAGAACATCAGGAAAGAAGGTGAGAGGAAGACCACGAAAAGGATGGTTAGATGGCATAGCAGAATCCTGTCAAAAAGCCAAAAAAAACCTATCATCTAGGCCACTAGAGCAGCGGAAGACTTGGTTATTGGTTATTGGTTACTAAACTGACGTCATTGCACTCCGGGCAAACCCATAGGTGCTCAGTCTCCCAACAGATATCGAAGAGTATGCATACTGATGGTTCCTGTGGCTCGCTGATTAAACACACCTCTCACTCTGCCTCTCAGGCATCCAGTTCGACTTGAACAAAGTGTAATTCCAAACTGCTTAAATCGCTTGATCGATTCAACATCGATTTTAGTGTCCTCATCAACAGACAGTCGCGAAGAGACCGAAGAATATCCCCCTTATCCATCTTCAACTCCCCAACAATTGATGCTGTTGATGCAAGCCTGTCCGCTCTCTCATTACCGTAAACACCCGCATGCCCAGGACAGTATTCCACGTAAGCCGCTGGAGGTTAGAAACTTCTATAGACGACATCCACTCATACCGAAACCTGCCCTTCTGGATCTGTGAAGCATCGACTGAGAGTCAGATACAAAAACAGAAAACCACGACACTGTGCAAAAACTCGGTAGCAATGTGACAACAAAGAAAAAAAAAGATACATTAACAGGAAACATAAATGAACAGTATATCAACGTTACAAGGCGAGATAGAGTGAGAAACGAGAATATCAGAAGCATCGTTGGTACTATACCATGCAAAAGTACATCGAGAAGAAAAGAATCAAGTGGTTCGGTCATCTAATGAGAATGGAACCACATTTACTACCATCGCGTGCCTATAATAATCGACACTCAGGCGCAGAGCACGAGGCAGGCCAAGAACACGATGGATAGATAAATCTCAGAGTCCCTGCGAAAGCATGGACTGACAACGTCAAGCGCAACACATCTGGCACAAGATAGGAAACTAACTCATCCAGACGCTTCACGCAAATTGGTTAAGATAAGATAAGATAAGATAAGATATATGACCAGTTCGGAAGAGAATGGAAACAGCCAAGAGCATATTTAAGAACATGAAAATTGTATTAACTTTGAAATAAGTAACAAATAAACCAAAAGATAAGCCTTGTAACGTGTGACATATATTCGTCATTTTTGTAAGGAGGGGAGGAAGGGGCTCTGTGGCTAGAGGCTAGGTGCTCATCTCTCGTGCCAAAGATACATGGCTGCTCCTCGTAGAACCATCTGGATATTTTCCAGATCCCTTCTCTCAGTGTAAGTGAGATCGAGTTCCTAGTCCTATCGGAGACGGACGATAAAACGTTTGTCCGTGTTCAATTTGAGCACGTAAAAGAACCACTGGCAGTTAAAATGAGAAGAGCAGATTGGAAAGCTGCTGCCTGGCAAAATTCATTAGAAAAGATTTAAAAATAAAATTCCTAAAAAAGTATCTTCAAAATTACATCGGAGACCCTCGCCGATGCTACAGAGTTCGTGCACTGTAGCTGAGATCTTCAGTTAAGAAAGAGATCGGAATGCACATGGTTACTCACCGAAATGCAATAATGATGGTCCTATCAATGAATCTATGTATGGAACGGTAACGTGGGCAATGAACAAACAAATGAAGAATAGAATTGAAGCTTGTGAAATGTTGACATTCTGAAGAATAAGAGGGGTCTCATGTAAGAGAACTAGTAAACAAGTATTTCAACATCTAGAAGTTCTTCATCTTCTTCTTCGAACGCTTCATATCGACCACTTGTTAACCACTTTGTGTGATCTGTATGTGATCTGAGTTTAATATCGATTGTACACTGTGCACCTACAAGTAGACCTGCACATCCGATTTATACGACGCTTTTTATTTACCAAGGTACTTCCTTAGGCCCTTACTAGGCCTTACCTCAGTCGCTTCTTACGACATGCCTTTAAGTCGCAATAGTATTTGGCAGTTGAAATTTGATAATAGTAGGCTGCAAGGCACCTGTCCGGGAAAATTAATTTTTTAAAATTACAATAAAATTTCTATACAATTTCTACCAGCTTCAAAATTACATCGGGCCCCTCGTTGGTGCTACGGAGTTCGTGCACTGTCACTGAGATCTTCCTGTGTGAAAAAAAAAGAAATAGGAAAACACATAGTTATTCACCGAAGTGCAATCATGATGGCTCTAACATCAATCAATCAATCAAAACCATTACAATCCACCTTCGATGCAGAGATAACTCACGATTTATTGATTGATTATGTACACGTACTTAGGCGCTACTAGGACTGATGATGATGATGTGAACAGAACGAAGTTCAGTCAATGACACGCTACATGATAAACTTACCCTTCGTTATTGGTATACCGTGGTAATCTTAATCCTTTCTTCCGTAACAATAACAGTCGATGAAGAAGCTCATCATATCCTTCTTCATTGTCCAACGAGAATTTCGAAGATCTATATTTTGTTACAAATTGTGTCACAAATGTGTCAACTTTAGGGAGGCTATAATTTGCCCTTACACCGTGTGTCTGACCGTTGCTAAGGTACACACTTATATTGTCTGACAACGACGGCTTAGTAGTATCCCATAATACTGGATAAGTGTCGATTTTTGATTGCTGAATTTTAATCTCGTGAGAAATGTCTTTGTCTCTTTTTTCATCGTTGTTATTGTGTTCTTTCTTTATGTTAGAATTTCGGTCGTTAGTGTCTTTATATACCAGATGTTTGTTATTGTCCAATCTGTTGATTGTATGTTTCAATGCACCGTCTTTGTTTTTCCAATCTGCGTTGTCAATTATACTGAAGTTGATGTTGTTCTCTTTGAGCTGGCTTTTGACAATCTGTGAATGAAGTGTTATACAATGTTACTTAACAAAATGCTAGTAATTTGACTCGCTAATACCAGAGCTAGTCTATAAATAACACCAGACAGAAGTAAAGACAGAAATAACACTAGCTAGATAACAGAGGAAGAAAAAGAAATAACACTAAGTAGATAACAGAGGGTGGCGTCTGTGGCCCAGGGGTTAGTGACTCGGTCTATTAATCTCGACGTTCTGAGTTCGAATCACGCTGCGGACAGTTTGGTTGCAAATTGTGTTGCGTGGATTTTAACAAAAGGACGATGGCACCACCCGTTCAGAAAGCAATGACAAACTACTGAACGTAATAATATCTAGAAAAATCACAAACAGCGTTACAAAGCTGGGGTTGATTCGCAAAGTCATGTAAAGGATATGCAATTAACTTTTAACTAGATAACAGAGGAAGAAAAGAAATAACACTGAGTAGATAACACTGAATGGAGAAAAAAAAGCGCTACGTAGATAATAAAAATAGAAAAAGAGCTTTGGATAAATAGCAATAACATAGAGATTACACTCGCTAGAGACCAGTTTAGAAATGAAGACATCAGGACAAAAGTGGGTACAACACCAGTACTTAGCCTCATTAAAAAAAAAACAAATTAAATGGTTTGGCCACATAAGTAGATAACCAACAGACAGTGTGCCTTAAAGAGCAATGTTGCAATGGATACAAAGTAAAAGGCCGTTCAAGCAAAACGTGGACTTCATAAATAACATGCAGTGAAAAACACTTCATGAAGCGCACACAAAGGCTCGTTCTAGAAATCTTTTCTTATCCTGACGATGTGAGACCAAACAGGATTAGAGACAAGAAAAAGAAACAGCAATAGAGACAGTGCACACAATTTGATATCGAGGCAAATGAACAACAGCAATAGAGACAGTGTACACAATTTGATATCGAGGCAAATGAACAACAGCAATAGAGACAGTGTACACAATTTGATATCGAGGCAAATGAACAACAGCAATAAATAACTTTACCTGAAAACGATGGTCTTGCTCGTCGTGCTCATCCAAGCCAGTAAAACCATTGATCTTAAAACTAGAGATGCCGATGAAGACTACAACATCTAACAGGAGCACAGTCATCAGTAATGTCCCCGCAACTATACACCATTGTCGTCTCAGTAACAGCCAGACTCTCATTGTCAGTGTCATTATATGTCAGAGGATGATCACTTTCCTCAATGAATTAGAACGGTTGTTGTTCAATGCCAACTGGGCATCTCAAACATTTGCGAATTAAAATTCCCTAATTATGCATTAGTATCTGGATCACGGTAAACTTTTATTTTGCCAAGCTAGCCAATAATAGTTAGAAAGTGCGCTTCCGACGACTGACCAACATTTCATTCTGCATAAACTTCGTCAAGCTTCAATATTGCATTGGTTAGCTGTAGTGACCAACACAGGATAGTGAACATTGTTTCACAGACTATATTAACGTATAACGTATCCCCCTTTAACTCAATACATTCCAATTTTGCAACAAACGACATGAATGGCTCGACACACCTTAACACACAGCATATGATCCAAATAACATTTCTTTTCGTACTGGATCAAGTAAGTGTGAAAGGCTGGCTGACACAGCAGTGATTGATGAATGACGGCCAATGGACAGATAGTTTCACGCATCATAGTCTGAAATATTATGATTATACCGTCGATCCCGTTGATTGACTTAGCGAGTCTCGCATAGTTAAGTCACTACATTCTACACGACATCAGAGATGAGCTCCTTACAACAGTTAACTTTATCATACGAACCAATCTGACGGTATGATAAACTAAATAGCATTCACAAAAAGTAGAATAAGAAGATGGTTTCTTTAACGTTTGCAGTTTGTTAGTATTATTCCGTATGAGACAATAACAAGATTGCTTCATACACTATGCCAGTGTATCTGTTTCTCTCGGCATCTTTCCTACCTCGAAGTCTCTAAAGCTTGCTGTTTGTTATTCTGCTGACATGGTTGTTGAAAAGCGGAAAACCTAGGAAGAAAAACTGAGGGGAAAAAAACAAAGAAAATTGTAAGGAATAGTCACAAAATCGTATTCAATGAAAACTAACTTTTGCATGTGTTTTATTTTCAACATATAATGTAAGCTAAATTTAGCAAATATATAAAGAGTCTAACGCCAAAGAGAGAGAGCGGACAGGCTTGCATCAACATCATCGATTGTTGGGGAGTGTAAGATGGATAAGGGGGATATTCTTCGGTCTCTTCGCGACTCTCTGTTGGATGAGGACACTAAAATCGATGTTGAATCGATCAAGCGACTTAAGCAGTTTGGAGTTACCCGTTGTTCAAGTCGAACTGGATGCCTGAGAGGCAGAGTGAGAGGTGTGTTTAATCAGCGAGCCACAGGAACCATCAGTATGCATACTCTTCGATATCTGTTGGGGGAGACTGAGCACATATGGGTCTGCCCGGAGTGCAATGACGTCAGTTTAGTAACCAATAACCAATAACCAATAACGCCAAAGGATTGCCTTCATTGTACCGGGTTTTAACCCATATGGCTCGCCATCTACCGATAGTATTGAAAAGCATGAACTCGTAGCTTCTGTAACAATCCTAGGATTGTTGGGAAAATGCACCCATGAACAGAACGACGCGGCTCGGTTTCGAACCTACGACCTTCAGGACATGAGGCAAGGGCTTAACCACAGAGACCTGCTTAACAATGTTCCATGCGAAGTTGGGTGACAAAGCCAGTCCCTTTAATAAATTTCTTATTTGGGATATTAGAACCATTTGATCCAAGCACGATGTACTGTGTTTACCTGACATTGCAATAGATGCGTCTTTCAGCCCAACATATCCGATTTCGTCATGCACTTTTATTTAGTTCAGATTCTTCGCTCTGTTTCATGATATGGTAGGAATTAAATATTGCTCTCAATTTCTCAAATTTTGCATGTTATCAAATTATGGAGTTAACGGTCACTTAATTAATCTATGCAAAAGCAGATATTCTACAGTTAGAACAAACCAGAGCCAACTATAAACTACTATAGCCTGGCTGTGAACAAACACAGGATTTCTAGAAGGGTTCCATATTAGGTACCAAGTGAGACAAGTATACATCATATCACCGCTGCTGTTTATCAGACATGTTGACAGTCTAATTCCCGTCTGTCTAGCGTGTGCGTAGCGCGTTGGACTACGGGTGACTATCCCTCTGTGTGTGCGGATTCAATTCCGCGGGATGGCAGAAAAAGCCACAGATTCCCCAGATTTACGGTGTTCGTGGCACCGAACCGAAGAGTTACGATGTCCATGACACCGAGCCGAAGAGCTGAAAAGCTCAAGTGCTTCTGGATCGGAAAAAGAAGAAAAAAAGCTTACAATAGTGAAAGATACAATAACTTTAAGGAATTCCTTCCTTCCTTTCGTTCGCTTGAAATATTGTCTATACATGCAATGTTGTCTCTTATATAAGCTTCACTGTCTTTTGTAGCTCACACAGAGGTCCGTGTAGTTTTAGGTCCCAGTGTTGTTTCGTTAGGCCAGTGAGTTTGCCTCAGTATATAATATTCGGGGCAATCTTGAAGTATGTGCTCTGCAGTCTGATGTGCCTATCCACATGGCTGAATTGCCAAAAGGAGTTGCTAAATAAATTTTCTTTTTGCCGACAATCATATCATCAACAGAAGAATAGTTATAATAACACATTAACAGACTCCAGTTAACATGCAACGATTATACAAATAAAATTTTCCGTAACTTTTCAAACTTTAGGGTATGTAGACACTTCACTAAAATTTTTCTAGTCCCTGCTTCAATTTTCGTATTTCCCTCGCCGCAACTAATTTACCAAAACATTTTTCCATGGAACAGTAGAAATAGAACTTACCTCTCGAATTGTTTTATTTAAGTAATCTAACTATTCCTACTTCACTGTTCACATTTCTAGTCCTACCCGTACTATTTATTATTGACTAACTAAAGCACTGACACCAATCTTACTGAAAGATTTTACTGAGACTGTATACCAAGTTTCGTTTGACCTAGTAAGGATCTTCATGTTATTAGCGAGACGATAAAAGGTCAGCTTTCTCGATACTAGTTGAGTTGAGAAGTTTATTGACTTGTCCGACACAAACACCAGTGTTTCGAGTTACCTCGCCAGCTCTCTCCATTTTGTGTGTGTATCTCCGGAGTATGTATATCACTGACGTCCGTATGTGTATGTGATGTGAGAATGTGCTTAATGCACTAGAGATTTAGGAAAACAAAATATTACTTTAACGAAAGTGAAAAGTCACTTGTTTCTGTCAGGACATGAAGACATTCTGGTCGCTAATCTATAGCAACAAGCAGGGCCATGCCGTGATATGATACAGAGAGGCGGTCGCAAAAGGCGGAACCGTAAAAGGGATGAGGGGGCATAAGAAGCGAAATCAAAATACAATTTGAACCATTCAATAATTAAAATCTGTACACAACGCTTTTCTATGTTGGTCTATGTTATTCCGTCGGTACCATTTTCTTTCGGTTTCTGGTGCAGGGGGCATCGCTGGCGAGCGCTCACCGAAAGACTAGATCTGACAGCGCAAAGCTGTTATTTTTGTTTGTAATATACCATGCGGCCTATCCTAAAAGCTGAGGCGGCAATTATCACAAAGACAATTGCACGTGTTACGTGTTGATCGTTCTGCTTTGAGCTTACAATTATTGACAATATTTGATTTTATTGTTAGTTTGTCTCCGGAAGTGGCTGTGTTGTGTTTAAATTAGTAAATCAGATTTATAATATATCTGTATAAACATATAATTTTTGCATTTATACTAATTCAGTTTTTGTGTTTAAAAAGTAGATCAGGTAAGAGAATCATTTTTTTTTTTTTTTTACAGCAATTGTAGTTACTTATTATCATTGAAAAATGGTTATGTTATAGCAATAGGACTCGAATTAAAAAGTAGCATTTGCATGGACTGGGTATATCCAGAGCCAACTATAAACTGATCTAGTTATCTAGAGTTGGTTGTGGTACTTCCCAGGTGCTGAACGTGTGCTGTGTGTGATATGTATAGAGTAGGTAATATTGGGCTACTTTTTCGTTCTCTGTGTGATAGGGAGTTGCTTAGGAAATATTTGCCTACTATTGCGTTCATCGTTGTTTATTGTTCATTTTAACAAACCATATTTATTTACGTTGAAGTGAAGACAATGAAATAACAAGTTAAAGAAAGACGAGAGCCGCAGTAGCGTAGTTGTTAGTGAACTCACTTCTCAAGGCTGGTGGTCCGGGTTCAATACCCGCAGTGGGCGTGGAGTTTTTCCCGATCGCGACGGCTCTCAGGTCGACTTCAACTGCTTAGTCATGCTCTGCGGGAGTATGCAGACTTGAGAAGAAGAGGTGGCCCACTTACACCAGCGTCCAAGACAAACTGTATGGCGTGGCTGATAATCTGAGGCAGACGGCTGCCTTTATTAGAAAATCCGAAATCCCAATCTAGTGAGAACGCAGAAGTAAAAGAAATAACTTACATTACAGTTAAAGTTAGCTGCCATGTCATAATGCCATCCCCTTTTCACGCCCAGGCTTGGGACTGGCAATGGCGGAGCTACTTGGGGACGTTCTTTTGAAATCGCCACTTCGCTACAACGTGCGTGTGTTAACATATGTTGTAGGGAGGTATCACTACAATAAAATTGCTCTTTTCTCTGGTTCTTGTATATTGTGATAAAGATGACCCATGCGTGCCTCTTTGTATAGTTTTAATACCACTTTTTGCATTGTAACTTAAAACTCATTAGAAGTGTTGTATCAATGTCTGTTTCGAGAAGTCAACAATAGCTTCACACTAATTTCGATATTCGCCTCTAACTGAAAGTCCGCTTGGTACTTATGACGTCATTTGTTTACCACTGTCAATCGCGTTTTGAATTGGTGCGCGGGAAATGCAAAAATTGTTTTTAAAATGGATTTCGTCCTGATAGTTGCTATTTTGTCATGAATGTATAAAATGGCTGTAAACATTAGTTTTCTTGAACCATGCCAATGGATTCGTTAAACATATAGCACAAATAATGTAGCTTCTAGATGCTATCAAATGGTTACAAAGATACACATTTTTATCTGTGAACATGACAAGCTGAATGGACTATAGCAAGTTCTCCCGTCTCTTCCATCGCCATGTTCAATGTTTCTTTTATGTTCTGCTGCCACCCTCGTTTTGGTCGTACCCCAAGAACCATGCCTTCCTTTACCGTTCTCTCCAAACCATTGTGACGTTTAACGTAGCCAAAATATTTCACCTTCCGGAACATGTTATTTTTGAGCCAATGTTTTCGTTTTGTAGGTATTGTAGGATGTCTTTGTGTTTTTCTCTTCTCTGTCCATGATATTCGAAGACATTTTCTGCACATTCAGTATAGACAAAAATCAAATCTTTTTCAACAAAGTTCTGTAGAAAAATTCTTAGAACATCTTGAACAGAGAAGTGACAAGTTATAGACATCATTCAGCACCTGACTGTTGAAGAACGTTGTTGACTAATAAACAACATCGTACGCAGAAACTGAATTACTCGGGAAACTGTGGTTAGAGCGACATTCTCCATAGGGCATGCTACATAACGAGCATCGTTTAATATACTATCGTTGAGAAAATTGTTAAGAAATGTTGAGATCTTGCAATACTAGGCCGTAGGATTTATAGATTATGTGGCGTCTTTGTAAAGTAAAGGTTTGCTTTTTTATTGAGTTTCATGCCGTTGTTACAACAAACCGTGCTGATAGACAAAGCTAGGGATGGGAATCCAGACGAATGCGTGTGTACGTGTGTATGTGTTTTATTTACCGCAATCAATAACAAGTTTGTTTTGTTTACATTACTGTACTTAGTAAAAAAAAACCTAAGATGTTCTGTATTCATTAACAAATTATTGGTACGTGCTCTATACTTCTCTAGCACGTGATGTTTTTACTGCAAATAATTAACAGACAGACAGAGAGAGAGAGAGGAGAGGTTGATTAGTGAGTATAATAACAGCATTGGTCTCTGTCTCAGGAGACAATAGGTTTTGCGTTACATAGTTTATTCTGAATCGCATCGCATCATATTCTAGAGGGGCATATCAGAGAGGGTAAGATCTTCAGACAGGCCAGATTGTTCTTACTTTCCAGCTAGAGATATTACTTAGCAATTTTTTCAGTAACCTCAACTTTCAAGATTTTCTACAGAAACGGCCAGCAAAGCAACACTTTCTGAAAGATGTCTGTCGCTTATATTGATTTCTGTAGGCCTACAGACTATTTACTCTTGTAATCTTGAAATAGTCTGCTTCGGCGCTAGAACTGAAACCAGTGTCAATGTTTAGTTTGTTTCCCCCATGCTATTTTTTCTCCTTTATGTCACCGCGTCAATTCTGTGAAAAGGTTAGTCTCCGTGTTTGCTTGTATCTAAACGTGTTACTGTCTGCTGGATAAGTGTTTTAGCGGCGTGTTACCTTTGTTCTGTTCTGTGTAGTCTTTGACAGATGTGACACAAACATTGGGTACGCAGAGACAAAACGTAGGAGAACAACATGAAACTTAGTTTAAGACATTGCAACATTGAGGGAACATTGGTCGGTCCAGCATACCGGATATCTTCAGTGTTTTCGATAATTTGCATAAGGTGTGGTTGCTAGGTGATGATAATGTTTCCAAGGTGATGGTTTCCGACATAGATAAGCAGTTAACACTGAGCAATGTACAATCGTGACGAGATCAGTGATTGAAAGCAAAAAACAACAAATGATGGTAAATGTGATAACAGCTGTGCTGATCGAGAGATCATCTTTATAACCATGAGTTTATCTGCGTCTATCTCAATACGTCCTAATTTTCCCTTCTGGTAGTGGTACACACGAAAACATTATGAGTACTTTGTCATAGTTTGGGATTGTTACCCATTGTTACCCATCTCAAAATGTCAGAACTTAATTAAAAAAAAGACGAAAACGAAAGGAAGCGGTAACTATGTGGCTTGTTTTTCAACATGAAACCCTAAAACGCAAATGGAATAAACCGCGCGGACAGTTCGACCTCGGACAATCCCCGACACGCCTACGGATACCGGGGTTTACCGGAAGTCATTGTTCAGATCTTTTGCGACCGGCTAATGACAAGTACCACATTATGTAAAATAGCAATTATAGTAAAGAAATGACACAAAAACTATCATAAAATCAGCATTTCAACCAATATAATTTCATCAGGGTACACGAATTAAAAATAAAGTAATTGAAAACATCTGAAGAACAAAAAAAGGGACAAAATGACTCAGAAAAGTTGAAAATTGAGCCAGCGACCTCATACTGTATTTTAAAAAAAAGGAAATAGCTACAGAAGCAGAAAAAACCACAGACACTGCTCATAAAGATCAATATGACATATTGGTAGGAGACGGAACAACTAGACTGGGTTTGTGTTAGAGAGAAAGACACATGATTGAAATGAGTGTGTTGTCTCTGTCTGATCTTATGGGCTCGATGAGGACTGATGATGAACTAAGGTAATCGACCGTACACATATTTGAGCTGATCGGTTAGTGTTTGACTGCACTGCACCAACCACTGAGCCATGCCGACACCGTTTACCCACAAGCGTAATGTCAACTTCCATCGTCGCTTTATTTACAAATTAATGACTCTGAAATGGGTAGCAGTCAACACTGGGATACTTCTTCTTCTTCTTCTGCGTTCTCATTAGATTTGGATTTTCTAATAAAGGCAGCCGTCTGTCTCAGATTATCAGCCACGACATACAGTTTGTCTTCTGCGTTCTCATTAGATTGGGATTTCGGATTCTCTAATAAAGGCAGCCGTCTGCCTCAGATTATCAGCCACGCCATACAGTTTGTCTTGGACGCTAGTGTAAGTGGGCCACTTCTTTCTTCTCAAGTCTGCATAATGGGGGCAGTTCTGTAGGATATAATTCCTATGACCTCTTCTCGCAGTTAGCTTAGGACACCCTTGTGATGGTAGGTCTGACATTCTTACGTGGCTAAATCTCCGAGGCAGATTGGCAACTGTAGAATCCGTTATCCCATTCCTCATTGTGAGGGCTTGTTGCACCATGTTATGCGCCTTACGGCCTAGTGCATCCGTTTTCTGCAAGCATTTGTTTAGGATTAGCATTCCCTAGCGGACACGTGCATCCGATTTCAGCCAAGCCTCCTTAGTCGCCTCCTACGACATGCGTGGCAGGTAACAGTGGTTGTATTCTTTACACCTCAAATTTGGGCCCGGCAACCACTCGGGCGACACTGGGATACTAACATTGCAGTTATCATTTTTTCCCGAAACAAGAGGTTCTTTCTTTCTCTAATCCTGTTTTGCCTCACAGCGTCAGGATGAGAAGAGATTTCAAGAACAGACTTTTGTGTGCGCTTCATAAATAGTGTTTTTCAACGTCTATTATTTTTGAAGTCCACATTTTGCTTTGCTCCACTGTATCAAGTAACATTGCTCTTTGAGGCACACTGTCTATTGGTAATCTGCTTATGTGGCAGAACCATTTAGTTTGTTGTTGCTTGATGAAGTTTAGTACTGATGTTGCACCTACTTTTTCTGATGTCTTCATTTCTATATTGGTCTCTTCTAACCAACATTCTGTGTTGTTATATCCATGTTCAGTGTGATCAAGTCACGTTTGCTGTCCTTCTAGCGAAGGAATAGTTATCCCACAATTCTATTGCCTCCAAAAAATCCCAACCAAAAATATATATACTTAGCCACGAACGTAGGCGTGATATAAAATTAATTAGTGAAAACAAAAGTATGTGTGTGTGTGTCACCATCCTTACTGTTTAATAATCATCAATGTTGATCAACATTATATACATATATATATATATATATATATATATATATATATATATATATATATATATATATGGCTGAAATGGATAATTCACAACATTAGTCCTTAATTTACATGTATATTATGGTACTTTGCAACATAACTCTTTATCATACACAAGACAGAGGCATGGGTGTTCACAGAAGTTTTCCAGGGAGTGGCAAACTGACAAAAAACTTATAGCTGATAGTTTACTCTGCGGTAATTGATCAGATTTGCATAAAACTATCAAAAATCCATTTTTCAGGGTATGGTACTCTATAATTCTTTATCATACACAAGACAGAGGCATGGGTATTCACAGAAGTTTTTCCAGGGAGTGGCAAACTGACAAAAAACGTATAGCTGGTAGTTTACTTTAGGTAATTGATCAGATTAGCATAAAACTGTTTATCAAAATCCATTTTCCAGGGAATGGCACACCCACCCCCTCCCCCACCTAACATACTGACAGCGGATGGATGAAAGAGTAAACATGGTGCTATTTCCTGATGGAAATGTTTTCTGCATTCAACTCCTCGGTAAGGTCAAAGCTTTTTATGTTGGGGTGAAAATAAAACTGATGACCTACACATGCGAGGCAGCTGCTCTGGGCAAGTGGCCTCGATTGCTCTGCCCTGTACAATTCCCTAGAGACTCTCAAAAATGGGAATAAAGCACTGCGGTGTTTGTTTTTAATCCTAACAAGGTGCACCTTAAAGTGCGGTCATGATAACATAATGTATCACTGCAGTCTGGCTAAGCAAGTAGGTATCAAAGAAGGAAGGTAAGCGCAATCACACAGATTACATGCAGATAACTAATGTTTGGGACCCACCAGGTGCAAATATCACAGTCTGGCTGTACCTGACAAAACATAACAAACATTCTTCAGAGAGAACAAAGTAGACGTAATATTTTGGGGCAAAATTTATCACTACACAAAGTTTAATATACACACAACAAAGAAAGAAAATCTTGTCATATCCTTTACAGGACCTCACCATCAACCACAGTAAACGAGTTGTTGATTTTCTAGGTATCACTTGCATGTTCAATAGTTTGCCATTACTTTCTGAATGGTGGGTCTATTTTACGGTAGTAAAATTCACGGGAACAAATTTGTTTCAAATTACCCACAGCAGAGTTTGAACCAGGTACTTTTGGTTTATGATTGAGCTCACTACTGCTATGCCACATACACCCACCACAGAATATTAGAACAAACATATTTGATACCAAACCACATTGTATACAGAAAAATGAACATAAGAAGATAATACAGTTGAAAGGAACTAATCACATCCAAAAGAATGAACCAGGAATCTCCCAGTCTGTTTAATATTCTGTAGCCTTTTCAAACTGTTGAGTGTTAAATGCCTGACACTTCACATTTCTAAGCCCAAGTATGCAGGTCAATTCCTTTGCTTGCTGGTGAAACACTGGACGCATCTTCTTCGTGATATGACCTCTCTCAAAATATAATATAACCAAAAAAAAAAAAAAATCCCTAGGAATGCTGTTGCACCGATTTCATTAACCAATTCTCTACTCTCCAAGAGTATATGTCTCTGCATAAAAGTGACTACATATGGTAGATAAAATAATACTTATGATAAAAATGTCGATATAAAAACACTGGTGTCAATGTTGAGAGTTGCATGCCACCATCTGTCAGGGAAGTAGATTATCTGGAAATATAAAGATATCAACTATAATAAAACCTCAAACATAAAGATAAATAGATGCCTGGTGTTCAGTTCTGGATTAGTAGTCATTTCTTTATTATTTCTCCAATCCTGTTTTGCCTCACAGCGCCAGAATAAGAAAAGATTTATAGAACAGGCTTTTGTGTGCACTGCATAAACAGTGTCTTTCTTCGCTTCTGTTATCTACGAGGTTCACCTTTTGTGTGGCTGACCTTTTGCTTTGTGTCTATTGTATCGGAGAAACATTTCTCTTTAGGCACACTGTCTGTTGGTAATTTGCTAATGTGGCCGAACCATTTAATTTGTTGTTTCTTGATAAGTTCAGTACTGATATTGTACCAATTTGTTTCCTGATGTCTTCATTTCTAAACCGGTCTCTTCTTGTTATGCCCAGCATTCTGCGTAGACACCTCATCTCTGTCATGACTAGTTTTCTTCTATCATTTGATTGGATTAGCAGTAACTCTACTTTATATGGGTCACTATAAATACGTAATCTTTTATTAATAATAAAATTTCCCGTAGCGTTTTCAGAGCTTTGGGTATGAAGTGCCTATCACTTCATATTTCTAGCTCTTAGTGAGCAGGAGGGCCAATTCCTTTCCTCATGTAAGGAACATCGAATGTGGGATTGAACCCCCAACCCTCTTGAGTCTGAATCGATAGGTGAAAGCTGACGCATTGTGCAAATCCGTCCCACTAATCTTCTATTAGTGCTACCAATACATTAACAATCTAATGAATACTTGTAAAAAATTGTAACAAATAAAGGAAGAATAATCCCCAGTTTAAAAAAAAATTGAGAATAGTTTCTGATACAGGACTGCAGTAGTCTCTCCTGCTTTAAGTTTGTACCATGGATGCCGGGTAATGTTAGGTTTTCCGATCCAGAAGCACTTGAGCTGAAAGCTCTTGGCTCGGTGTCATGGACATCGTAACCCTTCGGCTCGGTGCCACGAACACCGTAAATCTGGGGAACCTGTAGCTTTTCTGCCAGTCTGCGGAGTTGAACCCCCTAACGCACTACGAACACGCTGGGCATGCGGGCAAATGTAACCTCTTCAAGCTCTAACTTCATGATTCGCCACAACACTACACACAATAATACACACAACACTACACACAACACTGCATAACATAATAATGTTAGCTGTAATATATAGCGATGATGACATTAGCCTCAGACATGTGTTGTTGCACCTATCTAGTCTGTGCGGATGTGACTGTAGAGTTTAATCTTAGAACAGAATCTCCTAACACAGTTGAGGCATACATGATCAGGGCTAGACGTGTGTGTTGTGTGCTCTGTCTTTCACGTAGCTATTTTCTCTGCGACGCATACGATGATTCTCAGATATGAAAGTTCCTCTTATGCTGTTGCACCCTCACTTTGGCAATCTTGCCAAGAGATTCCCAGCACTTGGTGTCTATATCAAACACTTTGTAGACACTTTAAATGATTGATTGGACCATCATCATTGCACTTTGGTGAGTACCCAGGTGTGCTCCGATATCTTTCATACACAGAAAGATCTCAACAGCAGTGCATGAACTGCGTAGCACCAGTGAGGGTTCCAGATGCAATTTAGAAGATGGTGGCATTTAAGTGTGTCTTGGAAGCCTTTTTTCTGCTACCAGCCGGTCGTTTGAACTACATACAAAACTTCAGTCAATATAGTGATTCAGTACACTACTAAGCACAACTCTTCAATGTCTAGATTTATTCACCAACACTACCACATTACAAATATACAACTAGGCAATCTTAATCACAATAAAATAAAAGTGTAAAATTAGCTTACATCGCCTGGGCCAATTGTGCAGTCTAGAGGCAGGTCAAGGGATGCAATTCAGGTAATCTTCATAAAACCACTGAAGAGTTGTTCGATTTGGATGAAAATGGGGAGTTTTGTCAGGACGATACAAGAACCATCTCTGAAAGCATACATTAACAAAATTCATGATCTGACCTACCTTCCAATTTTGCTTGAAACATTGAACTGCGACTAACATGTTACATTGAAACTATTCTTCCTGAGCTGTGACAACAAGTTTCTGCTTCTAAAGTCTACTCTTCCATTGCTCTTCAGCTTCACCCCTCTTTCTTGTCCCAAAAAATCATGTAAGGAGTATAACAATCTATATCCTTTGCATGTTCTTTTTGCCACGTGTGGCTTCTACCAGAGATTTTTCATTGTTGCATTTCTACAAATTGTTTCCCACATCAGACCACACTATTTTATTCCCACAGTTATTCTCCATGCTTCTTCTAAGTGTCCAGATCTTCTTTTTCCGTCTGCTGTCTATCTACTATATATTTCTTAGTGTCGGGATGTGCTGTTCGCCTATACACGGCTTCAGTTTACATCTGAAATTCACCATTTTTAAAACTAAATTTTACCATGAAAAGTTTAGATCAACTAAAGAAACAGTTTTGAAATCGGATCAATATTAGATTTAAAATAAAATAAAATCGAATTCTTGATGTCCGATCCGACATATTTGTTACATTCCGACCACGAGGGTGAAGAAAAGGGATATAATCCACAAATTGCCAGATAGCCTCTACAACATAGGCATGGATTGCATCCCTTAATGTGCTGTTTCAAACTATATAAAAATTGCATTTTTTTATTTGCGTTGATTTGCGCAAACTGTATAATTTAGAATATTGACTTGAAATCGGGTCAATATTCGTTTAAAAATAAATAAAACCCAAACTGATATGTCTTATCCTACTTAAAATCATTATTTCCGTAGTGGTAGTCACCACGTGACCTCTACCAGATATATTTTCCTCCAGTTGAAAAGGGTAACTACCGAAGATACACTTTGTCATTTCCAGCGCTAAATTGATTGTTGGACAGTGGAAATTTTCAATGGTCCAAGCTCAATCTTACCTCAACTTTGAAATTGCATCAATATTAGGTTTGTGTGCTAATGTTTTTATGTGTTAACTTTCCATTAAATTGTTTAATACTTATTCTGTTTTGTCAAAATTCCGCAGGTCCTTTTCTATTGTTATTGTTAAATTATTATATACAATGAGGCCTAAGAGAAGAAGGCTTTTCAGTCAGACTATTATTGACAGTAAACGAAGAGCAGCACAGAGGTCTATAGAAAATGTAGTTGAAGAAAACAAAGATGCAACCTTGATTCAACGTGCAGCTAATAGTTCGCAAATGACAATTTTCAGAGCAGAAGAAAACGAAGTAGCTACTTTGATTAGACTCGAAGCTAATAGAAGACGCTGGGCTAATAATCGATCAAATGAGACATTTCAACAAACAGCAGTCCGACTCGAGCAAGGCGCCAGACGGCGAGCAATAGCACGAGTTGCCAAATAGTCTTTGTTGAAGAATGAAGCATTCATCCACTGTGGCATTGCAGGCAATGAGAGTGCGGATGTCTTAGCTAAGGATGGCAGTGCCAAAGAGCAAATTTACCAACCCTTGTCTTTTCAAGAGGTCAAAACCTCAGACAGAGAAAATTGGCAGTAGGCTGGAAGACAAACATTGGATATGATTATGGAAAAAACTCCTTCAAAGACCTAAGCAGAACAGATCAGGTCATTATATTTCGACTACGCACCGGACACTGCAAACTAAACAAACACTTATATAGACTAGGAATAAGTCCAAACAGCTCTCTGCCAGTGTCAGCAGGCGGAACAGACACCAGAGCATATCCTGCAAGACTGTCCTCTCCTGGGTGAGCTGAGAAGCAAAATGTGGCCACACCCACCCAGTCGACCTGAAAACTAAGCTTTGGGGAAACCTGACAGACCTGAAGCTGACTGCCCATTTTGTGGTCCACAGTAAATTAAGCGCAAGACAAGAGATCGCTGAAGAAGAAGATGACATCTCTTGGAACGGCTTCACCAATTCCTCATCAAAGATTACTAACAACTTTCATCCATGCGAAGCCGGGTTAATCAGCTAGTTGGTTATAATACTAATAATGACTTACCTTCTGACCAAACACCACTTCTCCAAAACCAGGTCCGTGGAAGTGAAATGGAACACCAGTGCCAGCACCTGAAATATAAACAGCCAATAAACATCTCACTGAAGAAGTTCTGTGTTAGTTAAGGCAGCTTCTAAATCTTACACACACCACTCTCTCCTCTCACGTGATCACCGCTTAGACTGATGTACCAGATTTCCACATAAATTCTGCTGTTGTTTCTAGGGCTCCGTCCCTCTGTACAACTTCTCGTTTAGTTCAGTATTTCCGGCCAGGTTTCATTTCTCAGGCCTGCTAGCAATAAGTAAAAAGTAAAGGAACCCTTTCATACCTCGTAGTATATAGGTCAATACAGTGTTAGGCCTGTATTTTCATTGACCGTCGGCACACGATGGGTGATGTGGTCAGCATCACGCGGCCGCCTTTACTTTCCCAGAGCATGTCTGGTGCCCAGTTGAGGCTGGGTCTGTAATAGGGTTGCAGAAGCGATATGCTAAATTACGGCCCTTGTTTTCAGAGGTATTCGAATAACATGTGACCCTACATGGGCGACTAGATGGACGACGAGATGGATGACCAGATGGGCAGCAGGCTGCCGATTGGACAATCGAATTCCCGGATGAGTGTGCTATATAAGACGGAACACACGAGAGGGAGAATCACGAGAAGCGGATGGAAGATTACAAAAAGAGCAGAGCTAGGATTGACGAAAAGAGGAGACCACGATAGAACGACAGAGAACCCCGGAACACAAGAGAAACACGGAAGATTTGGACTTGGGCAGGAAAGTGATACAGGTAGTAGGAACATATTAAAATAAGTTAACGAAGTGTTAGATAAAGTAAGGCTGAGTTTATTACGTTTGATATATCAAAGTGCCAACCTCGTGATATTTGTTCTATTACTTAACGTGGATATAACGTGTCAGAGAGCTAGTTATCGACACGTGGTGACATAGAATTTTATCAAGTTTCGCAAGGCATCAGCCTTTGATGTAGTGAAGGACCACGCGGCAGAAGAACTTCCATCTTAGGTTGAGTCTTTCATTAGACTTTCATTCTACAGTGTCGTTCTTTGAGAACGTGAGTTTGTTGTATTTCATCATTACATAACCTGATTTGAACTGTTCAGAGCTATAGCTACCACGTGGGCCATTGGCCAAGCTTCAGTCTTTGGTTTAGTCAGAAACAACAATCCGGTGCTACTTCTCATAACTCGTGTTCAAGTTAACTGGTACACAGTCGGAGTTAGAAGAACTGCAGTAATAATCCAAAACGTGACATCTTGTGTGTAGAGATAGACTGATAAATTCCAAGGACATCTGAAGAAATTTATTTAATAGTGTATTTTAATTGTGTGTATTTTTAAATAATATTTAAGTAATGTTTTATGAAATGTTTATGCACGTATGTAACATAGAGAAGTGAATTGGAGATGCAAGTATCTTGATAACCTTCTTGATACAGAGAATAGAATCTAAGAATAAAGAAGCTTACGTATATGATAATTTGATACCACGTGTTTATGTATTATAAGTGTGTAGGATAGTTTTATATGAGTTTAAATGTATTCAGTAATAAGAGAGTAATGTCAACCGCTCCATACTGTTACAGGTCGACCTGAGAGCCGTCGCGGTCGGAAAAATTTCACCAGTTGAACCCAGACCACCAGCCTTGAGAAGCGAGTTCACTAACAACTACGATACAGCGGCTCTTCTGCTAGCAGTGGTCAGTCACAAATGATCAATATTTCAAATGGCTGTGGTTAATAAAAAGTAAAGGAACCCTTTTTTACCTCGATTGGGTAATAGCGTGTTAGGCCCATGTTTTTTTTATTGACCATTGGTACATGATGGATGATGTGGTCAACATCACGTCTGCCGCCCTTCTCTTCTTCTTTGCGTTCGTTCTTTACGACCAATTTTAATTACTCTGTGATATGTTAGATCTTTGCCAAGAACGTGTATACGTTGCACATTGGTTTGGTAGGCCCCTAAACGCATAGACTTCTACATGTTTAGGACATGTCATCGATTTCAGCCAAACCTCCTAGTGCCTCTTACGACATGTGTGGCAGGTAACAGTGGTTCTATTCTTTAGACCCCAAATTTGGGCCCGGAAACCACTGGGTGGTCTGCCGCCCTTACTTCCCAGTGCTTTTCCTGGTACCCAAATGAGGCTGGGTTAACCTGAGAGCCGTTATAGTCTGTAAAATATTCCACGTTCACTGTGTAATTAAGCCTGGACCACTAGTCAAAGAAAATGTATCAAACTTTATAAGAAAGTGCGCTGGAACTACACCTGACACACACTTAGAATGGATGAGGAAGACTCTTACCAATCGTCAAGGAACATGGGAGAAAAAAAACGAGGAAGACCAAGAAGACTCTGCAGTAGAACATACAGAGAAGGCTCAACGATGGGCCTAGTAAACATCAAAGACTTAAAACAAATAGCAAGGAACACTGAGACATGGAGAGCTATGACCTTGCCCTATGCGCGCCCACAGGCCCAAGAGGAAAGACTAACTAACTAGTCAAAGAAGCGAACGGAAGGCAAGAGGAGTTTTCATCACTCTAGGAAATTTGTGGCAGTCTAAAATATTTAAACCTGAAATCAAAATTAGAATATTTAACTGCAATGGTAAAACAATTCTGCTGTATGGGTCAGAAACATGGAGAATGATTAAAACTATAACTAATAAGTTGCAAACGTTCATCAACTGGTGTCTGAGCAGAATAGAGGGAATGAAATGGTATGATAGGGTCACAAATGACGAGGTTATGGAGAGATATTGACAGATTCTAGTGAGATGAAGAAAAGACAATGGATAGAACAAATCTTGAGAAAACCTGATGGTCTATAACAAGAAGGTCCCTTTTCTGGAACACACAGGGAAAGAAAAAGAGGGAAGCCTAGAAATACACGGAGAAGAGATTTGGAGGCAGAGATTAACAATATACAGAAAAGCTGGAAAGAGGTGCAAGAGATAGGAAGACTTGGCATGAGTTGGTTATGGGTCAATGTCTCAACAAGGATTAAAAGACACAAAAGAGAATCTTCTTTTTTAGATTGAAGTGGGGTTAAGTGCGGACAAAAACGCATGTGTGTTCTTCAGGGTAGAGAGAGATGTACAAACGTACTTCACTCGGGTAGTCACTGTGGGTACATTAAAACGGTTGCTATATTGGAGGATGGGATATGCATGGTCTTGCCCAATGTAAAATTATGTAAAAAGTACTTCACTCGGGTAGTCACTGTGGGTACATTAATACGGTTGCTATATTGGAGGATGGGATATGCATGGTCTTGCCCAATGTAAAATTATGTCAATGGGGAGAACTTAACTTGTTCCCAGCAAGCTCTTCTAAGTTTGATGTATTCATGTCAAACAGTTTCAAATCATGTTCGCATGTCGTAGTGAAAGAAGAGTCACCTACCAAACACCAGTGAAACAAGAGTTAAGACAATATACTAGCACTGGATAGCACATATATTAAAAAGACCAGCAAACAGTATAGCAGGGAAGGCTTTGTTTTGGAACCCACAAGAAAAGAGAAGCAGAGGAATCAAAGAATACATGGAGATGGAAATGGGTATTATGGAAATTAAGAATTGACTTGGAAAAGATGTCACAGGATAGAGACTTGGAAAAGATGTCGCAGGATAGAAATGAATAGCAAATGTCTGTTGATGACCAGTTCTCCAGAGGGAGCTGAAAGGTTTATTATTATTAACAGAATAGACAATATTCAGAAATAGACAGAGAAGGAATTTAGAAGGGATAAAGGTATGACAGACAAGAATAGAAGAGAACAAAGAAGAGAATTTGATTTTTTTTTTCCTTTTCTGATCCAGAAGCACTTGAGCTTTTAGCTCGGTTCCATGGACATCGTAACACTTCAGTTTGGTGCCACTTACACCGTGAATCTGGAGAACCTGTGGCTTTTCTGCCAGCCCGCAGAATTGAACCGGCACTCACAGAGGGCTAGTCACCCGTAGTCCAACGCGCTATGAACATGCTGGGCAGGCGGGCAAGAGTGTTTGATACAGATGGTATTACAATGTTCATAATGATTATTGCAGTGCCAACCATACTGCGAGCTTCAGGTCAACTATTTTAAGTAAAATGATAAGCAGTCGACCAAGCTGACCTAAATTATTATAGTATCAAACGAAAATACAAAGAATCTTGGAGGCAACAAACCCACATAAGATCTCATCAGCAGACTAAACACAACAGCACACAACAATCTTCCATCTCAGAACTGGACACTATAAGCTGTACATCATGTGTACAAAATAAAGCCTGCTCAGACTTCACAGAAATACAGACTCCAGAGCAGATCCTGCAGTCCTGTCGTACATAAACCAACGAAATAAAACATGGCCTCACAAACGAAACTACATAGCAAGCTATGGGGAACTCACAAGGAACTCCAATTGACATGCAGCTTCATAGAGTCTACCCATCTCATGATTTTGACAAGCATACAAAACCGATCGCAAAGAAGAAATTATATAATTTTTTTCTAGTCGATAATATAGTGTGCAGAATTATTTTTAGATGATGGGCTACCAAATATGACTTGGTCGGAAGCATCTTGGTTATCACTGGATTATAGAACATAGGAAGGAAAGAAGACTTTTCAAATGATCTTAAAAACTACCACACCTGCTAGGCCAAAACTATATGCTCCTGTCATGCGTGGCAAGAAATAAGGAGGAGGCTTGTACAGACTTATCAGATCATTCCATTCTGTGAAGTTGTTGTCACCAAACCAGTAGAATGTCTCTGATGAGAGAAATTAGTTTAATAGTTGGTAGAGGTAATACATTAGCATATATCATACAGGTATGTAGTGTTAGTTCTCACAGTACTTATAGGTTCATGTGTAAGCATATGTGAATCTTATGTCAGCGATTTTTATCCTCAATGACTGTAGTGCTGAACCACTAATCAGGAAAATACTGTATGGGTTAAAGCAATAACCACCCATAGACCCTATCTGAGTAAGAGCCTTCACAACTTACTGTAACATACACCCCGTCATGATCATACTTCTGGGGGGAGGAGGAGGGAAGACAGCAATTTTATACCTACTTTGTGTTACCAGAGCCAAACATGGACAATGAGCAAAGCGCAGTCACAAAAATAACTACATGTGAAATGCGCTGCCTTCGAAAAGTTACCAACAACACCAGAAAAGACAGTCACCAACATCAGCATAAGAAAGAAAGCTGGCACAGAACCTTGCTTGAATTACATTGAGAAACAAAGAATGAAGTGGTTTGGACACTTAATAAGAATGCATCCAAACTCTACAGTATACAAAGTCTTGGCTAAGTGGTTAAGCCCTTTGCCTTGTGAGTCGAAGGTCGTGGGTTCGAGTCCGGACTGCAGTTCTGTTCACGAGCGCAGTTTTACCAGAGACCCTAGGATTGTTGCTGGAGCTACGGAGTTCGTGCTTTGTGCAATACTCTCATCAGGTGGCGTGCCATTTCTGCGGAGAGGGACCGAGCCATATGGGGTAAACCCGGTGCAATGAAGTCAATCCTTCGCTTTAAAACCCTTCTACAATAGAACATCAGGAAAGAAGGTGAGAGGAAGACCATGAAAAAAATGGTTAGATGGCAGAATCCTGTGAAAGAGCAAAAATAACAATCACCCAAGCCACTAGCACAGCATAAGACAAAAACAGAAAACAATGACACTAGGCAACAACCCGGTAGCAGTGTGACGACAAAAGAAGAAGAAGAAGATCCAGCAGTCATCTGAGCATGTGTTCTTCAACCAGAAGCCTTTTTCTTTTCTCTAATCCTGTTTTGTCTCACAGGATCAAGATAAGAAGAGATTTCTAGAACAGGCTTTTGTGAGCGCTTCATAAATAGTGTTTCTCACTGCCTCTGTTATTTCTGAGATCCATCTTTTGTGTGGACGACCTTAGCAGGAAATTTACAGATCTGCTTGACATGGGGTTCTTAACAAGCAAATAGAAGAATAATGAAATTCAACACAGATGCAACAAAGCAAATCAAATGATAGGGCAAATGGCGCCAATTTTAAGATGCAAACACGTCACCATGAACACAAAAGAGCAATGTTCAACACAATCTTTCTCCCACATTATGTTACCAGTGCCAAAACCTGGACGCTGACAACAAACGATAGAAGAAAACTAGTCACAACAGAGATGAAGTGTCTACGCAGAATGCTGGGTGTAACAAGAAGAGACCGGTTGAGAAATGAAGACATCAGGAAAAAAGTGGGTACAACATCAGTACTAGACTTCATCAAGAAACAACAAATTAAATGGTTCGGTCACGTAAGCAGATTACCATCAGACAGTGCACCCAAAGAGCAATGCTGCTCCGATACAATGGGTACAAAGCAAAAAGGCCGGCCACGCAAAAGATGGACCTCAGAGATAACAGAGGCGATGAAAGAGACTATCTACGAAGCGCATACTAGGGCCCGTTTAGAAATCTCTTCCTGACCTGACGCTGTGAGGCATACAGGATTCGAGAAAGAAAGAAAGAACAAAGGCAAGTCCGAGCCGAGCTCCTGCGTAATTCTAAACTTGGTATCTCTAACCTCTAAATCTGTCACGTATTCTTCCTCCCTAAGTATTGCACGCACACATATTATTTAGAAATCCAGAAACATATGTGCAAGCAAATCCCACATAAGTGACAACAACTATCATCATCATCAAGTTGCTTATCCCTTCCGGAACTTGGCTCCCATGACAGCATTCCTCTGTTCCGTGCAAGTTGACAGGCGTCAGCAGCAGTCATTCTCAGATCGTCAATGACATCCTGCACCCATCGTCTTCTAGGTCTTCCTCTCGTTCTTCTTCCAGGCACCATTCCTTCAAAAATTAATTTCTCCAGGCACTCATGTCGTTGATGTGTCCAAATATTTAATTTTCCTTGTTTTTATGCTTAGCCAACTCTCTTTAATATCAAGCTGTTGCAGAACAGAAGCATTTGTTCTTTTCTCTGTCCGTGATATTCTAAGTACTCTTCTGTAGCATTTGCATTCAAAGGCATTAATGATCTTCTCTGCCGCTTTGTCAATGTTCCATGTCTCACATCTATAACAACTATACATAATTTTAAATCAGAAGCTAGGTAGAGCTGGTTAGACAAATATACAGTTAAACAACTCACCATTGCCAAGTTTTTCTAGTGTCTGTGGCTTCAATACATTCGCAACATAATATTCCAAAGTAACATCAGCTACAACAGTAAATAAAAACATTTATAAGCTAATGTAACGCACAAGGATTATGTCATCATCAAATAGCTTGTTCTGAGTAGAACTTTGCCCCCCTTACAGTACTTTGAAATTTCTCTCTCATAGGCTAGATGTCTAGTTGTAATATCTAGGCTAGTTGTCAAGCTGAAACAATCAATTACATCCTGAATCCATATTCTTTACGGTCCTCCCCTCTCCTCCTGCGGAATGTCTCCTTCCATGATAGTCTTCCCCAACCCTTTGCTTCTCTTTATGCCCAAAATACTTCAATTTTCTTATTGTAGCATCGCCAGTTCCTTGAGCTTGAGTTCTTTCTGATAGATCCATTTGTTCTCTTCTTGTAATGACACTGAGGACTCTTCCATTATACTTATATTCAAAAGTAAATATATGCCTTTCCACTATCCCGTGAAAATGTATATATGTGCTGTTGAATATAAGTGTTACGGAAGAGTCCTCCATGTGTCATGGACAGAGAAGAGAACAGATGGATCTATATGGAAAGAACTCAACGTCAAAGGGAGCTGGCCGATGCTACAAGGATTATGTAAATTCTAAAAAATAATAACCATAAAATAAGGAAACAATGAAGTAGTATTTCAAAATTAAACCATAAAATAAGGAAACAATGAAGAGGTATTTCAAAACTAAACCATAAAATAAGGAAACAATGAAGTAGTATTTCAAAATTAAACCATAAAATAAGGAAACAATGAAGTAGTATTTCAAAACTAAACCATAAAATAAGGAAACAATGAAGTAGTATTTCAAAACTAAACCATAAAATAAGGAAACAATGAAGTAGTATTTCAAAACTAAACCATAAAATAAGGAAACAATGAAGTAGTATTTCAAAACTAAACCATAAAATAAGGAAACAATGAAGTAGTATTTCAAAACTAAACCATAAAATAAGGAAACAATGAAGTGGTATTTCAAAACTAAACCATAAAATAAGGAAACAATGAAGTAGTATTTCAAAACTAAGCCATAAAATAAGGAAACAATGAAGTAGTATTTCAAAACTAAACCATAAAATAAGGAAACAATGAAGTAGTATTTCAAGAACGAAACCATAAAATAAGGAAACAATGAAGTGGTATTTCAAAACTAAACCATAAAATAAGGAAACAATGAAGTAGTATTTCAAAATTAAACCATAAAATAAGGAAACAATGAAGTAGTATTTCTAAATTAAACCATAAAATAAGGAAACAATGAAGTAGTATTTCAAAACTAAACCATAAAATAAGGAAACAATGAAGTAGTATTTCAAAACTAAACCATAAAATAAGGAAACAATGAAGTAGTATTTCAAAATTAAACCATAAAATAAGGAAACAATGAAGTAGTATTTCAAAACTAAGCCATAAATAAGGAACTGAAGTAGTATTTCAAACTAAGCCATAAAATAAGGAAACAATGAAGTAGTATTTCAAAATTAAACCATAAAATAAGGAAACAATGAAGTAGTATTTCAAACTAACCATAAAATAAGGAAACAATGAAGTAGTATTTCTAAACTAAACCATAAAATAAGGAAACAATGAAGTAGTATTTCAAGAACGAAACCATAAAATAAGGAAACACTGAAGTAGTATTTCAAAACTAAACCATAAAATAAGGAAACAATGAAGTGGTATTTCTAAATTAAACCATAAAATAAGGAAACAATGAAGTAGTATTTCAAAACTAAGCCATAAAATAAGGAAACAATGAAGTAGTATTTCAAAATTAAACCATAAAATAAGGAAACAATGAAGTAGTATTTCAATTAAACATAAATAAAGAAACAATGAAGTAGTATTTCAAAACTAAACCATAAAATAAGGAAACAATGAAGTAGTATTTCAAAATTAAACCATAAAATAAGAACAGAATTAGTATTTCAAAACTAAACCATAAAATAAGGAAACAATGAAGTAGTATTTCTAAAACTACATAAATAAAAACAATAAGTAGTATTCTAAACTAAACCATAAATTAAGGAAACAATGTAAGTAGTATTTCAAAATAAGCATAAATAAGGAAACAATGAAGTAGTATTTAAACTAAACCATAAAATAAGGAAACAATGAATAGTAATTTCTAAACTAAGCCATAAAATAAGAAACAATGAGATCAGTATTTCAAATCTAAACCATAAAATAAGGCAACAATGAAGTAGTATTTCTAAACTAAACATAAAATAAGGAAACAATGAAGTAGTATTTCTAAACTAACCATAAAATAAGAACAATGAAGTAGTATTTCAAAACTAAACCATAAAATAAGGAAACAATGAAGTAGTATTTCAAAACTAAACCATAAAATAAGGAAACAATGAAGTAGTATTTCTAAACTAAGCCATAAAATAAGGAAACAATGAAGTAGTATTTCTAAATTAAACCATAAAATAAGGAAACAATGAAGTAGTATTTCTAAATTAAACCATAAAATAAGGAAACAATGAAGTAGTATTTCAAAACTAAACCATAAAATAAGGAAACAATGAAGTAGTATTTCAAAACTAAACCATAAAATAAGGAAACAATGAAGTAGTATTTCTAAATTAAACCATAAAATAAGGAAACAATGAAGTAGTATTTCAAAACTAAACCATAAAATAAGGAAACAATGAAGTGGTATTTCTAAACTAAGCCATAAAATAAGGAAACAATGAAGTAGTATTTCTAAATTAAACCATAAAATAAGGAAACAATGAAGTAGTATTTCTAAATTAAACCATAAAATAAGGAAACAATGAAGTAGTATTTCAAAACTAAACCATAAAATAAGGAAACAATGAAGTAGTATTTCTAAACTAAACCATAAAATAAGGAAACAATGAAGTAGTATTTCAAAACTAAGCCATAAAATAAGGAAACACTGAAGTGGTATTTCAAGAACGAAACCATAAAATAAGGAAACAATGAAGAGGTATTTCAAAACTAAACCATAAAATAAGGAAACAATGAAGTAGTATTTCTAAACTAAACCATAAAATAAGGAAACAATGAAGTAGTATTTCTAAACTAAACCATAAAATAAGGAAACAATGAAGTAGTATTTCAAAACTAAACCATAAAATAAGGAAACAATGAAGTAGTATTTCTAAACTAAGCCATAAAATAAGGAAACAATGAAGTAGTATTTCTAAATTAAACCATAAAATAAGGAAACAATGAAGTAGTATTTCTAAACTAAACCATAAAATAAGGAAACAATGAAGTAGTATTTCTAAATTAAACCATAAAATAAGGAAACAATGAAGTAGTATTTCAAAACTAAACCATAAAATAAGGAAACAATGAAGTAGTATTTCTAAACTAAACCATAAAATAAGGAAACAATGAAGTAGTATTTCAAAACTAAACCATAAAATAAGGAAACAATGAAGTAGTATTTCAAACTAAACATAAAATAAGGAAACAATGAAGTAGTATTTCAAATTAAACCATAAAATAAGGAAACAATGAAGTAGTATTTCAAAATTAAACCATAAAATAAGGAAACAATGAAGTAGTATTTCAAAATTAAACCATAAAATAAGGAACAAATGAAGAAATAAATCTGGTTTTGCTAATGAACCGGACTATATAACTTATAAAACTTTAATAAAAATAGCAATACAACTAATATTTGTCTCAATCACTATTGCAAGCAATTATCTGTTAGGTTTCTCTCCATTTTGGCTCATCTTTTAAATATAGCATGAATGTGCAGGAGGAAATATATCTTAGAAGTAGTTAAAACCACTAGGACAAAAGTACTTATCCAACTAGAGAAAACTACTGTTTCAATTTCTACCCTTACATTTGTCATAAGAATGTGTATTTGCAGAGCTCAGTCTTATTCTTTTGGATGCATGTTGTTTCATCATTGTATCCTTTCGACACTGATTCCGGAAAACCTGTCAACAAAATATTTATGCTTCAACAAAAGAACATATTTCTATAATATTCATAATGTTTTCTTGATCTGAGTTTCAACATGCATTCATTTATACAAAACAATCAAAACATGCTGTGTTTGTTACCTTTCGTTTCCCCATTTTCTGTTCACCCAGGACAGGGTGTCTGTGTTAGTATAAAACAAGGCTGCGATTTCCCAGTCATGTGGTCCAACAGTGTTTTCAGTCAATTATTTTTCTTTTCCTATTTGCTTAGTCAGACTGCGGTGATAAACTTTGCTACCAGGGCACCACTAAAGAGTTGGCATAGGGTCTTATTCAGAATTGGTTTGGTGACTTTTATAATAACATTCACTGAGAATTTACATTCAAAATTAGAAATGAAGAAATCAGGAGACTGGATGTGAAACCAGTCATGCAATTCATAAAAGAACAGATTAAATGGTTTGGACACCTGACCAGAATGCCCTGGTATCGCTTACTACAGAGAGCCACACAGGAAAAGTATAATGAGTACAAGGCAAGAGGAAGACCATGCAAAAGATGGAGCGACGGCATCAAGAACAGCCTTATGAACATGAATATCAGCTTACAAAGTGACTTAAAACAAGCACACACAAGATCACTACGTTTCACCCCCAACACTTCTATAAAGAAGTAAATGGTGGAAGAGAAGAAGATTCACCGAGATTAATATATACCGCAGTTGTGTGCTATTAGCTTTACTGCATGGATTAGAATGCTAGAGAATGACAAACAAGACATGTCAAAACTTTCCACTTCCCATATAATGTGGCAGAGAAAGATCTTGCTCTGGTTCTGATCAAGAACTATCTCTAAGAATGACTCACACAGTATCAGCAAGAGAATATGAATGCTATAATCCAAACTCAAAATCAAAGAAAACTAGCTAATGCTACAAACAAGAAAGAGAAAGTTGAGGTATTTTGGAAAATTAAAAAGACACGAAAGGCTGGAGAGGACCATCATGGAAGGAGGCATTATGGCAAAGAGAAGAAGAGGAAGACTACGGAGAAGATGGATTCAGGATGTAATTGATGGTTTGAACATGACGGCTGCAGAGGCGGGACATCTGGCCTATGAGAGAAAGAAATTCTGAAGGACTGTTGGGGTGGCAAAGTTCTGCTCAGGACAAGCTTTTTGACAATGATAGTCCAAAAGGGATGTTGGAGATGTGTTACACATAGAGGCCAACTCTGTCACAAAAACTGCACTAAAATTTAAGCCAGCAGAGGGCAAACAAAAACAAGGAAGACCCAAAATCATCTAGAGAACAGTAAAACAGGGAATGAAAGAAATTTAGAATACAATACATAGGTCGGCCATGGACAAAGAAGAATGGCATGTTTTTGTTGCTGCCCTAATCGCCAAGGACATCACAGGCTAAAGA
Source organism: Arion vulgaris (assembly GCA_020796225.1). Taxonomy (NCBI): domain Eukaryota; kingdom Metazoa; phylum Mollusca; class Gastropoda; order Stylommatophora; family Arionidae; genus Arion; species Arion vulgaris. Next base: position 10,850,012 of record CM036767.1, read on the forward strand.
GACAGCAGTAGTAAGTAAAGACCCATTTTCATACCCTATTGTATATTGGGAATATAGTGTTGTCTGCATTTTCTTGGACCAATGGCACACAATGGATAATGTGGTCAACACTATGCAGACACTTGTATTTTTCAGTGTTTTTCTGATATCCTAGTTAGGTTGGGTTGACTTGAGACCCTTGTGGCCTCAAAATCCCACTTCAATTGGGGATTTAAAATCTGAGACCACAAGTCTACGAAGCTAGTTCGCTAGCCAATGTGCTGTCAAGATCTTTAACAGGATACCTCTAATTAAATTAATATAATCTAATGGGTATCTGTGGTTTAGCAGTAGTGAGCTCGATCACAACCCAAGAGTACCTGATTAAAACTCCGCAGTGGGCAATTTGGAAGCAAATTTGTTCACGTGAATTTTTACAAACAGTAAAAATAGACCTCACCATTCAGAAAGCAACTGCAAACTACTGAACGTATAAGTGGTGCCTAGAAAATCAATGACTCTTTTACTGTGATTGATAGCGGCGTCCAGTAAAGGACATGCCCCAATTTTCACTGAAATATAAATACAAACTAGGAGACGTACTGTGTTATCTGTTGCGCCACGAATGACAACTGGTTTCTCAAAAGCATATCTGAAAATATACACATAAACAACTTTTGATAACTTTATGATATTCAAATAGTACTGCACATGTAATAAGAATGAGGTGTCCATTGTGACAGACAACTTCAATCAAGTGTTAATTTGTTCCTGATATGTCAATAAAGATGTCTGTATGAATCAATCAAAAGATGTCTGTAACGTCCGCACAAAAGCTATTTCTTTAAAAAATTTAATATTTTATGAAGAAATTTTAATGAATTGATGTACAAGCGATCTGGTGATAACTGTTTTGCTCAATTATTTATGACAAAAAACTATCTATTCAACAAAACATTTATGACAAAAACTAGCAGTTTTACCCATTCTTCGCACGAGGAATTTAGTTGCATACTAAAGAAACATGCCCTGTTGCCTCAAAATTTGCTTCTTCCCCATTAAAAACAATACGTTTTCTCTCCATGCTTGGTGGGAAAACTTTGCAGGTTGATCACATAAGATTAAAATGTCCCTCATTCCAATTGCCATTAATACCCGATACAACAGAATTCCCGTTCCTGTGAAAGTTGACAAAGAACAATTTAACATGTCCCTCATTCCGATTGCCAGTAAAACCTGAAACAGCAAATTCCCTTCCCGTGAAAGTTGACGAATAACAATTTAAAATGTCCCTCATTCCGATTGCCAGTAAAACCTGGTACAATAGAATTCCTGTTCCCGTGAAAGTTGACAAATGACAATTTGCAAATTGAATTAATTCAGTCAGTTCTATTGATGCAAATGAAATTTATGTAGTTCTCATAATCAAATGTGTTAATAAAATGTTTAAAAAATTGTAGGCATTCACCCAGATGCAGATGTACATATTATAGTTGGTACATCTGCTAGCAGATCTAGCAGATGTACCCATTCTTTGCATGGGGTGAATGTCCCGTCCCGTCACCCGTATGACATCAAAATCAGCATTAACCCAGATGCACATATTATAGTTGGTACATCCGCTAGCGGATCTAGCAGTTCTATCTGTTCTTCACACGTGGAATGCAGTTTAACAGTGCGAGATTGAGCATATTAAAGAAAAACTAATAAGCCCGTCCCCTCAAAATCAAATGCTTTCCCATTAATAATACTTTCTCTCTCCATGCTTGGTGGGAAAACTGTGTCGGTTGACAACATAAGATTAAACTGTCACTCATTCCGATTGCCAGTCTTCTTCTTCTTTGCTTGTTTTACTGACCAATTCTAATCACTCTTTGTGATATGTTTGATCTTTGCCAAGAATGTGTATACGTTGCACAATGGTTTGGTAGGCCCCTAAACGCATAGACTTCTACATGTTTAGGACATGTACATCCGATTTCAGCCAAACTCCTTAGTCGTCTCTTATGACATGCATGACAGATAACAGTGGTTCTATTCTTTACACTCCAAATTTGGGCCCCAGTAACCACTCGGGCGCGATTGCCAGTAAAACCTGATACACTATAATTTCAGTGAAAGTGGACAAATAACAATTGGCAAATTTAATTTATTCAGATTATTAACTTATCGATGTGTTTTAAAAACAAAAAAACAAAGAAACCAAAAAAGGCAGAGCGTGAAATGTGTTTTTAACAAAAAATTTAGCAAAGTGTGAATCCAGATCACGATCTACTGTATGGTTGACGGGAATGTAATCAACTACGCTACAGGCTCCTATACGCAAATGTGTTTTAAAAAAGTTATAATAGTATTAACTTCATAGCATCCAACCGCTAGGGTCCTATCAAACCAATGTGCAACTTATACACGTTCTTGGCAAAGATCAAACATATCACAAAGCAGGATTAAAATTGGTTGTAAAGAACATACACAAAGAAGATAGCATCAAATATGTTTGACTGCTGTGATCAAGTGAACAGAAAGCCACGTGACCGGATCGTGAAAACATTGATAGACATATTCTGCGATTTTTATACATAATGACTATTTGCGTTGAGTTGGAATATGGTTATAGAAACAAACAAATAGTCCACTTTTATAATTTTTACATCTTCCCATGTATGAAAGCTACCCTGTTGCCAAATTTCAAGTCCGTAGGATGCCCAGTTATCTTCAAACAATTGGGACAGATATACAATGTAATTCATCTCTGCCTTATATATGTATAGATTACATGTTTCTCACATTCATTTATGATAAATTCATTTAATAAACTGAAAATTTATTAACAAAATTACAAATTCAATTTAATATTACAAACATCTGCCTTATATATGTATAGATTACATGTTTCTCACATTCATTTATGATAAATTCATTTAATAAACTGAGAATTTAATTTTAAAAATTACAAATTCAATATAATATTACAAACATCTGCCGGATCAACAGAGAATCAATGACAAAATACTTCCTGCTCAAACAACAATGTATGCATTGACTATCTGTTTAAATTTTATGTTTAGGAAAAGCTACCTGTGTAAAAATTCTTTCTGAGACAAGTCAGATGCATCTCGCACATCAATATTACAAGAACCAGGGGTAGCCAGCAAACTCTCCTCTGGTGTAATCCTAGCATTAAAAAAAATTGCATTGTTGAAATCATTGAACAAACACCAATGCGAAGTACACCTATACTAATAATATACACAGCATAAAATCTGTCTCTCAATGTAGTTCGCACTTTGCAGAACATTACTTTTGTAACAATCTGCCTGAAAGACTTTTAATTTGTAGCCAGTTCTTCTGCTTCCTCCATCAAGGTTTCCTTAATGTACAGTTGCCATCATGGTCTTGGTTGTTTGCTGCATTGTCTTCCAGTAACCATGCCCTCCATTTTTATATTCCTCCCATACCGTTATAATTATATAAGACATGCAAGCAATTTCTCTATACTGTTCTATACTTGGCAATTCGTTCAATTTCTCCTACAGAATTGAGTTTGATACTTTTCGCCTCTCTCAGTAAACACTTCGTTATAACTAGACATAGAATAATCATGTAAGGTTCGATCAAACAGTGTTTGCACAAACACATGCTATAAACTTATTGTGCTTGTATATATTTGAGACGAGACAATATCATACATACAACATGTACACACATATAACAAACACGCACACATCATTCAAAGTAGCTTCAAATTTATTATAAGATGAGAACAAGAGAGGAACAGAGGAAGCAAAGATACAAGCACAATAAGCTTATAGCATGTGTTTGTGCAAACACTGTTCGATTGAACCTTACCTGATTATTCTGTGTCTAGTTATAAGTGTTTGTGAAAGACGCTCCTCAGTAAGACATGTTTTTAGAATGGCTCGCTGGTTGTGTTCATAGGACGCTCATATTGCTAGGCTAGGTGATGGGTGTCGCAGAAAATGAGGGTAAGTGGTTCGAATCCTGTGTTTATGTCTATTTGTTTTTTCGGAAGCTCTTAATACTAGTAAAAGGGGGAAGACTGCAGTAAAACTTGGTGAAATAGCGAAACACTTACAAATAAAGTATTATAGTTTTACAAAATACAGAAACAGTGACGATAAACAGCAACGTTTCGACCAAAAGGCCTTCATCAAGCAAACGATACAACAGGAGTGACGAATTTCAAAGAACACTTACAAATGGACGGTTACAGAAATATTCAAAAGTATCTAATGAAAATCTGGGATAATATTCCGGGACTCGCACGTGAAACTGTCTTCAATAACAAACGTGGCTTTTGGAAAAGACACAGTGCATGTCTGTATTACATAAGCACACGTGTTGCAGAGCAGATGGCCACACTGGATGGTGCCAAATGCCTGGAAATTTCCCGGAATATTATCTATGCCATCACCTGCAAGCGGTGCAACAAGGCCTATATTGGGGAAACCGGCAAGAGGCTCAGTGACCGATTCGCCCAACACTTGCGCGATATATGCCAATGCTCTGTGACCCCTATAGCTACTCATTTCAATGATACTGGCCATTCAGGAGCTCGCGATATCCAGGTCACAGCCATCCGATCATGTTCCTCTGATGATCGTAGTCGATTTGCTCTGGAGAACCGTTTTATTTCATTATATGGTACCTTGCGGACTCTTGGACTCAAAGCATTACATTCCTATGCTTCTTAGTACTTTCTCATCTCATGCCTTGTAATCTATATGTGTATTTGCTTCATATACAGTGGCGGCTCGTGATCGTTTTTGTTGGTGGGGCCAGAGACAAATTTTAGGGAAAATCATGGCTTTGGGTTAGGTTATATTTTAATTTATTAAATAATAAATACACGTTACATATTCTTTTTGGTGGGGCCCGCGCTCTGGCCCTTAATGACGATCCGCCACTGTTCATATATATGTTATATTTTCACTTGATTGTTTATTGTTTCTCTTCTTTTCCACTTCTAGTTTTGTGTTGCACTCATTTCGTTATTCGTTTTTATTCCGAGATTTTTATTAGATACTTTTGAATGTTTCTGTAACCGTCCATTTGTAAGTGTTCTTTGAAATTCGTCACTCCTGTTGTATGCTTTGCTTGCTAAAGGCCTTTTGGTCGAACGTTTCTGTTTATCGTCACTGTTTCTGTATTTTGTAAAACTATAGTACTTTGTTTGTACGTGTTTCGCTATTAATACCTGTACACTGTTTATTTGTTGATCATATTCTTTGCTTCCGTTGCTTCCTCTGGGGTTCTTGCAAAATAAATTCCTTGTTCTCACCATCCATGTAATAAGGGAACTTTAAAGTAAGTAATAAGAAAATAGTTACTATAGCTAAAAGTTAATTTAACGTCGTGATTGTTCACATTCATTCATTCTGAGCCACCATTCTCATGCATGATGATGATTCACGGCTAAATCACGGTGACGGTGTTTACTTTACCTGATTAAAGTTTACTGAAAATTACTGTTTAAAGTTTTGCAGGTGTAAACTTTAGTCTTAGTAAACCATATATATCCTAGTAAATCTAAGCTATCATTTTAAAATATAATCAAAAGTATTTACCACCCTCCTGTGTCAATTTCATTTTCAATGGACTTTGAAATTATTTGTAATAAAATAGTTAAGAATAATGAGAAACGATTCATTCCTGTCACCAACATCTCAACATGTTCCGTTGGAACTGTCCACAAAAATGTTTGGTCCAATTTTTTAAATATTTAATAATACAATTATACATATTCACTTTTTTTTTAAATTACAGAATTCAGTCCGTTTTATTTAAGTGAAAGCAATAAATTTACAAAGAATAGAACTCAAAAACTTAGGTGTAATACACAAAACGCTACTGAAGATGTCGTAGCTGTAAATTCTAAACAAATATAAATGTTATTTTGTAAAAAGTGGGTTTAACCGAAACAGGAAGTGACCATTATCTGGAAGTTCAGGAAATAGGAGTAGTGTCTGGAAGGATGGATTTATTGAATTGAAATTAACTATTTTCGTTGGTCGTAGTACCACACAATGAAAAAATTGTTTGGTTCCAACCAACAAAGCCCTCACATAGGGAAAACATTTCAGGTTGATCGATATCATGTTGTGGTTGAAGATGTTATAGCAGAAGGTTGGTTTTCAGTTCTGTGTGTGTACAGTAGTGCAAGTCACAGGTGGTCTGAGTAGTGTAGCAACTGGTTTGTTGTTTTTCTAGCTTCTTTTTAGCGAGTGGGCGGTACCGCTGTGCTGGACATCACAGAATACATACTACACAGTGATTGTTGTTTATTTTATTGTTATTAAAAAATACATCTACATGTTTAAATAATATGTATCTTCCGTATTTTGACTACCAGTTAGAAGTTAGTTAGATAATTAATTTAAAAAATAACTGATTAATGATTACTTTAATTAAATGGCATCCTGTTAGTCTCGAGAGGCAATGGGGAGTTTTGTTTTTGCTTTCCCCTGGTACGTTTTAAGTTGTCTAGCTGTGTCAGTTCACAGAACTCTTTTCAGAGACCGCATCCACTCTAACTGGACATGTCCCTGACGAATTCTTCCCAGTCTTGCTTTTGTATTCATGTCAAGCTCTTTCAAATTATGCTTGAATACATATTTGTATTGAAGGAGGATTGATCTTTCGCCAGCAGTCAGCTCCCTTATAGAGTATTCTTGGGGATCTATCCAATTCAGGTGACCCAGCCATTTTAGGGGTGTTGGTGGATAAGTGTTGCTATGGCTATACTAGGAATCATAACATATGTATTTAAAATAATGTTCTAATTTTTACAAAATAGTAAATGCCATTGATATTGGTTTTAATTTTGAGTCGACAAAGAAAGGTCTGAAATATTTGACAACAAATATTTTCTTCTGCATCTATGCTATGAAATGTATTATAAATTATTCATTGGGATAACATTCATGAGATTTCATAAATTATATTATTCACAGTTCTTTAGGCTGTATATTGTACAATTGAAATGCATTCCTCTCTTATTAGGGCCTGCAAGTAATTTCTTCATACCTCTCTATCCAGGGCAGCTCATTCAATCTCTTCTATGAAACTGAGTCTAATATTTCTCACCTCTCTTAGTAAAGTTTGATTCAGGATTTCCTAGGTATACTTTCTTTCTTTAAACATGTTCCTCCTAGTTCAATGCCTGCTTTTATGATTCTTTTATCATTTCTTCTCAGAGGATGCCCAACATATCTAAATTTTTTCTTTCTTATAACAGTTATTACTAGTAGTTGACTAGAGACTTCTCTGATTTCATCACCTCTCCTGATTTTGTCTCATTTTATGTTCATTTTTTTCACATACATCTTATTTGAAATGCATTCAACTTACTTTCTATATCTTTTTGAATACCGCTAAAACATGCTAAGATTGATACAACATTGGAAATGAACATTTGCGATTTAGTTTTAATTTTTTTTTTATTTTTTTTTTTTCCGTCTTTCAACTCAGACGAAGTTTCATCTTGAAACTGATTTTTGCGTGAAAATCCGTTTTTCCAATTTCTTACAATGGCAGCAGGTGCACATTGTAAATTACTTTACACTGGCAGCCGTGTGCTCAATGTACTGGTAATTAGTATTCCCTGGCCATACAGGCAGATTTTCTCCGACTTCAGAGGTACTCACGTTATCGTCCTGAGTGAGACCAGGGGACTCAAACAAATGCCGGACAGTAGGTTCGAACCCGAGCTATGAAGCGTCTCACAGCTAGCAGGCCGAGCTACTATCAACTACTCTAGGCAGTTCCCTTTTAAAACTATATAACTTGAAGTTCCATATTTTATTTATACTTTAAAAAGCTGATGTTGCTTTGACTATTCATAGCATAATTTATTTTTGGGGTATTTCTCTTGCAGTAAAAATTGCATTACATGCTCTGTTATTTTTATAATTTTGAATTCCCGTGGGATATCTACATTACTTGTCATAGGCGTCTTCGTTATGTTTGTCTTATCATAGTTTATCTGCAGTCCAACTTTTGATGCTGTTGATAATAAATTGTCTGTTTTTTGTCTGCATATCTTAGTTGTTTTTACTTGACAATACTTAATTATACAATAGTGCTAGGTATATCTGTGTGAAAGCCTGGTAGTATATGCATTGTTAGTCCATTATGTCCAAAAACATTGATTCTATTCATTTATCAGCGGGTGCGACGAGTAAAAATAGAACATGACCTACAAGCATGTCATGAGAATAAAAAAGCTACCTAGTAAATAAGCATCGAGAAATGGATGTGCTGGCCTACTTGTAGGTTCATAACTGGCACAGCATACAATTGCTCTTAGGCTCAGATCACATACAAATCACAAAGAGGGGTTAACAAGTGGTCGATATGGAACATTGGAAGAAGAAGAATTCATTTTATCATGTTTCTTTACAGCTGTTTATTACCAAGGAATTAACTGTTGCACTTAAAATTTCACATGCACGTAAATGGATAATTAGTTTATTTTGCTAATACTGTAGCTACCAATTTTCACAATATTTCCAAATTGAATACTAACTTTAATGTGTTTTTTTGTAATTCAGGTGGTTTTGCTATAGTATTTCTTGTAAAATTGCCAAATGGCAGTCATCTGGCTCTCAAGAGGATGTATGTCAACAATGATCGTGATTTGGCTGTTTGTCAAAAAGAAATTAAAATAATGGTGAGAACATAGTTGAACATTTGTGTAATCTGTAGACCTAACTGATCAGTAAAGCTATAACCCATAATCAATATGTGTATGGAAAAGAAATTCAGAATGAGAGTTATTCAGTGCTACATAGAGCCAATACTGACATACGGATATGAGTCATATACAGTGGAGGCCAGAGAGATGTGGCTTTACAGAAGAATGTGAGAATCCATGGACTGCTAAAATGATGAGTGTGGAGGGGTTGAGTGAGGCAAAGATACAGAAAAAGCTTATCAATATAGGAAAGAGGCAATATCATCATTTTTCGGACATGTAATGGGGAGGGAGACTTAGAACAGATTGGGGCAACTGGTAAAATCGAGGGGAGATGAGACAGGATGACAGCAAGAGAAAATTGTGGACAGCCTGACTTCATAAAATAGAAGATCGTCAACATCTGAGATGATAGCAAACATAGGGACAGATTTGGGAAGATCTTTTGATCGCCTATGCCAGCTGGCACGGCACTTGATGATGAAAAAGTAATTAATATTAGTGAGAAATTTTGTCACACATTTTCTTGCGACAGCAGCGATCTCTTGAGTCAATACAGCAAAGAGTTGTCACCCATTAAAACTGTTGTTCCATGTGACTGAAGGTCTATTGTTCAAGTTATTGCATCTCAAGCAAGACAGGCCCTTCCAAGAAGCAGAACTCAATATTGGATTGTTGACCAGAAAAACAGATCTCATCCTGCTGTGAATCCCAGCCAACTGTAGTGTTCCTGAAAACTAAAATGAATTTGATTTGTCAAGGAATGTAGAAAAACCTGTACAGATTGACCTATAGATCAAAACAAGTAAAGATAGTCCTGAAACAATTCATAAAAATTAAGTGGAGGAAGTAACAAAGACTTCAAGCCTGAGAAAGACAACATAAACAACTTGACTTATTCCTCTTCCTCCTCGTGAGCATAGGATCTCACAGTCGTCGCCACTTTCATGGTCTCTAGCTGTTTTCTTTATGGCCTCCCATTATAGTTGAGCACTCTTCAGTTCCTCAAGAAGACTTCTTCTCCAGTTCTGTTTAGGGCGTAGCATAAACAAACTAAGAAGAAATGAATAGGCACGGATGTTCGGCCCAGAACTGACATTGTAGCTCTAGTTAAACTAGGGAAATGAACTCATTTTTTTTCTGTGGCTTATGAAAGCGAACCCAAATAAAAAGCATGCAGAATCTGGACGTGCTGGCCTACTGGTCTGTATCTGTAGTCGCCTAACTAGCACAATGAACTCATGCTCTGTCACAAATCGCATAATCAACACAGTGTGGTTTAACAAGTGGTTGGGATCTAGCGAACACAGAAGTAGAAGTGCATTGATTATCTTTTATTACTCTGTATGAACATGATTTGTTTCAAGTGGTTTTTATAATTTTCAGAGATAGCCTTGTTCTATTATCAGTTCTAAAGATTTAGCTTATAAAATATAAATAACTTCCGTAACGCTGTTTTCAGAAGGATCTGAGTGGTCATAAGAATATAACACGCTACATAGAATCAAGTATTACAGTTACACAGAACCGTGTGTATGAAGTACTTATACTGATGCAGTATTGTCGAGGTAAGACATGATGTTTCTCTCTTTTAAATGATATTGTTCAGTAACTAGTTCACTGAGTCTACAAAGCTGAACTATAGATTGGTGAAGGGCCCTCAAGAGGACCACAGAGGCAGATATTGAGTTCTAAAACTATATGAACATCCTGATGATGCTCGTCCATCACGGGTGATGATGACCACACAACTTCTCATCCAAAGGAATATATGGACATCCTAAGTTTCTACCAACGACATTTCCATGATAGTAAGAAGTGAAGGTAGAATAACAATCGTAACACTTCCAAAATCTTCCATGATTCAACTAATAAGTTTACAGAGTAAGTTTACAGAGAAGTTTACTCTGAGAGAGCAGAGTTACAATATGGACTTCTACAACACTTATAAGAAAGAAGTTTTATGGTGATGAGAGGTCTGAAAAAGACTGCAAAAGATATGAGACAATTTGGTGTGATTATATGAGATGGCATAACACTTGCTCTGCAACAGCTTGATGTTAAAGAGAGTTGGCTATTACAAAGCATAAAAGCAAGGAAAATTAATTATTTCGGACACATCAAATGACATGAGTGCCTGGAGAAATTAATTTTGGAAGGAATGGTGCCTGGAAGAAGAACGAGAGGAAGACCTAGAAGACGATGGGTGCAAGATGTCATTAATGATCTGAGAATGACTGCTGCTGATGCTGGCCAACTTGCACAGAACAGAGAGTTTTTTGGGAATGCTGTCATGGGAGCCAAGTTCCGGAAGGGACAAGCTACTTGATAATGATATGAGATGGAACGAAAGAATTGCCAATATCGAAGTTGATAGCTGCGCAAGTGACCATGTGCCCTAGAAATTTCGTCACTGGAGGCCAGCTTAGGCCAGAAATTCTCAGTGTGTGCGGTTGAACTACAGAAAATCCTGATCCTTTTCATGGGATTTAAATTACAAGTACCTCTGAAATAGGAGTAAGGCTTACCCAAATGTGAGGAAACAATGATGATAGAGAAAGTAAGTCTTCACACTAAAATCAGTCAGAAGTTTATATTAGGTGCTATGAGTACTCCTGAATTTATAGGGGACCAACAGAAATAAAAAGGATGGAACAAAGAAGAAGACAGTGACATTAACAAAATAGTTGAACATATTGAAGATATATCAATGAACACTCACACAAGAACTGCTACTTTCTCTCTCGCTCTCTCTTTCTTTCTCTCTCTCTCTCTCAGTGTGTGTGTTGTGCCATGTCAGATGTTATAGGCAATCATGTACCTCTAAATTTCCTTGTATCTAGTGTTGTTAATCAATTACGTTCTTGTCCTAATTTTGTTCATTGATGTTACTCTGTTCAGCCGCCTGTGTGGTGTTGGGGCTCACAAGGGAAGCAAAGAATAGTACCACTGTGACCTACAAGGCATGTCATAAGAGGTGACTGATGTAGTACCTAGAGAAGCTACCCTAGTAAATAAAATGCATAGCAGAAATTGGATGTGCTGGCCTATTTGTAGGTGCATTACTGGCACAACATACAATCGCTCTTGGGCTCGGATCATATACAAATCATACAGAGTGGTTGACAGGTGGTCGATATGGATCGCTTGAAGAAGAAGAAAAAGAAACACTGATCAATGTAAGTTGTAAAGAGTAATTTTGTTTTTTCTGTTAGGTTCAGTCATACGCATGATGAACGAGCGCATTGACTGTGGGTTCTCAGAAAAAGAAATTCTCAAGATATTCTGTGATGTTTGTGAAGCTGTCTCTCGCTTACATCACTGTCATACTCCAATTATTCATCGAGATTTGAAGGTTAGTATACCTACTTTTCTGTAGTACAGGATTAAGTCTTCATATAGTGTCTTAAGTCTTCTAAGGAAGATCAACAAAATTTTGGATTCTCTACAAGTTCATTCATATTTTTAAAATGATTTTTGACCAATACACTCTAATCACTAGGTAGCATTTTTTTCAGCAAAGACGAATAACTAACAAAATCCAACAGAGATGCAATAAAGCAAATCAATTCATAGGACAAATGGCACAAATTTTAAAAGACAAACATGTCACCACGAACACTGAAAGGGCATTGTATAACACAATCTTTCTCCCAGCATTATGCTATCAGTGCCAAACCTGGACATTAACATCAAATGATAGAAAAAAAACTAGTCATGACAGAGATGAAGTGTCTATGCAGAATGATGGAAGTATCAAGAAGAGACCAATTTAGAAATGAAGAGCCAGGACAAAAAGTGGGTACAAACATCAGTGCTGAACTTCATCAAGAAACAAATTGAAATGGTTTGCCCACATAGCAGATACCAAAGACAGTGTGCATCAAAGAGCAATGCTACTCCTAGACAGTGGATGCAAAGAGCAATACGAGACAGTGGATAAAAAGAGTCCATGCAAACAGTGGACCTCAGAAATGACAGAGGCAGTGAAAAACATTATCTTTGAAGTGAACACAAAAGCCATTCTAGAAATCTAGTTGGTGATCTGTTGTTAATCTGCTAATGTTTCAGAACGATTTAATTTGTTCTTTCTTGATAAAGTTCAATACAGATTTTGTACCCACTTTTTTCCTGATGTTTCATTTCTAAACCGGTCTCTTCTTGATACTCCCAGCATTCGGCATAGACACTTCATCTCTGTCGTGACTAATTTCCTTCTATTGTTTGATGTCAGTGACCAAGTTTGGCACTGATAGCATAATGTTGGGATAAATATTGTGTCAAACATTGCTCTTTTAGTGTTCATGAGTAATTAACACAAATGTAGGTCTGTTGTTGATGTTAGACTTTGTAAACTTCACACTATTTCAGGTGGAGAACATATTAATTGGTGAGAGAGGGGACTATGTGCTTTGTGATTTTGGAAGTGCCACTGCGAGAGTCATAGATCCTTCACAACAGAAAATAACAGCTGTTGAGGAAGAAATTCAGAAGTAAGAATTTATAAAAATGTATTATGATTGACTGACAGATGGTACCATGCAGTAAATTCCAACGCTCGACATCAGTAATGAACACAGTGTGGTTGCATTAGTTTTCAGAATAGTAGATAGTATTTGACTTTAAAAAAGTGCACTGAAATAAAGCAGGCGTTGAAATATTCATTAAATTATTGAGATTTTATTGTTAGTGGTGTCTTATCTTATCCCTGTGTGTTGCCAGGGTCCTCAAGGGAGCAAAGAATAGTACCACTGTGACCTACAAGGTACGTCGTAAGTAGGGACTGAGGTAGGGGCCTAGGGAAGGTACCCTAGTAAAAAAAAAAAGCATAGCAAAAATAGGATGTACAGACCTACTTGTAGGCGCACAACATACAATCGCTCTTAGGCTTAGATCACATACAAATCACAAAGAATGGTTAAAAAATGGTAGCTATAGAGCGCTTGAAGAAGAAGTCTTATCTACATGGGCCGTGAAGCTTCGTTGGGAGTTTCAGTTTTCTATCCTGTGCCAGGTGTGTTGCATCTGTAGTGTTAGTCTTTGATGTTGCAGGATATCTGTGATAATATCTATCCATCAGATCCTTGGTCTTCCTCTGGCTCTGCGTCTGAATTGCCAGTTGTTATAAGCGCTAGATGGTAGTAAATTTGGTTTCATTCTCATTAGGTGACCGAACCATTTATTTGTTATCTTCTAATATGTTGAATGCTGGATGTGATTCCAACGACATTTCTTATGTTCTCATTTCTCAATCTATCCCGTCTTGTAACATTGATGGCTTTTCTTAGACAGTTCATTTCACATATTATCTTTCTCACTTGGGATTTAGTTATGGATCATGTTTGACGTTGATAACAGAGAGCTGGTTAGTGATGAGCATTCATAATCGTCGAGACGTTTGAAATTTATTAGTTTCGTTATTTGAAGGTGTTCAATTTTTTAAAAAGTTTTTGTCCTATACAAAATAGTTTTTTTAATAGCATGCCCTTCACAAAACTCCCCCCTCGTGACTGCTGTCCTAAATACCTTTCTACTACATGCAAGGTACCTCCACATCTTATGCATTAATTTGTGTTTCATTTTATCATGTCTTTCAACCATTTTCTTCTTGATGTTGAGATAGGCCGCCACATGAATTTATCTTCAAGGAGTGCCACATTCAGTTTGAGTTCTGAGAAAGAGCATTGTGTTCTTTATCAGCGATCTTATTTATTCCTCTAATTTGATATAATGTAATCTGTACTAGCTGGGAACAGTGTGAAGCATTTGTTCTTGTTCTTCGAACACTCCATATCATCTACTCTGTTAACCACTCTGTGGGATTTGTATGTGATCTGAGCCTAAGCGCAATTGTACATTGTGCCAGTTATGCGCCTACAAGTAGACCAGAACATCCGATTTCTGCTATGCTTTTTATTTACTAGGTAGCTTCCCTAGGTCCTACATCAGTCGCCTCTTATGACATGCCTTGTAGATCTCAGTGGTACTATTCTTTGCTTCCCTTGTGGACCCCGGCACCACACAGAGCCTTCCGCTTTTTTTTTTTTTTCCTGATCCAGAAGCACTTGAGTTTTCAGCTCGTGTCACGGACATCGTAACCCTTCGGTTCGGTGCCACGAACACCGTAAATCTGGGGAATCTGTGGCTTTTTCTGCCATCCCGCGGAATTGAACCTGCACACACAGAGGGATAGTCACCCGTAGCCCAATGCGCTACGAACACGCTGGGCAGACGGGCTACGCTTCCGCTTAATGACTGTACTATGAGAAAAGACATTTTTAGCATATTTCTTATATTTGTGAAGGAATAGAGCTTACCAATTTTAAATCTTGTTGCTATAACAATTAATGGGGCACCTTCAGTGACTGGTAAACACAGATGGTTTTATTGCTCTCTGTGCTAAGAAATATCGGAGGCGGTAGGAAACACCATATATGAGAAGCAATCTTCTACCTCTGAAGTCGGAGAAGACCCGCCTCTATGTCGAGGAAACCAACAAAACGATAGCAGGCTTTCACGCAAAAATCAGCCAGAAGCGGCACACCAGGCACCATGACTATGTCTGAATTCATAGCGGGTGAATGCAGAAGAAGAAGCAATTGAGGGCACTTGCCAGAACTCTTTGCATACCCTGAATGCTGAAAGGAACAACAGGAATAGGCAATAGATTTATAGAGAGATCAAACTAACTGGAAATTTTGTTAACTTGTTTGCTCTGTAATGATTGGTCATAATTAATATACATTACCTTGGTCCTTTGTTTTTTAAAAGCTGTGTGCCTTAATTTTATGTTAAATTTTGAGCGGTAAATTTTTGGTAAGGTGGAGTAATCTTGTTGCAGATATACAACAGTGTCCTACAGAGCTCCAGAGATGGTTGACCTGTATGGGGGAACACCTATAACTACAAAATCTGATATATGGGTAAGTGATGGAGTGAGCATCTGTGACTTAGCGGTAGTGAGCTCAATCACAACCCAAGAGTACCTGGTTAAAACTCCAGGCAGGCAGTTTGGAAGCAAATTTATTATCATGGATTTTTACAAACTGTAAAAATAGACCTTATTGTTCAGAAAAATTTGGCAAACTACTAAATGGTGCGTAGAAAATCAACAACTCATTTACTATGATTGATGACTATGTCCTGTAAAAGGATATGCTACAATTTTCATTTCAATGGAGTGAGATAATTTTTAGAAAATTTGTTTGTCTGCTCTAATTGAAGGTGCAACTGAAAAAAACTGGCTTGGGACAGACAGAATTGCAGAAATGAATTTTAAGGGATATGTATCTTTTCTATCGCAGCATATATCTGTACGATGTGGGCAACGCAAACCCAAGCATCACCTCAAGCTGAAATGTTGATATGCCTGTTCTACATGCCATAGGTGCTTAAGAACCAGGGCACAACATATTCACATTCTCAGCGCCAACCACATGGATCACAACGAGTGGTGATTGATTGATTAATAGGACTATCATCATTGCACTTCAATGAGTAACCACAGAAAGATCTCAGTGGCAGTGCACAAACTCTGATGAGGGTCCCTGATGTAATTTTGAAGATGGTGAAAGTATTTTGTAGGAATTACAAATAAAATCTTTCAAATGAATTTTACCCGGGTGGCAACTTTTCAGACTGCTCTTCTCAATTTTAAACTGCCACAGGTTTTTTTTACCTGCTGAACTTAAACATGGAGCCTATGTTTTATCATTAGTCTCTGGCAAGAATGAACATTGAATTGTTCTGAAAATCAACTTTCTTGATTCTAAACTTCCAGAGCTTGTTATACAGGGTGTTCAACTTAAAAGCAGCCCCAGTGATAAATAGAAATTTGCCAGGTACGCATTGCATCTCGTATACTTAATATTTAAACCGGTTCTGACTAGCTTGTCCTACGCCACATTTGTTCATCGCCCCTTCCAGCACTACAATTACACACCATCACACAACCTTGACCTATACTACGTCATAACTGAACCTCTCATTTCCATACATATATACCAGATTAGCTCCATTCACAGGCAGCTTTTAAGTTGAACACCCTGTATCAGTTGACCTATTTCCAGTTATGCAAATATACTAATTAGTTAAACTTATAAATATGACCTTTTAAAGTATACTAATGATTAATTGAGAAAGAAAATGTTCTGAATGAAACTCCTCAACATTTCTATTTTAATTAATTTTGCTTGTTTTTTTATTCTACCAGGCATTGGGTTGTCTGCTCTACAAACTTTGCTTCTTCACTCTTCCATTTGGAGAGAGCACACTTGCCATACAGAGTTGTAACTACACTATTCCTGATAACTATTCGTATTCCAGGGGTATAATTTCTTTAATTGGTAAGTGCCACTCAATGATAGTGAAAGTTTGGAAAGTTTGACTATTAGACCTATTGATAACCCTCCTGAAACAATCCAGAAAAATGATGTGGAGAAAAGCAAATGGAGGAGACAACCCAGAGCATGACAGTATAAATACATTAAACAGAAAAGTGCAGACCACAGTCTTTAGACTTAGAACAGGACACTGCGGACTCAGAGCACACCTCAATAGAATGGGTCTCAAGGGCTCGGGTGCCTGCACCAGTGGAGCACCAAAACAGTCCCCATAACACATTTTGCAAGACTGCCCCAGTCTGAGCAGTGTGAGAATGAAAGTCTAGCCAACAGAAACACCCCTACAAAGTAAGCTATGGGGGACCGGTGAAAACCTCAAGCGCACCGTTCTGTTTATGGCACATACCGGAAGTTGATCGCAGAAGAAGAAGACCTATTGATAGCACTTATTTTGAAAATAGTGCCAATTTTTAAATGCAAACATGTCACCATGAACACTAAAAGAGCATTTTTCAACACAACCTTTCTCCCAACATTATACTATTGGTGCCAAACCTGGATGCTGACATCAAACAATAGAAGAAAACTACTCATAACAGAGATGAAGTGTCAACACAGAATGCTGGGAATATCAAGAAGAGACCAGTTTAGAAACGAAGACATCAGGAAAAAAGTTGATGCAACATCAGTACTGAACTTCATCAAAAAATTAAGTGGTTCTGCCACTAAGCAGATTACCAACAGACGGTGCACCTCAAAGAGCAATGTTACTCTGATACAGTGAATACAAACAAAAGGCTGTCCACCCAAAAGGTGGCCCTCAGACATAACAGAGACGGTGAAAAACACTGTTTATGAAGTGCACACAAAAGCCTGTTCTAGAAATCTCTTCTTATCCTGACGCTGTGAGACAAAACAGGATTAGAGAAAAGAAAGAAAGTATAGAAAAGATAGAACTGATATAAGTATAATAGTAACAGAAAAACAATTCAATCCAGTCTTCATTATAAATAACAAGTCTTAGAAACCACTTACCATCAGCCAAGATATTAAAAACAGGCAAAGAATATTTCACCGAAATGTTAAACTGCAAAACACAAGGTGCAAGGACATTTCAAATGAGACATGGAAAATACCAGGAATTTAACAATTTTAGATTTTGAAGACGAAATGGCCCTAAAACAAAGAAAAGAAAAATATAGATGGTATTACAACAAACATTACATTTGCATGTAAGACGATAGCAATAACCTGGCTGACCAGAATTTTTAACATAGCTTGAGAGACACAAGAAGTTCCATATGATTGGCTGAGAGCAATGTTAGTCCCCATATGAAAGAACAGGGGGAGACAAAAGAGATTTGAAACATACAGGGTATCTCTCTTGAGCCCTACAAGAAAGATGTTTGCAAAAATATTAGACCGAAGAGCCAGACAAATATTAGAGCCCAAGTTAAGCAATAGCCAGTTTGGATTTAGGAATGGTAAGAGCTGCACAGACTCTATATTTACACTAAGACAGATCTGCAAACAAACAATCGAATACTATCAAAGTAAGAATCTTATACTTATAGACCAGGAAAAGACATTCGATAAATAGTTTCAAATTATGGAAGATCTTTGAAGAATATGGCGTCCAGGGACAACTATGAGGTAACTTCGTGGCCTTATATCAAGATAGCCAGAGCACAGTAAGACAACAGAAGAAATGACCGACTGGTTCTCCATTACATTAGGTGTCAGACAAGGATATGTCCTCTCACCACTACTCTTTATCACATATAATATGGATATAATAACTCAAGAGTAAAATTCAGATAATGATAAAATAAATTTATTTATTTTTACTGATGATCAGTGCCTGTTACACCAAAGTTAACAAGATCTACAACAACATATTGACACCTTGAACCAAAATTGTATAAATGATGACATGAAAATCAATAACACTAAATCTGAAATAATGAATATCATAATCATAAGAAGAAATCATAATAAACTAAACATCCATGTCAATCATACTACAATCAACCAAGTGCAACATTTCAAATACTTAGGAAGCATATTCACAGAAGACGGAAGACAAGACAGAGAGATATAGAGGCTAGAGTGCAAAAACCAAATACTGTAACCTACCAGCTAGTCCAACTGTTAATTAAGATGCCCAAATATCACACTGACAGCTAACAACTCAGCGACAGTGTGTGTCAGAATAAATGTTTAAAATTTTGTAGTTAATTTTTGCAAATCTGTTCTTAGAATTCTTAAAATAGCTGTTCCCATTCAAAAATTATTTTCAGCCTTTATGTTTGAAAAAGACCCTCAGAAAAGACCAGACATATTCCAAGTGTCTCATGTCGCCTTCCGCCTTTCTGGCAGGTCAAACCCAATACCAAATATGAATGTAAGTGGCGGTAATGTTACTGTATTTATTTAGTGTTTGTTTTGTTTACTTTGTTCCTAAAGTACAATATAATTATTCCTCTGGTACCGTTATATTTTACGTAGGGCCTGCAATCAATTTCTCCATACCGGTCTATCCTGGTCAACTCGCTCAGTCTCCTCCATGGAACTGAGACCGATATTTCTTGCCTCTCTCAGCAAAGCTTGTTTCAGGATCTCCTTAGGTCGTCCTCTCTTTCTTGAACCCTCTGCATCCCACCAATGCTTGCTTTGATATTCGTTGATCATTTCTTCTCAAGGTGTGTCCATCTCATCTCCATCTTCTTCTTATAACAGTTGTTACAAGTGGTTGATCAGACATTTCTCTGATTTCATCACTTCTGAATTCGTATCCTAGAGTATTCTTTGCCTCAAAAAAACTTGTAATTTAGTCAATTTCTTATATCATTACCATGCTTTGAATCTCTTTGGGTGTAACACAATACACATGCATCATTGTAATATTAGTTAGTTTGATCCTTTCGTGCTAAAGGCGGCATATAGGGCAGAGGTTTTAGATCTCCATGTGATACGGTTCATTGCTAGCAGTTGGAGATCTCATATGGTTTTACACTCCAATATGCCCAAGTGGTTACCAGGGCCCAAATTTGGGGTGTAAAGAATAGAACCACTGTTACCTGCCACGCATGTCATAAGAGGTGACTATGGAGGTTTGGCTGAAATCGGATGCACTTGTTCTAAACGTGTAAAAGTCTATGCGTTTAGGGACCTACCAAACCAATGTGCAACATATACACGTTCTTGGCAAAGATCAAACATATCACAAAGAGTGATTAAAATTGGTCTTAAAGATCGAACGCAAAGAAGAAGAAGAAGACATCCCAATAGTTTACTTTCTTGTGGGATGTCTGTACTGAAAGTCCAAGTACTATCTATATTCATTGTAATGACACTGTATTAAATTTGATTGTTTTATTTCAGTCCGTTCCTGTGCCTGATCTGAATGATTTGCCTTTCCCACTGACAGAACTTGAAGCTAAGCAGATAAAAGCCAACCATCAAAAGTAAGACTATCTCATGCATCTCATTTCATCACAATAGTTCTTCTTCTTGTGTTTGTCCGCTATGAATTCAGGCATAGTCAGGGCTCCTGGTATTGTGCGTCCGACTGATTTTTGTATAAATGCCCGTTTTCCTTTTTATTAGTGCCCCCCATATAGACGTTCTTTCTCGGACTTCTGAAGTTTATATCCTCAAGTTTTGATCCGATCACAATAGTAATTGTTGACTTAATATAGCTTCAATTTAGTACATCTTCATTGCACTTCAGACTTGTCCATATGGGATCCGATTTGTTTTACAGTATCTCCAACAAAGAAAACTGGCTGATGCTACAAATAAGAAAGAGAAAGTTGAGATATTTTGGACATATAAAAGACACGAAGGGCTGGAGAAGACCATCATGGAAGGAGACATACCGGCAAAGAGCAGAAAAAGAAAACAGCGGAGAAGATGGATTCAGGATGTAACTGATGGTTTGAACATGACTGCTGCAGAGGCAGGACATCGGACATCCTATGAGAGAAATTCTAGAGGACTGTTGGGGTGGCAAAGTTCTGCTCAGGACAAGCTATTTGATGATGATGATCTCCAACAGCATGACAGCTGCAGAGGCAGGACATCTGGCCTATGAGAGAAATTCTAGAGGACTGTTGGGGTGGCAAAGTTATGCTCAGGACAAGCTATTTGATTATGATAATCTCCAACAGCATCTAGCGACGCGCTGTGCGAGTTCGATAGTGATTGATGAGCCTACTCATACGCCTGTTGTGCTGTTCTTTTCTGGCCACTTCAATCCAAACTCTTGTAATCTAGCAGTGCCATGGATTTATTTAGATGAAAATCCTGTTTGTGACCACACTATGAAATGTAGCTTAAAAGTTGACAATGCAGATTAAGTTTATTATAGCTTTGTTTTTTTGTGTGTGGGAAGCTATACTGTTGCACACATTTTGCTTATCATTTTAACTCCTTGTGGACCAGGAGCCAAACTAAGTGGCGTTTTTACTCTATAATGGCTTTTGCCCTGGTTCACTAAGAGTGAATGAATACAAGACAGTTGGTAGTCACTACCATATCTTAAAGGGTCTAAAGGCGAAGAATTGACGTTATTGCACTAGATTTTACCCTTCTTTTTCTTTCTTCTTCTTTGCGTTCGTTCTTTACGACCAATTTTAATCACTCTTTGTGATATGTTTGATCTTTGCCAAGAACGTGTATACGTTGCACATTAGTTTGGTAGGCCCCTAAACACATAGACTTCTACACGTTTAGGACATGTGCATCCGATTTCATCAAACCTCCTTAGTCAGCCAGTGGTTCTATTCTTTACACCCCAAATTTGGGTCCGGTAACCACTCTGGCGGGATTTTACCCTACTAAGGCTTGGTCCCTCTCAGCAGAACTGGCACGCCACCTGTCGAGAGTATTACACAAAGTACAAACTCTGTAGCTCCAGCAACAATCCTAGTGATCTCTTCAAAAAATGCACTCGAGAATAGAACAATGAGGCACATATGCAAACCCCATGACTTTTATGCTTATATTCCTAGGCTAGGCAATGGGTGCCATAAGAAATACAGGTAAATGGTTTGAATCCTGTGTTTGGTAATTTGTTTTTTCAGAAGCTTCTTATACTTGTACACTTGTCTATTTATTGTTTATATTCATTGCTTCCGTTGCTTCCCATGTAGTTCTTACAAAAAACTCCTTGTTCCCATCTCAGTGCAAGATGAACAACTTAATTAGCTCAAACGCTGGTTGAAACCGAACACATCACCGAAGGATAAGCACCAGAGCTGAAGGATAAGCACCAGAGCTCTAAATGATAATGAAGGTTGTGAACGTACACCCATTCTTGGTGTTAGGCTGTTTATATATCACATTAGAATGATAGAAATGGCCTTAAGAATGATCGAGAGAAGAAGTTAGCTCATCAGTCTCATAATGCATGTCTAAATCACTGCCAAAAATAGTAGTATAAAATAATACATTTTTGTTCCCCAATCATTCAGAAATGTGAATACATCAAACATAGAAAGTACAACGGTGGCACCCAGACAAAGACCTCGTGGTCAGCCTGCTCCAGCCGCTTCTACTCTTGGACTTTCAGTACAGACATCTATCGCTCCAAGAAAACGACCAACAGCTAGCAATCCTAATACTCCTGTTGGTAAGTTGCTTACCTTTATTATTATAGTTTTATTTTCAGTGTATTACAACTAATTTAGTTTTAGTTTAGTCGTCAGATCATCATCACTGCACATCGAACCATTTAGTCCATAATAGCTCAGATCTCCTCAGTGTGGTAACTAATGTTCTTTGTTGGTTTACTATTCTTCTTTGGCTACCAGTATAGTGCTCTTGTCTAGCTACACCACATTTGACTTGAAATTCTTGCAATCTGGTTAAGGTTGTAAATTCACCACTATTACTTGAATCATTTACACTTCCTCTCTCCCATAGGGAATTCAGAATATCAGCCTGGTACATTGCGCGCCCGCTTTTTATAGCAGCCATACCTGCAAGCCTATTGGTGCGTTCATTTCCACTTACACCTGCATGCCCTGGCACAAAAATAAAACTGATTTTGTCAGCCTAGACCTCTTCAGCGACTCTAACCATTATCTCAGAGCACAGCCTATTTCAATCTTCCTGAGCATACTGATTGTATTACAACTGTAATACTATAAAAGGGAGCTGAGTGGATAAGAACACCAATCTCTTATTCATGAGGTTCAAATCTCTAGTAAGGCCTGGTATTTTTGTGTGTGCAGAAGGCGCAAACAATTTAATGCAGACCTGTACATTGCACAGTTCCACAGCTCCATCAAAGCGGTTTTTAAAATCCAGTCTATCAATACTATCTAGTGAATCTCCTAACTGGAGACATTCTCTATGCAACGTTTTTTATCTTAAACTATAATTTCTACCAACACTTGTTACCAGTGTCAAACTTGATCCCTGACAGAAACACACCACATAAAGCTCACCACATGTGAAATGAAATACTTGAGGAATGCAGTGGGGATCACCAGGAAAGATAGACTATGAAATGAGGACATCAGAAGCAGAGTGGGCATAACTTCATGCACTGAATACATTGAAAGACAATAAATGCAGTGGTTCGGACATTCAAGGAGAATGGAATATAACCAACCACCAATAAAAAGTATGCAATAAAAAGCGATCCAGTACTAGAGCCAAGGGAGGACAAAGAAAAAAGATGGATAGACAATATCAAGACCACGCTAAATAAACACAGATATAAACAATTGCGGCTCATCTGGCCCTGGAACGAAAGTTATAGTTCCCACCTCTACTCTTAACGACAAGAGTGGACAACCAATTCCATCATCCACCTGTGGAAAGACAATAGACTATAATTTAATAATAATGCAACAGACTGCATTTTTTTTTTTTACCGATCCAGAAGCGCTTGAGCTTTCAGCTCTTCGGCTCAGTGCCGTGGACATCGTAACCCTTCGGTTTGGTGCCACGAACACCGTGAATCTGATGAACCTGTGGCTTTTCTGCCAGCCCGTGGAATTGAACCTGCCTCACAGGAGCTTGTCACCCATAGTCCAAGCGCTACGAACACGCTGGGCAGACGGGCAATAGACTGCATTAAAACTATATGCCAAAGACAGATCATAACATGAAGTTTGGTTGTTTTAAAAAAAGGATGTTTAAATCAAAATATTGATTAAATCAATAATTTTTTTCTATGATGTTTTTTGTTCTTTACATCTATTCATATATTTCATTTTAAATGTGAGATTTATTGTAATTCAATATTTCAGAAAGATTTCATCAGTTATTTAACGAAATGAACATCACATGTATTCTCTAACTGTCATAATATTTTAGATGCAGGCCCCCAACTTATGCCATCTTCTCAAAATGCTGGACAGATGGGAAACCCTGTGGCATCCATATTTACACCCAACTCCCAGCAGTCTTTACCTATTGCTCCCAGCTACCACCAAGTGAATTTTACAAATACACCTGCACAGCTTTACTATGGCCAGCAGCAACAGTTGTTGGCTCAACAGGTAAGGGTTTGTAGTTTTCTTAAATTACTATAAGCATAAAAAAAGTGTGGTATATGTTGGATATGCCTCTCTCTCCTCATTCGCCCGCTATGAATTCAGACGTAGTCAGGGCATCCCGTATGGTGCTTCTGGCTGATTTTTGTGTGAGGGCTTGCTTTCTCTATCATCCCTGTCCCTCGCCATTCCGGCGAGCCTTCTCCTACTTCAGAAGTATGACATACTCTGAGAAGAACTGATCAAAGAATTACAAAACAGGCATCAGTTCAGTTATATGAGGACTATCATCATAGCACTCTGGATATATCCATATGTTCTCCAATCTCCACCTCAAAAAATCCAGCAGCGTCCAGCGGCCCAACATGCCAGTTCAATGTTGATTAATCAATATTTATAACCTGCCTTGCTCTATCTAGACAGTGGTAATTGTCTCTTTGCTGGTCTTCTTTTCTAATGGCCTTGATGAGCGTTTTCTTTTCCTGGAAAGTAATTATTTGATTCCTTTGTTTCTGTGTTGCTCCTTCCTTTGCTAATTTGTCTGCTCTCTTGTTTCCCGGTATGTCACAGTGTGCTGGTATCCACTGCAGCACAACCCTTCTTATGGTATTCAGCTCACTTAGTGTTTCTTTTAGTTCTGGCAGTCTTTACTATTTATGGCTTGCAATACTGACAGTGGCTTAGGGGATAGTGACTCGGTCTATTAACCTAGACGTTCTGAGTTCGAATCACGCTGCGGACATTTTGGTTGAAAATAGTTTCACATGGATTTTTACATAAGGACGATGGCACCACCCGTTCAGAAAGCAATGGCAAACTACTGAACGTAATAATGCCTAGAAAAATCACAAACAGCTTTTAAAAGCTGTGGTTGATTTGCAAAGTCCTGTAAAGGATATGCAATTAACTTTTTAATACTGACAGTGCATCTGTGAGGAATACAATCTGCTGACATTGACTTGTTGTGTTCTTTAGTGTTTTTTAGCTGCAATATAAGCAAGCTAGTGAGAAAAATAAAAAAATATTGGACCCAATTTTATAGAAAAGATTGAGCGATTTGTCCAGGATAGAACTGTAGAAAGAAAATGTTTGCAGACACTAAGTAACAGAAAAATATTCAGTACAGAAACAGGATATGTCAAAAGACATGGGGAAATAAATAGAACTTATATATAAAGAGAAATGCATGATAGCCAATCACCTTTTTGCTTTGGTAGATTAATTACAAGAAATAGTGGAGAGGAAACGGGCAGATCTTAAAGATGCCAAGCTGATAGGGCTGCAAGACATTCTCTGTAGATGTTGTCTACACCCCAGGGTTGAGGAGGATGACTAAGAAGGGGATCTTTATGGTGAAGTGGCTAAGATGTTTGCCGGTCATTCTGAATGGTGTGGGTTCAAATCCGGACTGAGTCACATGTGCAATTTTTTTCCATCAGATCCCTAGGATTGTTGCTGGAGCTACGGAGTTTGTGCTTTGTGCAACACTCTTGGCAGATAGCATGTCACACACACTTTGGTGTGGGGCCTATGAACCCACACTGTTAAAAAAACAAAAACTACAGAAACAGAGGCAGGAAAACGTAAACTGCTCATGAGGATCTGGATGCTACTGTGGTAAGGGACGGAACAACTGTCAATGATGACAGAGAGGGTGAAAATCTATGGCATAGGACTAGGTTTAAGGTAGAGATTATCGATACACGGGAAGACTGCAGTAAAACTATGTAGCAATGGCAAAACACATAAAAACAAAGTACTGTAGTTTTACAAAAACAATGACAATACACATCAACGTTTCAACCAAAAGGCCTATATCAAGCAAAGGATACAAGAGAAGTGAAGAATTTCACTTCTCACACAGCACACAACATGTAGAATCAAACAATAAGTTTCTAATGGCCCTAAAATAAAAATCTGTGGCTAAAAACAAATAACGTAGAGAATTTAAGGTAGAGAGAGAGGCGCATGATCTATTTGTATGAAAAATGTTGTCTCTCTTGTATGTGCCCTTTGGCATAACTAGAACTGATGATGATGTTCTACCACTTCATTAACATGCTAACCTGTACATGTCTGTCATTTTCAGCAACAAATGGCAATGTATCACATGTATCATAGTTCTGCACAAGCACAACAGCAGATGGCGCCACATGGATTTATTCATAACGGTCATGACAGGGTCACATCTGGTGAAAGACTTGTCACAAGTGCATCCAGTCATGAAGTAAGTAGACGGCGAGTTTATATTTTTTCATATGTTCATACAAATGCCCTGATGATGCAACCAACATAACCCTATTCTGTGGGTCTTCGTCTTCTTTGTTTGCATTGAAATGTATAATCTGTGAATGCATTCTTCTCCCGTGTGGTTACCTGGACACAAATTAGAGGTGTAAAGAATAGAACCGCTGTTACCTGCCATGCATGTTGTAAGAGGCGACTAAGGAGGTTGAGCATGGGGCTAGCTACCCCACACCGTAAAAACACTAGATAGCTACAGAAACCACAACCAAGAAAATTCATAGCTCGCCACCCGAGGAAGGTGAACTACCCTACAAGGAGGGAGACGGCCTTGGATAAGCGGTTTCAGTTTCAATCAGCAAAAATCAGTTTCAGAGATGAAACTTCGTCTGAGTTGAAAGCGGACGGGAAAAAAAAAAAAAATCCAAACAGGACACAACAGACTGAGAAGCCACATGTACACACCTTTTAGATTAACAGTGGACTCTAGATAAGTAGAAGTCGGAGGGACCTAAGGAAATTGTTCCACTTATCGCCCGAGTGGTTACCCGGGCCCAAATTGGGTGTAAAGAATAGAACCACTGTTACCTGCCATGCATGTCGAAGAGGCGGCTAAGGAGGTTGTTCGTGGGGCTAGCTATTCCACACCGTAAAAACATTAGATGGTTACAGAACGGAGAGCGAACCGAGTAAACGCTGGCTTAAACCGGACACATCGCCAAAGGATAAGCACCAGAGCTCCAAATGGTGCTGAAGATGTGATGTAAAATACACCAATGCTAAGACTGCATGAATCAGATTTCCACATGAATAGAATTTATTTCGAGATCTGGTACAGCGGTCTGGGCGGTGATCGCAAGAGAGAGAGAGAGAGTTCCACTTACCAGGAATTCTACTTGCCCAGATAGCACACATAGTAGAGAATGTACACTAATACCACGCAGTAACATTGAGTAAAACAATTGTACCACTTAGGAAACACCATAAGTTAACAAATAAATAGCAGTACAACATCAGGAATGTTGAAATATTTAATTATTTTGGAAGTCTGTGATTTTGCTTTGCTTCTTGACAATGTCTTTCCATGGCCTGTTTAAAGGCAAAAAATTGAGACTACGCCTTTTTTTGTGTGCTAATGAACAGTTCAACTTAAACATCAACACATATATAGTCGGTATTCATTTTTAAATTAGACTAATCCAAATATTCCAGTTAAAAGAATTCTACTTAACAGGACTTTTAATGCAATGATAAAGAAAGAAAATGGCTGGGACTAAGCTGATCATGTCGACTTGCAAATTCGTCTTCTTCTTCTTCTAATCAGGGCTGCAAGTTTTCACTCTTGGGCAGCCAATGCCAGTTTGTAGAATCTGCATGTGTTCTGTAATTGTGGGAGACTAGTGTAAAGGGTATTATGAACAGATGGGTGTGGTGGGAGGAGTTCTTGTCTAGCTTTATGCAGTCCAGGACATTCAAGCAAGATATGCTGTACTGTCTCAAATGACTGCACTTTCTACAGTGTGGTAGGTGTGTGGTTTATTCTGTGTAGGTGGTAATTCAGTCCAACATGTCCTGTTCTTAACTGAAAGATAGTGCTTTGATCTTTTCGTTGTAGCAGATTTATATTGTCCTTGGGGTTTGGTCTATTACGAAATTTGTCTAATCAGAGTTCGTCTTAAGTGGACTCTACTGTATATGTATTTTTATTTTGCAATATAGCATGTAGACAGATTGCTTTATTTATTTTTACTGCAGGTCAAAACTGGACAGCTTATCAGCCTGGCAGATGAATGTGCGCTGGAAGACATATCTAAATCAGACCCATCCTTAGCATATCAGAGTGATACCACCTTTAAACGTCCATCTCTACCAATTGGAAGATCAGCAGGAACAGAGAATATTGCAGTGAGAACTTTTGATACTTTCTCGTAGACACTGCGATGTCATTTGTGCTAAGTGATCCTGATGCTCGTCCATCACGGATGATGATGACCACAATTTTAATTCAAAGGAATGTTGTTGTGTTATGTTTGTCTGTGTGTGCGTAGATGACTAGTGAGCCCGATGCGGACTTGAAATGTTCTTGTACAGTGTGGGCAAGGTATACTGACTTTCTATTTTGATGTTTGTGTTCCACCTGTGCAGTTCTACCTGCCTCGCAGGCCGAAGAACCGTGTCGAAGAAGTGCGTTGACTACATAACATAGCGAAACACATAACAACAAAGTACTGTAGTTTTACAAATTACAAAAACAATGACTACATAATATAGAATATCAGGTCAGATTCAAACAGTGCTTGCACAAACACAAGCTTTAACTTTCTTTTGTGCAATCACTGTTGTCCTCTAACTTGTCTTCCAGAAACCATAGCCTCCATTACTATTCTCTTTAAACCACTAGCCTGAATGGTGAGGGACACTGATGATAAGGAAAGCAAACCTTATGTAAAAAACAGAGGTGCCATATTAGATGCCATGACTATGACATAATTGATAGTGGGTGAATCACTATAATCTTTAATGTGACCAAACTAATTTAGTTTTCAAAATGTGACATTGTTTATGAACAAATGTTTCTCAATGTTCAGCTCTTGTAGGATGTTTTTATTGTTTCTCTTCTCTGTCCAGAACATTTTAAGATTTTTTCTCTAGCACTTTATTTCAAAAGGTTTGATTTTGTTATTTAACTCTTACAATACACGTACTAAAACCGCCTTTTTATGCACTGTTTTTGAGGAACAAATTTTAAAGTGCAGATGTCCTTACAAAATTTGTTATAACTTTCTTACATTCAACAGCAGAGACAAACTGCATACACCAAAATGTGCACAATTGAAAGATCTATTACAAACACCCACTTGCTGTATTTGAATTTTAAAAATACACTTAAAGCATTAAAATCCTCTACGATATATTAACAACTGGTTAGAACCATATCGTCCGTGAAGTGGCTTTTCGTAAAATGGGAACTAACTTTATGGTCTGTCAGGTGGTATTTCGTATTCTAAGAGTTAATATTATGGTCCATGATTCACATCCACATATTGCCACAGGAAAACTGCATGTCCCCAGAAGTTTTACTTTTGTTTGTTTATGTGTATTATATGGTCCTTTTCATCTTTACAGACGGTCAATTGACAAGTGTTTTACTGTGACAACTTCTGAGTTTTCGCTTTTCTCTCTTGTTGTTCAGCTCGTACATAAGTCTCTTCTCAAAAGACTTTGCGCCCTTCCGTAATTTGGCTTTCACACAACTCTGTCATCAGCTAGTCCCTCCCATGTGCTGGGATCTATAGAAAAGTTTTTCATTGAGGTTTGCAGACATCTTTATATCTGAGCAGTGGTCTGCCCTGGTGCCTCTTCCACTCCGAAAGTTCACAGAACAACATTTGTTTTGGTATGCGATAAGTTTCCATTCTTCTCCCATGTCCCAACCATCCTAGTCATCTACTGCTGAGCATGCCCATGATGGAAGGCAGATTTGCACGTTGTAGTACTTCAGAGTTAGTTATCTTGTCGTACCACCTGATGTTCATAATCTTGCGGAGACATCAAAGGTGAAAGATGTTAAGTCTCCTCTCGTGTCTTGAGTAGGCTGTCCATGTTTCTGAGCCATATAGTAAAGAACTAATTACGCAAGCTCGATATATTTGAGTCTTCGTCTGCAATGTCAATATTTTGTTGTCCCACGCTCGCTTTGATAGTATGCCGAATGTAGTAGCCACACTCCCTATACGAGCGTTGATTTCTTCATCAAGAGAAAGGCTGGCAGTGTATTATGTGTATTATGCCATAGTTTATTCATAATTACCACCCTCTGAAATAACATGGCTAGTCTCCTTCTGATTTCTATTATACGATGTCAGTTGTTGTTAATTATGGAGTGATGGTATTCAAGATGTGTAACTTTTTCAAAGTTTTTATTATTGATAGTAATTTTAGGTTGGTCATTGGTTACTGAACTGACATAACAGCACACCTGGGCAGACTAAAAGGATACTGATAGTTCCTTTGACTCACTGGTTAACACACTCCTCTCTCTGCCCCTCAAGCATCCAACTGTACTTGTACAATGTGTAATTGAAACTCCTCCTTCTTCAAACGCTCCATATTGACCACCTGTTAAACCACCCTTTGTGATTTGTAAGTGATCTGAGCCTAAGAGCGATTGTACTTTGTGCCAGTTATGCACCTACAAGTAGGCCAGCACATCCGGTTTCTGTGATGCTTTTCATTTACTAGGGTAGCTTCCCTAGGCACTTACCTCGGTCACTTTTACAACATGCCTTGTAGGTCGCAGAGGGGCTATTCTTTTCTCCCATTGCGGGCCCCTGGCACCACACGGGTGGAAACTCCTTAAATAGCTGGATTGATTCAACAACAATTTTAGTGTCCTCATGTAACAGTGGGTGCCAAGAGACTGAAGAACATTTCCCTTATCCATCATAAACTCCCCAACAATCTCTGCAATCTACGCTCTCTTGTTGTTGCGAACACTCGCATTTTCCAGGTCAGTAGTCCAAACTCCGCAGTATACAGTCTTCTACAGGGTGTTCAACTTAAAAGCAGCCCCAGTGATAAATATAAATTTGCCAGGTACGCATTGTATCTTGTCTATTTACTATTTAAACTGGTTCTGACCAGCTTGTTCTATGTCACATTTGTTCATCACCCCTTCCCGCACTACAATTACACACCATCACACAACCTTGACCTATACTACGTCATAACTGAACCTTCCCATTTCCATACATATATGCCAGATTAGCTCCATTCACAGACTGCTTTTAAGTTGAACACCCTGTACAACAGAACATCAGGAAAGAAGACGAGAGGAAGACTACAAAAAAGATGGTTAGATGGCATTGCAGAGTGCTGTCAAAAAGCAAAAATAACAATCACCCAATCCACAAGAACAGCGCAAGACAGAAAGAGAAAACCACAACACTGGGCAACAACCCGGTAGCAGTGTGACGACACTGGGCAACAACCCGGTAGCAGTGTGACGACACTGGGCAACAACCCGGTAGCAGTGTGACGACAAAAGAAGAAGAAGTAGATCCACCTGAATCTCTGGAGGTTGGAAACATTTATAGACAAAAATCTTAGGTTGACATTTTGGTAACTATAAAATGCAAACATTTTTTATTTACTTTGGTTCGATATAACAGTTATTTGCTTATTTATTACTCTCTCAAACACCGAACTTGATTGTTTATTGTTTATGTTCCCTATAGCGTTCACTGGTTATACCCCATTCTTCAAGTGATGGAAAGGTACCTCGGCATAGACGTAATGTCAGTGACACATCTTTTATGACTATGGGTAGTAAAGGTAGTGCTTTCAGGTATGTTTATGTCTATTTACAAATTTAACTATCGTTACTGGCAGTCATGGACTGCTAAAATGACTAATGTGGAGATGTTGAAGGAGGTAAAGACACAGAGTAAGCTTATCACAAATATAAGAAAGAGGTAGTCATCATTTTTTGGACATATGATGAGGTGGGAAGATTTAGAACACATTGTAACAACCGGTAAAATCGAGAGGAGACAGATAGAGGAAGACAGAAAGAGAAAATTTTGATAACCTGACTTCATGGCACGGAAGAGCGTCAACATCTGAGATGATAGCAAACATCAGAGAGAGATTTTTGGAGATCCATGATCGCCTATGCCAGATGGCAGGGCACCTGATGATGACTTGCAACCAGTTATAACTATTTATTTTTGCTGTTTCTAACACAGAAATTAATATTTTATAAGTAAATACTGACTGGAATGTTCCACCATATCAGAGGGCCAGCCAATGGATACAGCTGATATTTTGAATGCCCTCATAGAGTGTGGCCGCAAAGAAGATTTTCATTTAAACCAATCCACGTCAATCTACTAGATTGCAGGAGCTGGGTTTGAAGATTGGAGTAGCAAGAAAAGAACAGCATAACAGGTATATGACGAGACTCATCAATCACAATCAAACTGATACGATCAGCTGCTGGATGCTGTTGGAGATATTGCGAAAAAGATCGGAGCACCTATGGACATGTCCGAGTGCAATGAAGATATTCCAAACTGAAACTGAAACATAAAAATCACAAAGAGTGCTTAAACAAGCGTTAATATGGAGTGTTCGAAGAGAGAATTTTGATATTTCACAGTTTGGTATATAGTTTTAAAGACTTCCATATTTTGGTATACTTTATATTGCACATGACTACTAATACCATTCCTGATCAGGGCGTACCATGACCCGCAGCTTGTAACAACGGATGAGTCAAAATCAAAGTCAGCGACTACAACTCCTATGAGTTCTCCACCACTTATGTAAGTTTTTCAATTCTGTTTGTTTTAAATTTGAACACTAAATAAAGTTTGAAGCTTACCTAACGTAGCTTTTTAAGAATTCTTTAGTTATCTTCTTATTCTTCAAACGCTCAATATCGACCACTTGCTAACCACTCTGTGTGATTTGTATGTGATCTGAGCCTAAGAGCAATTGTACGATGTGCCAGTTATGCACCTACAAGTAGGCCAGCACATCCGATTTCTGCAATGCTTTTTATTTACTAGGGTAGCTTCCCCAGGTCCTACATCAGTCACCTCTTACGACATGTCTTGTAGGTTACAGTGGTACTATTCTTTGCTTCCCTTGCAACCCTCCACCACACTGGCGTGAAGTTATATAAAGTAGCTGTCTCAGATATGAAGTTATATAAAGTAGCTGTCTAAG
Organism: Arion vulgaris; assembly: GCA_020796225.1. Lineage (NCBI taxonomy): Eukaryota > Metazoa > Mollusca > Gastropoda > Stylommatophora > Arionidae > Arion > Arion vulgaris. The sequence goes on from CM036767.1 coordinate 10,883,536, forward strand.
ATATGAAGTTATATAAAGTAGCTGTCTAAGATATGAAGTTATATAAAGTAACTGTCTAAGATATGAAGTTATATAAAGTAGCTGTCTAAGATATGAAGTTATATAAAGTAGCTGTCTAAGATATGAAGTTATATAAAGTAGCTGTCTCAGATATGAAGTTATATAAAGTAGCTGTCTAAGATATGAAGTTATATAAAGTAGCTGTCTCAGATATGAAGTTATATAAAGTAGCTGTCTAAGATATGAAGTTATATAAAGTAGCTGTCTAAAATATGAAGTTATATAAAGTAGCTGTCTAATATATGAAGTTATATAAAGTAACAGTCTAAGATATGAAGTTATATAAAGTAGCTGTCTAAGATATGAAGTTATATAAAGTAGCTTCTAAGATATGAAGTTATATAAAGTAGCTGTCTAATATATGAAGTTATATAAAGTAACAGTCTAAGATATGAAGTTATATAAAGTAGCTGTCTAAGATATGAAGTTATATAAAGTAGCTGTCTAAGATATGAAGTTATATAAAGTAGCTGTCTAAGATATGAAGTTATATAAGGTAGTTTTATAGAGCACATGTGTGCAGATTTTTCAGGGGTATTTGTGGCATAGAGGTTAGATGCCAATATTTTGTTCCAACGGTACTGTTCCGCTCCCTCATGGAGCCATCTGGATATTTTTCGATATCCCTGATCTCAGTGTAAGTGAGATTGAGTTCCTAGTCCTATCTGAGATGGACGATAAAGCTTAGGTCCCGTGTTCAAGTTGTGCACTTTAAAAAACCCTTAGCAGTTCAAAATTGAGGAGAGCAGGCTGGAAAGTAGCTGCCTGGTCAAAATTTATTAGAAAGATTAAAAAATAAAATTCCTACCAAAATATTTCACCATTTTCTTAATTACATCTGAGACCTTTGTCGGTGCTACAGAGTTTGTGCACTGCCGCTGAGATATTCCTATGTAAGAAATAGATCGGGAGTACTTACGGTTAATCACCGAAGTGCAATGATGATGGTCCACTATACTAGTATTGTAACAAATTGTTAAATTTTGTATTTCAGAGGCACTCAGAAGTTTATTAAACCTCTTTCAGCTGACATCTTAGAGTGGAATCCCTTTGGGGATGATAACTTTGCTGCGGAGACAGATGACATGTTTGGGGAAGAATTTGATAAAATTAGGAAAGCTTCAAATACAAGTGAGTGGAAGATGACATTGTATAACAGGATATTGTGATGTATCCTATCATAATTGTCTTCTTTATTTCCCTACCAAAACTCCTAATACACTAAAGATGAATATGCTTCAAAGGATTGAATCTGAAAATATGTGCGTGGAATGGGTGGATATCATTCGAGATCACATCTCAAGAAAATGACTTGGCTGTACACACCTGGAGTTCAGGGTAAAGAGTGTGCTGAATTTCTTGCAAACAATGCCCCAACTCAAGTAGGCAGAAGCATGGACAGAGCCGATATCATCAATGGGGTATGATCTCGTTTATGTGACATGGACAAGACTCAGACACTGGAGAGTCTTTCCTACCAAAACTCCTAATACACTAAAGATGAATATGTTCAAAGTTGAATCTGAAAATATGTCGTGGAATGGGTGGATATCATTGAGATCACATCTCAAGAAAATGACTTGGCTGTACACACCTGGAGTTCAGGTAAAGAGGTGCTGAATTTCTTGCAAACAATGCCCCAACTCAAGTAGGCAGAAGCATGGACAGAGCCGATATCAACAATGGGGTATGATCTCGTTTATGTGACATGGACAAGACTCAGACACTGGACAGTCTTCCCTACCAAAACTCCTAATACACTAAAGATGAATATGCTTCAAAGGATTGAATCTGAAAATATGTGCGTGGAATGGGTGGATATCATTCGGAGATCACATCTCAAGAAAATAACTTGGCTGTACACACCTGGAGTTCAGGGTAACGAGTGTGCAGAATTTCTTGCAAACAATGCCCCAACTCAAGTGGGTAGAAGCATGGACAATGCCGATATCATCAATGAGGTATGATCTCGTTTATTCGAGATGGACAAGACTCAGACACTGGAACGAGTTTAAGAATTAGGCATTAAGTTTGAACATGCCAGACAGTGTAATCTTCGTGGTAGAGAGAGAAGATATACTAATCAACTTCTCATGGTTATTGTGAGCAAATGGACTTTGGGATGACTGCTGCAGTGGAGGACAGAGCACAAATAAGAATGCCCAATGTGCTATGATGTAGATCACATAACACACTAAAGACAAACATGTCAGCGCCAGATTTTAGCAACTCAGTAAGTTTAGTTCATAAATCTTCTAAAATAGACCCAAAAAAACCCAGAATGTTCTAAATTTTAAATGACATGATTAAACTACATGAATCAAAGTAGTAAACGCCATGTTACAAAATTAACAGACACAATTTAAAACTTATGAACAATATATATTCACTTCGCACTAATGGTGCTACTCCCTCAATTAGGTTCTCGTAAATATCATCTCTCTCTCTCTGCTAATTCATTCAGATATGATCACATACGGGTTTGGGAGGGGAAAAGGGTCGCTAGGCACCCTGCTCTCTGTGGAACCACTGTCCCCTTCTTGCCTGTCTCTTTTTTTGCTCTGCTTCTTTCAATCTCATTTTTCCATCTTTTTCTTAGTCCAACCGTTTCTGTCGTCTGCAATCATGCACTTTGGTGCACGATTGTGAGGTACTATTTTTTCCCCATTTTCAATTTAACAGTGACTACTCTGTTACAATTAATGTTTGACAAATAATGTTATCACACTGGGAAGGAGAAGGAACCTGTTTTTGAACTATGAAGTATATTGTAGAATACAGTGTTAGGGCCATCTTTTCTTTGACCTCCGGCACACGGCTTGTGATGGGGTTTATTTTTACACATGTAGCAAAAATGAAATCATTTGGACAACACAGAAGATAGTAATCAGGAGATTTGTAATGCATTTTTTCCCTGTTTTGAAAGAAAAAAAGTTAATAAATAAGACTAAATAAGTAAGCAACTCATAAAGAAATAACATTTATAGTATGATGCATAAACATACAAAAGGGGGCAATCTATCTTCTGGGCCATTATGAAGGCAGTCATATGACTGGTATCTTTGTACCGAACTTGACATACAAGAGAACAAAATCAGTTTTTATCATAAAATAAATAATCATAAAAATTCAGACATAACATACAGACTGTAGGAACAATGAACCCAACTATAAAACCACAAAAACATGGAGATAAACAAGACATAACAACCACAATATGTCAATTCAACCTCTCATGAGCATTGTCATTCAACAAACAAAATATAGCTTCAATATAGCAACCAGTGCTGGTGGTCTGGGTTCAGCTCCCGCAATGTGCGTGGAATTTTTCTCGACGGCTCTCAGGTCGACCCAGCCTCAACTGGGTACCAGACATGCTCTGGGAAAGTAAAGGCGGCCGGCGTGATGCTGACCACATCACCCATCGTGTGCCGACGGTCAATGAAAATACAGGCCTAACACTGTATTGACCTATATACCACAAGGTATGAAAGGGTTCCTTTACTTTTTTACTTTACTTACTTATAGCAACCAGTTGCTAGGAATATTAGATATGAATTCTTCTTCTTCAAATGCTCCATATCGACCACTTGTTAACCACTTTGTGTGATTTGTACATGATCTGAGCCTATGCGCCATTTTACATTGTGCCAGTTATGCACATACAAGTAGGTCAGAACATCTGATTTCTGTGATGCTTTTTATTTACTAGGTTAGCTTCCTAGGTTCTACATCAGTCGCCTCTTACGACATGCCTTGTGGGTCGTAGTGTTACTATTCTTTGCTTTCCTTGTGGGCCTCAGCACCACACGGGCGAGAGACGAATAACCGATTTATTCTTGCATTTTTGAATAGATTTTTTTACAATATAATTGATATAATTTGTTAATTTAAAAAAAATAATTATCACAAAATTTACAAATTTACCAAAGTCCTCATAACAATAAACAAATTAGGTTCCAGTGAATTAGTTGAGAAATGTAAAACATGCTGCTTCGGTGCAACAATGTTCGGCAGAAATGGGACTATATTTTTATTCTCCTCTTCGGATTTATCATCTTCTCGTGTCCAAGTTCTTGAATATTCCCTGATGTCTTCATCAGAACAGTAATCTGTGTCGTCAAATTACATGTAAATGCAAATTTGTGACATTTTATGTGAGTCAAAACACATCTGCACAGAAAATTTAAAATGACAGTGCCAGTGTTGCTTGAAACATTTTATTTTCAATGTGATTAAAGTCCATAATATTATACAATTTTTCATTTTGTTTATAAATTTTGTGATATACATATCAGTTAAATGAGGACTATCATCATAGCACTCTGAACACGTCCATAGGTGCTCCGATCTCCGTCTCAACAAATCCAGCAGCGTCCAGTGTCCCAACTCGCCAGTTCGTTGTTGGTTATTTCAACATCTCTTTGCATATTTAGTATGTTGTTCTTTTCAGGCTGCACCAATATTGACACCCATCTCTCTCAATCATGTCAGCGAGTGGGATTCACAGCCCTGAAACTCCTCTGTTTGGAAAGACTCTCAATGCGTTAAGAATGTCATTTCGTTCATTCGGGGTCTTGTGGCTAAGTGGCCCTTTGCCTTGTGAGTCGAAGGTCGTGGGTTCGAGTCCGGACCGCGCTTTTCTGTTCACGAGTGCAGTTTTTCCAGAGACCCTAGGATTGTTGCTGGAGCTATGGAGTTCGTGCAATACTCTCGGCAAGTGGCGTGCCATTTCTGCTGAAAGGGACCGAACCATATGGGGTAAAACCCGGTGCAATGAAGTCAATCCTTCAACTGTAAAACCCTTTATTTCAGTTCATATCAGCTCCCGCTGATATTGTAGCCGATATACGCATGTTATGCATTAGTTAACATATATTCTATACATTTATAATACATAAATAATACAAAAGAACGCCAAGTTCACAACCTCTATACCATTGTGATAATATTAACTATATGTCAATACTCGAACGTTTGGAAGTTAATATACTTGATAAAAAGCTGTCTCGCTTTAATTCTTTGGTAAACAATCTGGCCAGCGATGGCGAAATGTGGGAGGGCCATTCAGAATCAGGACTGTTTGATTCTGGACATGACTTTGCTAGTGCATTTCCACCATTTTTGGTCTGGTATTTTCCGGTTTCGTTTGCCAAGCTACTGAGTTAGTGCTTGAGCAACACTGTGAGCTATGAATGTTACATGTAATGCTTTTTGCTGTGTCAACCATGCGTTTGTTGTGAATGTGAGTATTCAGAAAATGGCGGACAGCGGTTATGATGAATCAACTCAATCTGCTGTATGCAGTGTTTTGTGTGTGCAGAAAGTTGGATTTTGTCATGATTGATGTTCCCTTCAACATGAATTGCAATTCAAGTGATGAACAGTCTTGTGATGACACTTTAGCGATGACCATATGCATTTATGCGGTGCTGGTTGCTTTTTATGGCGGTACGGCTGTTTCATTCCGAAATTAGTTCATGACACAGGAGACAGTTGTTAGCATTTCGTGTAATTTTCGTTGGCACAGGAACGGAGCAATTAAATGGTGTCCGTTGCAGTGAAGTTGGAACCGTACATATGAACTATGAAATAACTATAATTTTTTGGTTGGATAGCAGTGTGGTGATAAAAGAAAGAACTAAGTATTGAATTACATTGATATTCTTCTCTCTTGATACAGACATTTCTAATGCTAAAAGTTGTGACAACCTCGTGAAGTCTAGTTATGATTCGTCAGATCCATTCTACAACGCTCCTTTCAGAAAAGCAAGTATGTATGACATTTTTTCTTTACAGTGTAATTACTGAATACTTGAACTAAGATATACTGAAGATACTTGAACTAAGATATGCTGAAGATACTTGAACTAAGATATGCTGAAGATACTTGAACTATGATATGCTGAAGATACTTGAACTAAGATATGCTGAAGATACTTGAACTATGATATGCTGAAGATACTTGAACTATGATATGCTGAAGATACTGGAACTATGATATGCTGAAGATACTTGAACTAAGATATACTGAAGATACAGTGTTACTGAGATGAAGTGTCTATGCAGAATGCTGGGAGTAACAAGAAGAGACCGGTTTAGAAATGAAGATATTAGGAGAAAAAATGGGTGCAATATCAGTACTGAGCTTCATCAAGAAACAACACGTTAAATGATTTGGCCACATAAGCAGACTACCAACAGACACTACACCTCAAAGAGCAATGTTACTCTGATTCTTCTTCTTCACCTTCAACTCCTAACGGAGCACAGGTCTTCAATAAACTTCTTCGCCCGTCTGCCCAGCGTGTTCGTAGCGGCTGACTACGGGTGATTATCCTCTGTGTGTGCGGGTTCAATTCCGCGGATGACAGAAAAAGCCACAGATTTCCCAGATTGACGGTGTTTGTGGCACCGAACCGAAGGTTACGATGTCCATGGCGCCGAGCCGAAGAGCTGAAAAGCTCAAGTGCTTCTGGATCGGGGAAAAAAAACTTCTTCCAACTCTTCCTCTATCTTGCCATCCCTTCCAATTCTCTCCATGTTTTACCTATCCTTTTAATATCAGCCTCCAGCTCTCTTGATGTTACTCTGATACAATGGATATAAAGCAAAAGGTTGGCCATGCAAAAGGTGCACCTCAGAGACAACAGAGATGACAAAAGACACTGTTTATGAAGCACACACAAAGGCCTGTTCTAGAAATCTATTCTTATCCTGAACCTGTGAGGCAAAGCAGGACTGGAGAAAAGAAAGAAAGACAAGGTGCATAGGGAGACTCACTCTAGGTGTCTCCTTTCTCGACCTGATGCCAAAAGGCAAAACAGGATTAGAGAATAGGCAGACAGTGTTACTGTCAACATTGCAAAAAGATATTGAGAAATTTATAATGGAAGTACAAGAGAAAACTGAAAACAAAACTATATCCCAATGTGACAAAAACAAAAATAATCACATGGAAATAAAAGAAGGATGATAAAGAATATTTTTATAGATGGAGACAAAATATAAAATGTGAACAGTTTTGTATATCTCAGTTCGCTGCTAAAAAAATATTAAAATGGAATGAAGGAAATTAAAAGAAGAACAAACATGGCCTTAAAAAAATTTTAACAACTAAAAACAGTATCGAATGGAACTGATAGGAAAACAAAGATTAGAATACTAAGAGCATGCATATTCCCAGCCACAACATATGAGTATAAATCATGGATATTTAACAAGGCAGTGGGAAAACATATGTATTTTTAAATATAAGTGTTAAGAAGAGTCCTCCTTATAGCATAGACATAAAAGAGAACCAATAAATTTATCCAGAAAGAACTCAAATTCAGATAAAACTGGCTGATGTTACAAATGAGAAAGTTGAAATATTTTTTACATATAAAAAGACACGAAGGGTTGGAGAAGACTTATGGAAGGATGTATCCTGGAAAAGAGGAGAAGAGTAAGAACACTGCGAACGTGAATTCAGAATGTGACTGATGGTTTGAGCAGGACTGTTGCAGAAGCGGGACATCTAGTCTATGAGAGAGAAACAAAAGTCTGTTAGGGTGACAAAGTTCTGCTTAGGATAAGCTATATAATCTTATATCTCTCTCTTTCGTTCTTTGCCTTTTTTTCCCCCGGATTGGGGCATAGGCCCTCAACCAACTCATGCCAAGTCTTCCTATCTCTAGCTATCTTCTGCAGCTCCCTCCAGCTCTTCTTTATATTGTTGATCTCCGCCTCCAAATCTCGTCTCCATGTATTTCTCGGCTCCCCTTCTTTCACTGTCCCTGCGGGTTCCAGGCAAGGACCCTTCTTGTTATATTCCCCCCAGTTGTCGCAAAGTGTGTCCTATCCAGCGCCAGCTCTTTTTAACCTGTTCGTTCACTGGAATCTGTCTTGTTCTCTCCATAAGTTCCTATTTGTGACCCTATCATACCATCTTATTCCCTCTATTCTGCGCAGACACCAGTTGATGAATGTTTGCAATTTATGCACTATTGTTTTAGCTGTTCTCCATGTTTCTGACCCATACAGTAGAACTGCTTTAACATTAGAGTTAAATATCAAATTTTGGTTCTAGATTTGATTTCTTTAGACTTCCAAATGTTTCCCGTGCAATGAAAGCTCCTCTTGCCTTCTGTATTCTTATTTTAACATCTCTATCTGTTCCACCCTCTTTGTCTACGTTGCTGCCCAAATATGTGTATGATTCTACCTCTTGAAGTGGGATTTCACTCAGGAAGATCGTGTTGTCGTTTGCTTGGTTAATTCTCAATATCTTTGTCTTTCCGTTATGAATGTTCAGCCCTAGTTGCTGGGACCTTGGGTTCAATGTGTTTAGCTTATCCTGCATCTGATTTCATGTATGTGACAGAAGGGCTATATCATCAGCGAAGTCCAGATCATCTAGTTGCTCTGTCAAAGTCCATTGGATTCCATTTCTGGTGTTAGTTACTGTGGTCTTATAATCCAGTCATTTCAGTAAGATAATCTTATATACCTTATAGTAATATCTGTAACCTGTCATTTCATTAACCTTGAACTAAGATGAAGTAGAAGCACCCTGTTGTTTCAGGTTCTCAAGGGGAGCAAAGAATAGATAACTACTGCAACCAATGCCATGCTTAGAGCCAACTCGAGGTGTGGTAGGCCTAAAGTCTATTGTCAGTAAATAAAATACGCATAGTAAATCTATAATGTGTCTTTTATCTCTTGTAACTAAGATGAAGTAGAACACCTGTGTGCTTGTCAATTTACAAGGACAAGATAGTCACTGCACTTTAAGTGTATAAGAGAGAAGAGGGGAGAAAAGCTACTTTGCATTGAGAAACAGATTTTACCATGTTATAATTTCCCCAGGTCCAAAAAATTTGTAAATATGATGAAGAAGAAAAGAAGAGGAAAAGGGCATTAGTCTCTGGTCAAATTTGATAAATCGACTGATAAAAATTTGAGATTAAGGACATTTCATCTGGCCAAATTTTCTATTTAACATCAAGTGCAACATTTTATTTCTGCATATGATTTCTTCAGTCAATGTAGTGCTAACGTTTATTTGCATTTATTTAGTAACTCGAGTTAGTTTTTCATGTCTCTAGTTACTTGATGACATTATGCTCCGATATGTTTGTGTTTTAATGTTGGTTCTGTGATAAATTTCTGGGACATTGTTGAAATAATATAATGTCATTTGTTTAGAAGTCAATGTCATAGAATGGATAGTCAATGTAAAAAAAAGGGGTCTGAAGTCAAAGGATTGATTTCATTGCACCAGGTTTACCCAATATGGTTCTATCCCTCTCCGCAGAAATGGCATGCCACCTGCTGAGAGTATTGCCCAAAGCACGACCTCCATATCTCTAGGAACAATCCCAGAGGTCTCTGGAAAAAATGCACTTGTGAACAGAGCGGTAGGGTCCAGATTCAAACTCATGACCTTTGGAATGCAAGAGAAAGGATTAGCCACAGAGACCCCTAGTCATTGTCATAGAATGGATGGTCAATGTCATAAAATGGATATATGGTGTCATAGAATGGTTAATGTCAAGATTACTTGTTGTCAACGCAAAGCAAAGGCTTAACCACAGAGATCCACTAGTCATTGTCATAGAATGGATATTACAGTGTCATAGAATGGATGTTCAGTGTCATTGAATGCATATTATGGTATTATAGAATGCATATTACGGTTTCATAGAATGAATAATGTCAAGATTACTCATTGTCAACATTTTACATATTGGAAAAATAACAGCACTTTATGTAGTGTTATGTTTCAGTATTGTAATGTATACTTTCTTGTTTGCATTTTTTGGTAAGAGATTTGTTTTGTTTTTTAATTCACACAATTTTATTTATTTGCTCTCATTTTTATTTCAACTTTTTTAATTTATAATTTTATCAGCATCTTTTAATTTTGTTGTTATGTGTTTTGAAATGTGTTTGTCTAAGTGTGTAAAGTAAAAGTAAGTAAAGGAACCCTTTCATACCTTGTGGCATATAGGGCAATACGGTGTTAGGTCTGTATCGTTCATTGACCGCCGGCACACGATGGGTGATGTGGTCAGCATCACGCCAGCCACCTTTACTTTCCCAGAGCATGTCTGGTGCCCAGTTGAGGCTGAGAGCCATCGCGGCCGTGAAAAATTCCACGCCCACTGAGGGAGTTGAACCCGGACCACCAGCCTTGAGAAGTGAGTTCACTAACAACTACGCTGCGCGGCTCTCTTGTCTAAGTGTGGCTATGATAAATCTTCTCTTTATTTGTGTGTCCAGAGATGAGAATTTGTTTTCAAGGTTTTATTGAATATCATACTGTACTGTGTGTTGCCAGAGCCCGAAGGAAGCAAAGAATAGTAACACTGCGACCTACAAAACAAAGTATATCGTAAGAGGCGATTGAGATAGAGGCGTAGGGAAGCTAACCTAGTTAATAAAAAGCGTCGCAGAAAGCGGATGTGCTGGCCTACTTGTAGGTGCATAACTGGCACAATGTACAATTGCTCTTAGGCTCAGATCACAAAGAGTGGTTAACAAGTGGTTTTTTTTTTTTTTTTTCGTCCGCTTTCAACTCAGACGAAGTTTCATCTCTGAAACTGAATTTTGCGTGAAAATCCGTTTTTCCAATTTCTTACAATGGCAGCAGCGTGCACATTGTAAATTACTTTACACTGGCAGCCGTGTGCTCAATGTACTCGTAATTAGTATTCCTCGCCATACAGGCAGATTTTCTCCGACTTCAGAGGTACTCACGTTATCGTCCTGAGTAAGACCAGGGACTCGAACAAATGCCGGACAGTAGGTTCGAACCCGAGCTATGAGGCGTCTCACAGCTAGCAGGCCGAGCTACTATCAACTACTCTAGGCAGTCCCCAACAAGTGGTTGATATGGAGTGTTCAAGAAGAAGAAAAATCATACTGGAGTATTGTTTATGTAATAGCCATAATGTTGTTGGTTATTGAACAAATCTTACAGACGAGCATACGAAACCGAACGCAAGAAGAACAAATCTTATAGCACTTCAGTAAGATTAATATATGTTCAGTTTGCAGTAACTTGAGAGCTGTGATAGCATAGTGGTTAGTGCACTCGCTTGTTAGGCACTGAGTGCTGGGTTCAATTCCACAGTGAGAATGGGAATTATTTTAATGATCGTAATGGCTCTCAGGTCGTGAAATCAACACAAGAATTTGAATGACAGCTGTAACATTCAGATCATTGGACAATATATGAAGATCATCAGCTTACATGACACAGACTAAATTTAATATATACAAATCAAATGTGAGCTCAGTCTTACTGTATGGATCAGAGACATGGAAAACAAGTATCAAGACAGACAGTCACATAAGAAGCTTTGAGGGAAGATGTCTCAGAAGAATTTATTGTGATCAAAGAATAACTAATACTGAGATCACCTGGTTTACAGGCATCAACAATTTCAATGAAGGAATAAGAAGGAGGAGATGGAAATGGTTGGGGCATGCATTAAGAATGCAGAAGACCAGATGCTCACATGTAGCTCTGAAATGGAATCTGGGAGGAAAGAGGGGTAGAGGAAGACCTAGAGATACATGGAGACAAACTGTAGGCAGAGAAAGAGAAGGGGCAGAAAAGACCTGAAATGATCTAAGCTGGCTTGCTCAAGACAGATCTTGTTGGGGGAAATATGTTGTCACCTTTCTGTTGTTTCCCCATGTCAGGCCACAATCTTGCAACTCTTTTTCCCAAGTTTTTCCTCCATGTTTCCTTTGGACGTCCAGGCTTTCTTTTCCCATCAGTTGTCCATAGCAGAGCTGTACTACCTAATGCCCTACTTGCATTATATGCTATATAATACCCATGTTTTGGGCCCTAAATGTATTTTATATTTTTTACTTTGTAAAGACCTTTTGGTCATAATTTATTCAACTACCTTATTTTCATATTCCGATGATTCCTCTTTCAAAGACATTGACCTCTGCATACTTATGATTCTGGCAAAAAAATATTATTTTTTTAATTCAAGGAGGTATACATTTTATTTATACAAACCAAAAATTTATAAATTTTGTTACGGACAATTTGCTTTATTTCAAATCTCCGTCATGTGACCTCCATCCAACATTGCAGTAATAACTTGTAAGAAATGTACACCTATTTTGAAAGATGTCAGTTATGAAGATAAACATTTAATATTTATGTTGTTTTAGCAATATTGATTGTTATCTTCTCAACATATCGTTTTATAGTCGCTCAAATAATTGTAAAGGGCAACCCGTGACAGAAAGAAATAACCAAGTTTTTTTTAAAATTCATATTTTAAGCTCACATTGATTTGTCAAACATATCACATTTTGTAATGCATGTAACATGTGATTTAGGATAATTATTGATTTGGTATCATCTTTGATTTAGTAAAGATGTTGATTTAGTGTTGTTGCTCAATTAGTATAGTTGTGAATTTAGTATAGTTGCTTATTTAGTATATTTGTTGATTAACATAGTTGTTGATCTAGTATAGTTGCTATTCTGCTGCAACTGTTGATTTGATGTAACTGTTGTATGATGTGAATCTGTAGATGAGTCTGATGGGGCCCTGGAAGGCTCTTGAACAGTGTGGACTACATTCAGAAGAAGGGGTCGAGTCAAACTGTTGTATGATGAATCTGTAGATGAGTCTGATGGGGCCCTGGAAGGCTCTTGAACAGTGTGGACTACATTCAGAAGAAGGCTCGAGTCAAAGTTGAGGAAAAAGGCAGACACAGAGATTGTTCACATTAGAGAACATTTATGTTAAGATGTAAAGAATGGATGTCTTCCTCATTATTACTCCCACAACTTTAGTGTTAGTATGGAGATTATCCTCATCACTGCCTCCACAGCAATATTGTCTCTCACAACATCATTACTCCCACAACATGAGAACCCCAACAGTACTAAGCTTTGGGGAAACATGACAGACCTGAAGCTTACTGCCCAGTTTGTGGTCCACAGTAAATTAAGCGCATGACCAGAGATTGCTGAAGCAGAACCCCAACATTTGTGTTAAGAGATGAAGAAGAAGATATAGATAATTGTTCACAAAATAGTGTGTGCATTTATATTTTATTTATATTTTCTTAGTTGGGGAAATGAAACCTTACACATATACAAAACAGTCTGCTTGTTTCAGCACATATTTTCTTAGTATTTAAAATAATTTTCGGTGTTTTGTTTCACTTTTTCTTGTATATTTTGATAGCACTTTGATTGCCAACTTGTATCATTGTTATGAATTTTGTAGTCATAATTTCTGGAACCAACAAGGAAGAGGAGCATCCTGCCGAATGGATTAGAGCGCGGCTCCCATTCGAGAGACCCGTGTTCAATTCACGGTAAGGTCAAGGATTTTTTCTGTTGTAGGCATAAACCAAAAATTCTAACCTGAACAGCTTTGCTGCAACTGCACTAGCCATGTGACCATTAAATTCCTCAGGCTCTCGCTGCACTTGTCCTACACCATCCTAAAAAGCGGTACTACAGGCAGTAGCAACGACAAGGAAGTAGAGGATGTGGGAGTCTGAACAACAATGACCATCAATAATGAAGTTGATAACGCTCTACATTAATGACCACATGCCATGGAAATTCCTGAAGTTTGAGATCAGCTTGGGCGCAACTCTCGATGTGCACACAGTACTTTTGCTCCAGCATGGGTCCCCGATGTAATTTTGAAGATGTGAAAATATTTTTATAATTTTATTTTAACCTTTTTAATTAATTTTCCAGTGCAGCGGCTTATGGCCTACTCTTATCTAAGCTCCTGTACTATTTATATGTTATTTTAAAGGACATGAATATAGTATATTTATTACCAACACAAGACGATTACTATAATATGAGCTATAGTATATTTATTACCAACACAAGACGATTACTATAATATGAGCTATAGTATATTTATTACCAACACAAGACGATTACTATAATATGAGCTATAGTATATTTATTACCAACACAAGACGATTACTATAATATGAGCTATAGTATATTTATTACCAACACAAGACGATTACTATAACATGAGCTATAGTATATTTATTACCAACACAAGACGATTACTATAATATGAGCTATAGTATATTTATTACCAACACAAGACGATTACTATAATATGAGCTATAGTATATTTATTACCAACACAAGACGATTACTATAATATGAGCTATAGTATATTTATTACCAACACAAGACGATTACTATAATATGAGCTATAGTATATTTATTACCAACACAAGACGATTACTATAATATGAGCTATAGTATATTTATTACCAACACAAGACGATTACTATAATATGAGCTATAGTATTTTTATTACCAACACAAGACGATTACTATAATATGAACAGATTGGAACAAGTTGTCATTCTGCGCCTTAGAACAGGACACAATCGACTCCGCAGCCATCTGTATTCAAAATTCAAGATTGGCATTTCAGCCATGTGTACAGGCACACCAGACTACAGAGCACATACTTCAAGACTGCCCCGAATATGATACAATGAGGCAAACTCACTGGCCTAACGAAACAACACTCTACAGAAAATTAAACGAACCTCTGTGTGTGCTACAAAAGACAGTAAAGTTTATACAAGAGACAACATTGAATACATAGACAATATTTCAAGCTAACGAAAGGAAGAGGAAGGACGGAAGTATATTTATGAGAATATGTTATGTATGGATATTCTAACCACTTTACCAGCATTGGACAAAGGTCTTGACCAGTGCTGTACAATATTTTTCTATATTGGCGCACATCTGACTTATGGTTGTGGAGGCTCGGACACTGTGTTGCAATTGCAATAATAATACTAACAATACTAATAAGAATATTAAAGGAATAGTAATTAGTAACATTAACACCTCTGAAGTTGGTGAAGGCCCGCCTGTATGGCGAGGAAACCAATAAAATGGTAAGCAGGCTTTCACGCAAAAATCAGTCAGAAGCGCCACACCAGGCGCATGGCTACGCCTGAATTCATAGCGGGCGATTGCAGAAGAAGTAACATTAATAAAAGCTAAACAACTAAAAACAGTATGGAATGGAACTGATAAGAAAACAAATATCAGAATACTAAGAGCGTGCATATTCCCAGTGGCAGCTTATGGGTGTGAAGCATGGACATTTAATAAGGCAGTGGAAAACACATACGTGCTTTTGAATAAGTGTTACAGAAGAGTACTCGTATATAAATATCACGTAATAGCGGTGAATCCACAACACTAACCAGACTGCAAGAACTCAAAGTTAAGTGTGGTGTAGCTCGACAAGAATGCTATGCTGGCAGACAAAGAAGAATTGTAAACCAACAAAGAACCGTGTTAATAAAAGCTAAACAACTAACGCTGATGGACATGAATTCGAGGCGAGAGATTTTGGAGCACTTATGGGGGACTACATTTAATGAAGGCAGTGATGTGCTGAATAAGATGTTACAAAAACTCTGTATATCATGGACAGAGAAGAGAACAAATAGATATATCCAGAAAGAACTCAAAATCAAAGAAAACTGGCTGATGCTACAAATAAGAAAGAGAAAATTAAGATATTTTGGAGATATAAAAAGACATGAAGGGCTGGAGAAGATCATCATGGAAGGAGACATACCGACAAAGAGAAGAAGAGGTAGACCACGAAGAAGATGGATTCAGGATGTAACTGATAGGTTGAACATGGCGGCAGCAGAGGCAGGACATCTAGCCTATGAGAGAAACTCCAGGGGACTGTTGGGGTGGCAATTTCTGCTCAGGACAAGCTATTTAATGATGATGAACATTAACAAAAATTAATAGATAAAAACTTAATCCTGCCAAAAAAAGATTCTTTACAAACACCAAAATATTGTGCCTATGAAAATACAAACATACTCAGTTAAGTGATTAGCTACTGAATTGAAAAACGGGTTGTGGATGAATTAAATTTATGTCCTATTTTCCCATTACAGATATATGTACAAATTCAGCTGCAGTTTTCTTAATTATCTGTAGGTAAATGAATTTTCTTTAAGATAGATCTAAAGCAAGTACACAGTAGTACTCGCAGTGACTTCATATTTGTATCTTGTATTTTTGTATTTTTTTAGTATAACCAGTTGCATAATTCGAGCATCGACCAAGAAAACATGGTGGCTCATCACTGATCCAGTGAAACACTATTTTTCTTGAAAGTGTTGTTAGATTTAAAGCGGACTGAATAAAATATTGTGCCAGGAATGTATCACAAGGGTGCCTGTGGGTGCTAAGTCGAACAGCGCTGCTCTAGATGATCTATCATGGATATTGGTTATTAAACTGAAGTCACTACACTCCGGTCAGACCCATAGGTGCTCAGTCTCCCCAACAGATATAGAAGAGTATGCATACTGATGGTTCCCGTGTCTCGCTGATTCTTCTTCTTCGTGTTCGTTCTTTACGACCAATTTTAATCACTCTTTGTGATATGTTTGATCTTTGCCAAGAACGTGTATACGTTGCACATTGGTTTGTAGGCCCCTAAACGCATATACTTTTACACGTTTAGGACATGTGCATCCGATTTCATCCAAACCTCCTTAGTCGCCTCTACGACATGCGTGGCAGGTAACAGTGGTTCTATTCTTTCACCCCAAATTTGGGCCCCGGTATCCACTGGTCTCGCTGATTAAACACACCTTTCACTCTGCCTCTCAGACATCTAGTTCAACTTGAACAACAGGTAACTCCAAACTGCCTAAATCGCTAGATCGATTCAACATCGATTTTAGTGTCCTCATCCAACAGACTCTCTGTATTTGACTCTCAGTCGATGCTTCACAAGATCCAGAAGGGCAGGTTTTGGTATGAGTGGATGTCGTCTATAGAAGTTTCTAACCTCCAGCGGCTTACATGTATATGCTGTCCTGGGCATGCGGGTGTGTACGGTAATGAGAGAGCTGACAGGCTTGCATCAACAGCATCGATTGTTGGGGAGTTGAAGATGGATATTATGGATATATATATATATATTCTATGATAAAATAGATTGGATATGGATATTGTAGCTGGTGATGTATAATAAACAATATGAAATGTATAAATTTGCTATAAAATGTTGCATTGCTCTCAAGAGTGAAGACATTGGATTCTCAGGAAGGAGTTAATTCTTATTTTTCATGTTTGTTGGCCTACACACTTTGATATAACCAAAACAAGGTTTGTCCTTAGGTTGAAAGGGTATGCCTTTGGTTAGAGAGGCTTTAATACCCTACATAGCAAACACACAAGAGTGAAGGTTCAGATTGATTGTAAAGTATTTAAAAAAATTTATATATCATGTGATCACAAACAGGCTAAAAATGAGAATGATCAAATGCTATATATATCCTATATTAATGTATGGCTCGAAACATGGACAATGAACAAGCAGTTAGAAGACAGAATTGATGCATTTGAGATGTGGATATATAGAAGAATAGGCAGTTTCATGGACAGAAAAACAGACAAATAAACAAGTTTTAGGAAAACTAGGCATGAAGAAACAATTATTAAGAGAAATTAAATTCAGACAAGTAAAGTATTTTGGGTACATAAAAAGACATGACACCATGATAAAACATTTACTAGAGGGGAAAGTTGAGGGGGAAGAGCAAGAGGAAGACCGGGAGATAAGTGGGAGGGAAACTTTAAGAAATTGACAGGTTACAGTCTGGCAGTGTGCAACGCCAAGGCGAAAGACAGAGGATGCTGGGGATTCATTGCAGCCAACCTTCGATGTGGAGACGGCACCTGATGATGATGATATATTATAGAATACGATGTTTGGCTCATATTATTCTTTGATCAACAGCACACGTATCCAGTTTAGGCTGGGACAATTTATTGTACCCACTCTATTTTTAATGAAACCCTACGTCATACCAATCATGTATTCTCTGAATTTTACCACAAATAATTAACCCTTTTGGCCTTCTAAGTCGATATACTGGCTTAGGGTGTTTTTGAAGATAACGCAAAGTCAGTATACTGGCTAATTCAGTGTACATTGCAATTTAAAAGCGTCCGGAGGTAAAAACATTTTGCCGCGAAAGGATTAAATACAGATCACTGATTGTGTGGTTTTTGTTGTTAAAAGCATGTCAAGTTAACCATGTTGATGTTTATTTTGAATATAGAGAGCGGATGTTTCTCTCATGTTGTCTCAACCAAAAGAATGTTGATTGCCTTAGGGTTTACACATTGTTAATGTAAATGAAGTCACAGAAAAGTGTATGCACAGCCGCAGTATTTGTTTTATTTGCTCAGCTTGACACAGTTTAATGTGTTGCTTATATACCATCACATTCATCATTCATATTTGTTTCTTGGGGACACACGGTTTGCAACAGTTCCTTGTTAGTGATTTATGTGCTTGGCCGCCTGTATGTTACCGGGCTTGCAGGGGAGCAAAGAATAGTAGCACTGCTACCTACAAGGCATGTCGTAAGAGGTGACTGAGGTAGGGACCTAGGAAAGCTACCCTAGTAAATAAAAAGCATAGCAGAAATCAGAAGTGCTGACCTACTTGTGGGCGCATAACTGGCACAGTATACAATCACTTTTAGGCTTGGATCACATACAAATCACAAAGAGTGGTTAACAAGTGGTCGATATGGAGCGTCAAGAAGATTGTGTTTAGCCATGAAGAAAACAAGAAATATAGTAATGGCGAAATGTAAAAACAATACACAGCAACTTTTTGACCAAAAATGCTTTTATCAAGAATACAAAAGAAGGGAAGAAATTCAGACTTCCTATACACCAGACGCAATATCATGTTATTATAAAATGTGGATGCAATTGTATCTTGTATTTTCGTAGCTCGTATTTTTTTTAGTATGACACCCTGGCCAGCTGCAGAATTCGCATCGACCAAAAACATGATGGCTCATCACTGATCTAGAGGGTTGGTTTACTGCTGTCTTCTGTGTATGTGTGGATTTCCTGTTTTAATTTCAACAAACGCCTAAATATATAATGATAATAATAATTCCTCTCGCATCTATAATCGTTACATAGGGCCTGCAAGTAATTTCTCCATACCGCTGTATCCTGGACAACTTGCTCAATCTCCTCCATGGAACTGAGACTGATATTTCTTGCCTCTCTCAGCAAAGCATAATATATGCTGAAGGCGAAGGATTGACTTCATTGCACCGGGTTTCCCCATATGGTTCTGTCCTCTCTGGCAGAGATGACAAGCAACCTGCCGAGAATGTTGTACAAAACACAAACTCTGTAGCTCCAGCAACAATTTTAGGGATCTCCAGTAAAAATTGTGACTCTGTCCCGATTTGAACCTGCAACCAAACCTGCTGCCTTGCAGGTCGACTGGGGACAGCAAAAGGCTGACGGAGAGCGAACCCAGTAAACGCTGGTTAAACCCGGACACATCATCGAAGATAAGCACCAGAGTTCCAAATGGCGCTGAAGATGTGATGAAATCCACCCATGCTAAGGCTGCATGAATCAGGTTTTCACATGAGATTTATGGGGAAATCTGGTACATCAGTTCAAAGGTGATCACGAGAGAGAGAACCTGCAACCTTCAGATTGCCAGACAAACATCTGAACCACTTCGCCATAGAGGCCCCCATAAATATTTGCTACATCCTTCATATGCACCACCCACCATCTGTATTTACTGTGATTTTTCTTCAATTAAAAAATATTCATTTGTGCCTCCAAAAAAATCCTTGATGTATGTTGTCAAAACAAGTTGACCATAAATGGATGCCTCCTGCCCAAGTTTAATCCTAGCAATAAACAAACAACCTATTTTGTTACAAGAAATGTTGTATTCCCTCACACTTAGTGTTTTATAAACATGCCTATTACGGAGTTAAAAAAAAAACATATAGACTGACATATATGTATGTACAAACGTATGCAGGTATGACCCTGTGCACATTTTTTAGAATGAACTTTCCTCACAGCATTTTTTTAACTGTTTAGATGCATATTAGTTTGAGTTTTTGATTTCATTACTGCTTATTTTACAAATGAGTTGAGATTTTGTAAATCTTGTTTTTTTTATCTAGACATTATATAATTTTTTGTTTAAAGTTGTTGTTTCTCATTCCAGGTCCTTTTTTATGATTTTTTGAGATGTACATGATTCATACAATAAACCCATTTCTTTGCATGAGTGTGTTGACTTTTATTGTGTTCAGTAGCGCAATCAGTAGTACTATTAACTCATTGTGGACCAAACGTCTCACTATGTGGCTTTGGTTGGCTGCCTTTTTAACTTCTTTCTTCTTCAAATGCTCCAATTGACCACCTGTTAACCACTCTGTGTGATTTGTATGTGATCTGAGAGCGATTGTATGTTGTGCCAGTTATGCGCCTACAAGTAGGCCAGCACATCCAATTTCTGTGACGCTTTTATTTACTAGGATAGTTTCCCTAGGTCCTACATCAGTCGCACTTTTACGACATCACAGTGGTTCTATTCTTTGGGGGTTTGGGAGTCAGGGATTGGTAGTACCTCTGGTAAGGATGGCTGTCACGCCCTTTTCAGGGCCCATCCCCATTTGGTCCAAACCTGACTTCCAGCTCACGCCTGTGGCTCCTAGTAGTTGTCAGTAGTTGTTCCCCCGGGCAACGGCTGTGACAGGCTGGTTAAACCAGGCGCTGGTAACCGATTCGGTACTAAACCAATCGATGAACTGTATGCCAACCCTGCATGCGAAGACTAGCGGCAGATTGTGCGGAAGAAACTATGCTCTGGTTCAACGGACAAGAAGGCGTCTGCCAGCAACGCGCTGAGGAACGTAGTGAGCACGGCCAGGCATGTAGAACGCCCTGGTCATCCGCTGCACCCAGATCCTTCTCCAGCCATCTCGACTTTGTCCTGCCACTGGACACGGAAGGAATTTGGCGAGGGGTGAGATCAATGAACTGCGCAACTCTTTCTCACTTTAAACCAAATCATCGCAAGTCATCATTTCATCCATCAAACATACATCAGCTTGGCGCACACTTCTTCGACACGGTTCCTCGGCCTGCGAGGCAGGTAGAACAGCACGGATGGAACAAAAACGTCAAAATAAAAAGGTAGTAAAACTTCCCACAAGTGCAAGTATACCTTGCCCCACACTGTACAAGAACATTTCAAGCCCGTATCGGGCTCACTTGTCATCTACGCACACACAGACAAACATAACGCAACTACATTCCCTTGATGAAAATTTGTGTGGTCATCATCACCATCATTCTTTGCTTCTCTTCGGGCCCCGCATCATACGGTGGGATGCCTTTTACAAGGAGCCAGACTATAGGGTGTATTTTATTGCAAAAACATATGGTTAGTAAAAACATGGCTTTTGCACTGGTCCACTAAGAATTAAGTTATATTGAAAACTCACATAGTACATTAGAAGTATATGCTATCATTCCACAAAAAACTCAAATAGATACGTTAGAAGTATATCTATCATTCAACAAAACTCACATGATACGTTAGAAGTATATGCTATCATTCAACAAAACTCACATGATACGTTAGGAAGCTATATGACTATCATTCAACAAAACTCACATGATACGTCTAGAAGTATATCTATCATTCAACAAAACTCAGATACTAGAAGTACTATGCTATCGTTCAGCACCAATTAGTAGCTGATACTATATCACTTGTTTCGGTCACCGATACGAGTTGGCCATGGAAATTCAAGGGTTTGAGGCCCGCTTGGCAAAATTCTTTGGGGTAACGGTTGGGTTACATTAGACCCTGATTCTTTACTTGGGAATTTTAATTACAAGTACGGAGGAGCTTCTGGTAGAATGGATTAGAACGTGGTTCACATGCGAGAGACCCATGTTCAACTCACTGTAAGACCAAGGATTTTTTTTCTGTTGTGGGCATAAAAGAAAATCCTAACCTGAACCCTTCCGCGACTGCATTTGCCATGCGCCATTAAATTCCTCAGGTTGTTGTCCCACCTGTCCTACACCACTCTAAAGAGCGGCACTACAGGCATCTTTCTTTCTTGAATCCTGTTTGCCTCACTGCGTCAGGCAATGAAGAGATTTATAAAACAGGCCCTTGTATGCGCTTCGTAGATAGTTTCTTTCGTTGTCTCTGTTATCTTTGATGTCCATCTTTTGCGTGGCTGGCCTTTTGCTTTGTACCCATTGTCACTTAATTACAAGTACCTCAGAAGTCAGAGTTATATAACGGTGGCAACAGGAAACCTTGAACCCGACGAAGGAGGAAACAGGACAATTGACTATAGAATTGAGAGTATTTAAGGAGGGCTATAAGCCCGTCTGCCCAGCGTGTTCGTAGCGCGTTGGACTACGGGTGACTATCCTCTGTGTGTGCAGGTTCAATCCGCGGATGACAGAAAAGCCACAGATTCCCAGATTTATGGTGTTCGTGGCACCGAACTGAAGGGTTACGATGTCCATGGCACTAAGCCGAAGAGCTGAAAAGCTCAAGTGCTTCTGGATCGGGAAAAAAAAAAAAGGAGGGCTGTATTGAGAGTAACCTTCTGCAAAGGAGATGCTACATGGTGAGATTGTTCGCACAATTGATAGTAGGTAACTTTACTGTGGATTCAGCTGTGTAGCTGATACGTAACTTTATTGTGGGCACAGCTTGGTGCGGTAACTTTACTGTGGATACAGCTGTGTAGCTGATATGTAACGCTATTGTGGGCACAGTTTGATGGCAGCTGATATTCCGTGACTTTACTGTATTGTGGGTACAGCTGATATTTTATTGTTTTGTTTGTACAGCTGATTTTCTACTTTATTGTATTGTTGGTGTCCGCCTGTGTGTTGCCGGGGCTCACAATGGGAGCAAAGAATAGTAACACTGCGACCTATAAGGCATGTCGTAAGAGCCGACTGAGGTAGGGGCCTAGGAAGCTACCCTAGTAAATAAAAAGCGTTGCAGAAATCAGATATACTGGCTTACCAGTAGGCATATATTATCGGCACAATGTAAAATCGCTCTTAGGCTCGGATCACATACAAATCACAAAGAGTGGTTAACAAGTAGTGGATATGGAGTGTTCGAAGAAGAAGTATTGTGGGTACAGCTGATAATCGGATATTTTACTGTATTGTGGGTACAGCTAATTTTCTACTTTATTGTATTGTGGGTACAGCTGATTTTCTACATTACTGTATTGTGGGTACAGCTGATTTTCTACATTACTGTATTGTGGGTACAGCTGATATTCTACATTACTGTATTGTGGGTACAGCTGATTTTCTACATTACTGTATTGTGGGTACAGCTGATTTTCTACATTACTGTATTGTGGGTACAGCTAATTTTCAACTGTATTGTATTGTGGGTAGAGCTAATTTTCTACATTACTGTATTGTGGGTACATCTGATTTTCAACTTTATTGTATTGTGGGTACAGCTGATATTCTACATTACTGTATTGTGGGTACAGCTAATTTTCTACTTTATTGTATTGTGGGTACAGCTGATATTCTTATACTTTACTGTATCATGGATACAGTTACATGTCTAGCTGATACTGTGTGAATTCATCTGAGAATGTTTGGGAAGTTTTTGCAACCATTTTGAAATGTAAATACAAATGAAAAAGGAAGTGAGAAGAAACAAAAGTAGTATATAACAAAGTAAAAGTGTTGATCAAATAGTCTTTATCAAACTAATTATCGTCATCATGTGCCATGCCAACAGGCGTAGGTAATCATTCTTCTTCTTCACCCTTAGGGAGGCATAGGTCTGCAACCAAGGTTTCCAAGCCCTCCTATCCACGACTATCTTATCCAGATCTCTACACTCTCTCCCCAATTTTTGGCATTCTGTTTCCAACTCCTGCCTCTTCTGGGTTGAAAGAAGGTGAGTCGGCAGCCAGATTTCATTTCAGATTTCATCGCGTCGCTTCATGAGTCCTTCTGCGGGCCCTTCTTCCTCTAGTGATGAGCTATGAATTTCCTTGGTTGTGGTTTCTTTTATATTGGTACGGTAACTAGCCCCACCTCCTTAGTTGTCTCTTATGACATGCATGGCAGATAACAGTGGTTCTGTTCTTTACACTATTTGATTTGGGACTCGTAACCACTCGGCGCATAATCGATCATGGATCTATACAAACACCTGTCATTAGTACTGACTATCAGTTCGGATGTTGACACACTTCCGTGTCATACAGCCAGATGTTGCAGAATTTTCTGTATCTGTGTCCTCCGTCTCATCTCACACTGATTTTACCAGCTGTCACTATGTATTTCAAACTTTCCTGTCTCATCTCCCACTGATTTTACCAGCTGTCACTACATATTTCAAACTTTCCTCTGTCTCATCTCACACTGATTTTACCAGCTGTCACTACGTATTTCAAACTTTCTTTTCATTCTTCGGAGAGCTAGCTGATTGTGCTCTGGAAAAAGTTTGTTTGCAGGGCTAGACAACGGCGCATAAGAAATAAAGGTTTGTGGTTCAAATCATGTGTTTGGTAAATTGTTTTTTCTCTTAACCTTTTCTTGTTTCTTCTTCACCTTTCAATTCCCAACAAAGAACAGATCTTCAACAAACTTCTTTCAGCACTTCCTCTCTCTTGCCATCCCTTCCAAATCTTTCCACATCTTGCCCATCATTTTAATATCATTTTCCAACTCTTCTCCAGGTATTTCTAGGCCTTCGCTACTCCTCTTTCCTGGAGTTCCAAAACAATGCCTGTCTTGCAATCCTTCCGGTCGGTCTTCTCAATGTGTGTCCTATCCACCGCAAATGTGACTTCCGGAGCCCCTTTTTCCACTGGTATCTGCTTAGTTCTTTCTCTAAGTTTGTTGTTCGTAATCTTATTTACTGTCTTTTTATTTATCATATTAATTAGTTCTGATGCTTTCCTGGGTTCTTAAAACTTCTTGTTTCATCTTCTTCTTCAAACGCTCCATATTGACCACTTGTTAACCACTCTTTGTGATTTGTATGTGATCCAGGCTTAAGAACGATTGTACGTTGTGTGAGTTGTCGCCTACAAGTAGGCCAGCATATCCGATTTTAGCTGCGTTTTTTATTTACTAGCGTAGATTGCCTAGGTGCTACATCAGTCGCCTCTTACGGCATGCTTTGTAGGAAGCAGTGTTACTATTCCTTGCTTTCATTGAGAGCCTGGGCAACACACAGGCAGATTTTGCTTCATCTAATAAATCAGAATACACACACAAAAAACATGAACACAAAGGCAGCAGAATCAAGTGTAATTAGTATTCCAATTAGACTTCATTTAATAACAGAAGTACCTACACCAGTGCTGTCCAACATCTGTATATACCGGGCCACATCTGACTGATGGTTGTGAAGGTGTGGCCACCATGTGACGATTGCAATATTACTATTAATGATAATAACAATAGTAATATTAGTAAGTTAACCCTTTCACACCATTATTTTTTTCTACCTACGGATGTATTATATTACAATGTATACTGTATTAGCCAGTATACTGACTTTGGGTCATCTTAAAAAATACTACGAACCAGTATATTGGCTCAGAGGAGTGAAGGGTTAAGATGTCATCATCTTCTCCAGGGAAAAAGGAAAGGGTGGTGATAGTCGGCAGTAGAATGATTATAAAATAAAACAAGACTGCAAAAACAGGAAACTTGTGTTTAAAAAACTAGGCAAAACTGAAAATTAGTTTATTTTCTTGAAATCTGGTTAAAGCTAGATCCTGCGGAGTAAAATAGGGCACCATAAATGTATGACAAGGACACTCACGTTGGACAGCACTGACCTACAGCCTACTAAAGAACCATAACCAACACAGAGATTGATTCAAATATAGTAAAAGATAGTGAAACAAAAGGTGCAATGTAATATGATAGGTATTGTAAATAATACCAGTAAAGATATGAATCTAACATGTGTAAATCTGTTTTATAAATAATTAAAACAAAGGCAAAATAAAACTTGGAAAGTCAAATGATCATATGATACATTATTATATTATAATAATTTAGATGTATAACTTAAAAATATCTTCAGATCAATTCAGATCAGGGTAGGTTCAGATCAACACCAAAAGTCCTTCCCAGGACTTTACATATACCAGACGGCCATTTGGCTAAGATCAAAGTGTAGTATCTGTATCTCTTGATATCTGTCATGTGGCCCATTATATGTGTTTACAAAGGTATCAGCCTGTGTTACGGAACTAGTGCCCACTTGATCGAAGCCGAAGGTCGGGAGCCTTCATTAAATGCCACATGGCTACCCTTGTACAAAACTAGAAGTGCCATCGATCAAAGGATTGATGGGGCTTGATAGTTTATAAACGTTTTCCCGTTCCGTTGTATGGGGGCCACCTAGTATGGCACGTCACGATGAACGTGACAATGGAGGTGGGAGAACTGACTAGAGATTGAGAGTCTTTCAGATGGGCTGTGATGAGTGTAACATTCTGCATAAAACATTCTATATAAAGAAATATATTTCATATAATAAAACTATGTTAATCATGTGAGATTACAAACTATATGTGTAAATATCATTTACATGATGTGTTATTTGATAAAAGCAAGTTGCCCTTCATAAAAATCTGTGATCAGTTATATAAAAATATGTTGTACTAAACAGATACACATATATATATATATATATGTATACATATACAGTTTTACAATGTCAAAGGCACAATACTAATGCATTGGCCAACAGGCTCTAGTTACGGTACATATCACATACTTAACTCTTTCCATGCTTTCCGCCGCACACTGCGCTACAGCGGCTTCTGTTCCACGCTTTTCGCAGTACACTGTGTCATTCAAGTTGTTTCGTGCTCGAGTTGTTCGTATACAAGTCTTTCTAGTTTTACTTCTACTAATTTTAGTTTTTAATAGTTTTCTTTCGGTTCCTCCACTTTAATAGCGCCACTTTCTCTTTGAGTTCATCGTTTCATTCACCCACGTTATGATTTGCTTCAAGTTTATTTGTTGTTGCTACAGACGCAGTTTTTGTAAACAGTTCAATATGGAACCAGGCCCTTCAGGTAATAAGCGTCCCATGCGTGTATAAGGCGAGATTCGGATAATAGTAGTACCATAAGTAGTATTAGTAATGATTCCGATCCAGAATATAATTAAGTGAATCAGGCAAACGATGATCATAATGTAAATGGCTATCAAAGTCCAACTGGAGCTTGATATTAACTTTTCATCATATTTTCATTTTTATTGGATATATTGTCATAAAATTTTGCCTGGACTTCACAAATTGGATTACAAAATGATTTATAGAAGCACATAGGGATACATTTTGAAGATGCTGTTATAATGTCACGTAAGTGTTGCATATGTCACTAACAATTTATAATTTTTCTATTTATACCCAGTTTTTTCTAAAATATTCCATGTATTGCTTTTTAACCATTTTATTCTAATAAGTTGTTCAGTTTTCATTGCATTTTTGCCTCCTTAAATTAACTGCGTACAACTGAGGAAATAACTGCGGTGGAAAGAGTTAAGAGAACAAAACATGAATTTAAAATATACTTTAAAAGCAACAAAACAAACTTAACTAAGGTTGTGGTAGAAATGGACAAAGTAAAAAGACGCTACATAAATAATGTGTGGCCAAAACATGTGGTCAAGCAAGTTGGTTAAAAAAGTATAGGCAGAAAAATTGAATGCATAAAAATTGTAAACAACATTATCAAAAAAATAATAGTTCAAACAGTAATAAATAAAATAAGGATTGTGTAAATTCCACTAAATAATAATAAAAGCCGTCATCGCAAGCGATGATGACAAGCTACAATCATATCACAATCTACAGCCAACATGAAGGGTGATGAACAGGTTCAGTATGCATTGGAAATACCGAAGATGAAAATAAATTATGGAGTGAAAGGGTTAATTGTTCCCACATCAGGCCACAATCTTTTAATTATCTTTCTACCACTCTTCACCATATTTCCTTTGGATGCCCAGACCTTTTTTTCTCCTCTATTGTCTATCGGAGACCTCCTGGGCTAATGCCCCTACAGGTATATTACATACATACTCAATCCACCTCCATCTTCATCATTTAATGATGGTCTCCAATGATACACTGTTTAGGGGGTCTCTGTGGCTAAGGGGTTAAGCTCTTTGCCTTGTGAGTCAAAGGTCCTGGGTTCAAATCCAGACCGCACCATTCTGTTGACGAGTGCAGTTTTTTTCCAGAGACCACTAGGATCCTTGCTGGAGCTACGGAGTTTGTGCTTTGTGCAATACTCTCGGCAGGTGGCGTGCCATTTCTGTGGAGAGGGACAGAGCCATATGGGTAAAACCCGTGCAATGAAGGCAATCCTTGGCTTCTTAAACACAGTTTGTTTGTTTTGAAACTTCTTCATTTGCAGGATGCTTCTTAAACATTTATTTTGAAATGTCTCCGGCTTGTGTATGATATGTGGGTTATTGAAGTGCTTCATCATTTCTATCTAGCTATATATGTTCATCAATCTTAGCTAAAATATATATTGTCTAGTATTTGTTTTACATTAAGTTTATCTAACTTGTCAAAACCTCCTTAGTCACCATATAAATCAAGTTTGTTATCAGTTTTGTTTATAAGTACAATAGCAATTTATAATATATAATTACAAAACATATTAACCCTTTGAACCCTGGTCAGCTGTACCTTAAAAACCCATTCCCATGAGCTCCTGACAAAAAGCAGCCATGTCAGAGTGATACTAAAAAGCAAGATAATTTGGCACACTTTAGTGCTCTATAATCTGCCATTGACTTACCCCATTATATTTGATATTCCTGTTTATTATAATTTATTTTCAGAAGACTAAATTGTATTAAATTTACTTTATTATATTACGTATCTTCCCCCACTCTACACTCCTAGATACCGTAGCTTGTTCTCATATTGAACATATATGGCTTGAACATCAATCTTTTCAAGCAATTCTTCGTTGTCTAAATGATTGTCAAACTCCATTTCAATATCCTTAACAAAATAATCACAGTATAAATCGAATTAATCTTTGGAATCATTTAAAACAAGTTCAACAGCTTTCTCTATTGTTATCCCTTTTCAAGTAGCAATTTCCTGAATTTTCAGCATTTATTTTCATCATGAATAAACTTTAAAAATCATTTGAATTATCAACAAAGTATTAGCAACATGTATGACATCTTGCTAAACCAACTAGTAAACAAGTTGGTTGTGTTTGATGTCACATATCTACACAATTTATCTTGGATCAACAACAAATAACGATGGAGTCTTATCAGATCTATTTTTCGGGATGTTGGGATGTGAGATATTTAGACTCCAGAGCTCTAATATATATATTTGACCAAAACAAATGTTGTTCTGTAAACTTTCAGAGGAAGAGCACCAAGGCAGACCACTGCTCAGATAAAAAATATGTCTTCAAGGCCTCAATGAAGACCTTTTCTATAGATCCCAGCACATGGGAAAAACTAGCTAATGACAGAGTTGTGTGGAAAGCGATATTAAGCAAGGGTGCAGAGTATGTTGAGAAGAGACTTATGTATGAGCTGTAAGACAAGAGAAAAAAGTGAAAACTCAGAGGTTGTGACAGTAAAACACTTGCAACGACATCTGTAAAACGAAAAGGCCATATATATATTCATATATCATATATATATCAGGATCTGCTGTTTTAAGGGTTAACTCTAGAAGAACTTACCCTATGCAGACATATCAAAGAATTTATCTAGCAAAGCTGCAAATTCACCAGGTTGATATTTAATGTACTTGCTCTTATTTTTGGTAAAATTCAGATTGTAATATTTATTATAAAAGAAAGTGTAACGAGGCACCATGTAATCCTTATTTTTGGCTATCAGTGATGCTTTCAGTTCATTGTCAGGCATGGCATAGGTCATCTGTACTCGGAAGATCTCTTGCAACTCTCTGTTTAAACCCTGTGAATGAAACACTGTCAGTGAATCTACTAATTAACGAAAACATGAATAAAATATGCAGGATGACAGCTCTACAAAGCACAACAACATATCATCATCATCATCAAATAGCTTGTCCTGAACAGAACTTTGCCACTCCAACAGTCCTCCGAAATTTCTCTCTCATAGGCCAGATGTCCTGCCTCTGCAGCCGCCGTCATGTTCAAACCATCAGTTACATCCTGAATCCATCTTCTCCGTGGCTTCTTCTTCTTCTCTTTGCCTGTATGCCTCCTTCCATGATGGAGGCATACCGGCAAACATATAGAGGCATGATTATTATTAAATGTTTTTTCACAAACTCATTCTGATTTGCACATCTTTGTGCATGTTTGTACTACACAGTTTTTAAGTAGTAAAATCTACTGTCCCTTTATGTTCTTCAATTCCCATTCTCATAATGAATGTTGTTGACTTCATGTTCAGTGATGACTTTCCCCATATAACAGAAACAAATCTTATCCGGCTTTCTATCATGTGACCTAGACCCATTTGTGTCTAGAATGTTCTATGGATTTTGTTAAGTTTTGCAACCTGTTGAGTAGGAGTCATGAGAAACATGGCAAGCTGAAGGTGAGAAACTCCGATCAAGTGTTGTTTAATCTCTATTAATTCATAAACATAGCTGGTATAAAAAAGAGCCAATAATGTTCATCTGATAAATTTTTAGACTTGAGAAATAAAAAGAAGAAAGATACTTACTGTAAATTTATCTTTAATATTCTGCTTCTCTTTATCTTTCAGCTACGAGATAAAAAAGCAAAATCACAAATGTTCCAGTTAAAAGTAATTTAAATATAGTAAACAATCTCCTGTCGGGGAAATCGTTAAGTAACACATTAAGTTAATCAATAAATTTGGTGAACTGAATGATATAATAATGACTTGACATTTTGAAAATTGTTGTAGGAATTTTATTTAAATTTTAATAATAAATTTTGCACAGGCAATGAATTTGCAGATCTTGTAATGTTTTTTTATTGTTTTCTTTCAATGTTTGTAAAATCTTAGTTATCCATCTGTACAAATTTTTGTCCTGTTGGATAATATGCGTACACTTTGACCGAAATTTGGATGTGCCTGTTCTACATACCTTAGGGGCTTAACAGGGGTGCAAAGTACCCACATTCTCTGTGCAAACTACATAGATCACAAAGAGTGGTTAACTTGATTGAAAAGAGTAAACGCAAACAAACAACGACAATATTACAGAAATACTACAACAACATGGCCTCACAACCACTGATGAGACATATTTGATTGAGTGCTTAAGGCTTCAGCTTCATTGTCTCATAGCTACCTCTAATGTTGGAGAAGGCACGCCTGTATGGCGGGGGAAACTGATAAAAAGGAAAGCAAGCTTTCACCCAAAAATCAGTCAGAAGTGCCATACCCAGAGCCCTGGCTACACCTAAATTCATAGCAGGACAAGGTAAGAAGAAGATTGCCTCACAGCAAAAGTGGAGATAAAAAGTAATACAAATATAAGCACTTACTTTACAAAATGTAATACAAATATAAGCACTTACTTTACAAAATGTAATACAAATATAAGCACTTACTTTACAAAATGTAATACAAATATAAGCACTTACTTTACAAAAATAATACAATATAAACACTTACTTTACAAAAGTAATACAAATATAAGCACTTACTTTACAAAATGTAATACAAATATAAGCACTTACTTTACAAAAAGTAATACAAATGTAATTACTTACTTTAACATTCTGTTGACCTTGTGCTCTCTGTTGAGACATTGGTTTATCCATCTCCAAAATGTAATGCAGAACTTTACCCCAACTATCATCATGTGAGGGAGAATAAGAATGTCATGTAGGTAAACAAGTTAATAAGGAGTGTGCTGTTCAATAACAGCCTGTGTAAGAGGTGACCTATGGTCAACATTCTAATAATAACTTTTGTTTAGTTTAGTTGTTGGATCATTATCACTGCACATCGAATCTTATCTTAACCACATTTGCAGTGATGAGTATTGGGGAGATTTAGTTTTCTATTTTGTGCCAGGTGTGTTGCGCTTGACGTTGTCTGTCCATGCTTTCGCAGGGACTCTAAGATGTTTTCTATCTATCGTGTTCTTGGCCTGTCTTGTGCTCTGCGCCCTGAGTGTCGATTATTGTAGGCATGTGGTGGTAGTAAATGTGGTTCCATTCTCATCGCACATCGAAATATGATATATATTGTGGTACTCTACCACAGCGACAGATGGAAATGGGATGAAGGAAATTAAAAGAAGAACAAAATGGCTTTACAAAAAATTAAACAACTAAAAACAGTATGGAACGAAACTGATAAGAAAACAAAGATCAGAATACTAAGAGCATGCATATTCCCAGTGGCGACGTATGGGTGTGAAGCATGGACAGTTAATAAGGCAGAGGAAAAACATATATGTGCTTTTGAATATAAGTGTTACAGAAGAGTCCTCCGTATATCATGAACAGAGAAGAGAACAAATAGATCTATCCAGAAAAAACTCAAAGTCAAAGAAAACTGTCTGATGCTACAAATACGAAAGAGAAAATTGAGATACTTTGGACATATAAAAAGACATGAAGGGCTGGAGAAGACCATCATGGAAGGAGGCATAGCGGCAAAGAGAAGAAGAGGAAGACCAATGAGAAGATGGATTCAGGATGTAATTGATGGTTTCTTCTTTGAACGCTTCATATCGACCACTTGTCAACCACTCTGTGTGATTTGTGTGTGATCTGAGCCTAAGAGCAATTGTGCGTTCTGCCAGTTATGCGCCTACAAGTAGGCCAGCACATCCAATTTCTGCGCTTCTTTTTATTTACTAGGGTAGCATCCCTAGGGCCTACATCAGTCACTTCTTACGACATGGATTGTAGGGCACAGTGGTACTATTCTTTGCTTCCTTACGGGTCCCGGCACCACATGGGCATAACTGATGGTTTGAACATGACGCTGCAGAGGCAGGACATCTGGCCTATGAGAAAGAGAAATTCCGCAGAACTGTTGGGGTGGCAAAGTTCTGCTCAGGACAAGCTATTTGATGATGATGACTCTACTACACAAATGAATAATCACCTTTGCAAGTAGTCTTCCTTCTGCTTGGCAATTTGAATTGCATAAGAATCTGCTATGTCTTTATTCCAAGAACTCAGGAGTTCCAGAAGTCCTGATCTGATAAATATAAAATAAACTATCAAACATGATGTCATCAATCTACTATCAAACATAAGGAATTGGATACATCACAAGAAACTTTATTAATGAATAATAACAATAATAATTCCCTCTACTGTTATATGGAGTACTTTAAGAAATGGAAAGGTTACAGCCTGGCAGTGTGCAACACCAAGGCGAAAGACAGAGGATGCTGGAGATTCATTGCAGCCAACCTTCGATGTGGAGACGGCACCTGATGATGATGACTTATATGTTACATAGGGCTTGCAAGCAATTTATCCATACCGCTCTATCATGGGCAACTCGCTCAATCTCCTCCATGGAACTGATACCGATATTTCTGGCCTCTCTCAGCAAAGTTCATTTCAGGGTCTCCTTAGGTCGTCCTCTCTTTCTTGAACCCTTTGCATCCCACTTCAATGCCTGCTTTGATATTCGTTGATCATTTCTTCTCAAGGTGTGTCCAACATATCTCCATCTTCTCTTCTTATAACAGTTGTCACTAGTGGTTGACCAGACATTTCTCACTTTTCCTCACTTTCCTCACTTCATCACTTCTCCTGAATATTATTAATGAATACATCCAATATATTATTTATTAAACACAATACAAGCTTGGTTAATTAATGCAAATAAAATATAATGTTCTTCCTTGTTTTTTTATCATACTAGCCACATTGATTTCTCTCATCTTCTTCTTCTTTGCGTTTGTTGTTTACGACCAATTTTAATCACTCTTTTGATATGTTTGATCTTTGCCAAGAACGGGTATACGTTGCACATTGGTTTGGTAGGCCCTAAACGCATAGACTTCTACACGTTTAGGACATGTGCATCCGATTTCAGCCAAACCTCCTTAGTTGCCTCTTATGACATGTGTAGCAGGTAACAGTGGTTTTATTCTTTACACCCCAAATTTGGTGCCCGGTAACCACTCGGGCAATTTCTCTCATAAATTTGATGTTCTTTTTCAGACAACCTCATCATTCACTCTCATACTAACCACATTGACCTCTCTGTTATTTCTGTGGATTTTTAGCCGTCTCCATAAGTACAGTGATGATCCAAAGTGACAACTCCATTCTGTGTAAGATGTCTAAACACAGTAATTAACTGCATGATGCATAGATGTCCCATTTCGACTGCTGTGGTTCCACACCTAACATAAATGACATGTTCTGTCTTTGGTAGAGTTCCTATTTTTATCTTGTGGTTTATTCCAACTTTTTCTCTTATCATATAACTTTTTATTTTATCACTTCTTGAACTAGTGGTCTGGGCAGATGACGTTCATCTGTTCGGGAGGGCAGGTTATCTATGGGTCGCTGCCCTGAAAGAAAATAGCAGCCTGCTGCTTTGTGGGTTTTGGCTGGGGACAGCAAAGGCTAACGGAGAGCGAACCCAGTAAACGCTGGTTGAAATCAAACACACCACCAAAGGATAAGCACCTGAGCTCCAGTAATACTTGAAGGCTTGCGCATGTACATCCTGGTCTGATGTTTCGCTGTTTATATGTCACAATAGAATGATAAAAACGGCTTAAGAACGATCGCGAGAGAGAGAACTAGTGGTGGTCTCCTTTCTCAAGAAGTGCATTTAATTTGCATTGAGTTTGATATCAATGATAAACGTTCACACAAACTAATCTGGCTTATCAACTAGATAATTAATTATTTTAGGCTGTTCTTGTGTGAATCCCAGAGTTAGAGCACTAGCAAAGACCCTAAACCTGGGACATGAAATGGTTTTCATTACTCTTGTGTGAATCTCTGGGTTGGAACACTAGCAAAGACCTTCACGCTGGATTGTGAAATGATTTCCATTACTTTTGTGTGAATCTTCTTCTTTGAACGCTCCATATCGACCACTTGTAAACCACTCTGTGTGATTTGTATGTGATCTGAGCCTAAGAGCGATTGTACATTGTATCAGTTAGGTGCCTACAAATAGGCCAGCGCATCCGATTTCTGCTCTACTTTTTATTTATTAGGGTAGCATCCCTAGGGCCTACATCATTCACCTCTTACGACATGCATTGTAAGTTGCAGTGGTACTATTCTTTGCTTCCCTTGCGGGCTCTGGCACCACATGGGCGAGTATGAATTCTAGAGTTGAAGCAGTAAAAAAAAGACCACCAGGATGGGATATGAAATAATGCAGACTACACAAATCTCACAGATTGATTAATTTGGTCGATACGAACAAATGGAAAAAAACTGCAAAAAGCAACCAACTCAACAGTTAGAATTCTCACCAACAATAAATTATCTTACCTGGTCAATGCTTTGATTATATAAGTTAAGTTGTTCATTAAGAAAACAGATCTAAGTGCGAGGTCACTGTATGTCTCTGCCTTGTTACTTAGGTTCAGTCCAAGTGCTGACAGAACACGAGCTGGATAGAAAATAGACAAAACACTGAGAGACAAGTAACATAACTGCATGATGTTCCTGTTTACAGAGTTTTCAAATCAATAAAATGGAGGAAAAAAACTTGAAAAAAAACGTTACAGATCTCATCATCATCATCGTCAAGTAGCGTGCACCTTGCAGAATGTTGTATTCATCACAGCTTGCCTGAAAAGCTCTGTCTCTAGCAGGTTCTCCTGCCTCTTCTAACGGTTTCTTTTTCAGTACATTGGATTGTTGCCAGTATCATGGTTTGTCTGTTTTTGTCTTGCACTGATCTAGTTGCTTGGGTGATAGTTATTTTGCTTTTTGACAGGATTCTGCTATGCCAGATTCTGTTAACAGCAGTTGGAAATGTAAACTTCAAAGAACAAACAAAACCAGATACCAACCGTATAGTATCACATTTATTGAGTTATACTGTAGCATGGTGTCAGATCTGATTGGCAGCCATCAGAGCTGACTCATGTTCAAATTTTAATATATGACCAATTAAATATGATAAGCCACACAGAGAGCCACACAGAAAAAGTATAATGAGTACAAAGCAAGAGGAAGAACACGCAAAAGATGGAGCGATGGTATCAAGAACAGCCTTACAAACATGAATATCAGCTTACAAAGTGCCTTAAAACAAGCACACACAAGATTACTACGTTTCACCCCAACACTTCTATAAAGAAGTAAAAGGTGGAAGAGAAGAAGAAGAAATATGATAAGTTGTGGTTGTGATTTCAAGGGTTAATTATAAATGAACACTTGTTATTTCAAGGGTCGCCCGTGTGGTGCGGGCCTAAAGGAAGCAAAGAATAGTACCACTGCGACCTACAAGACATGTCATAAGAGCGACTGATGTAGGACCTAGGAAGCTACCTAGTAAATAAAAAGCATCCAAAAATGAATGTGCTGGCCTACTTGTAGGTGCATAACTAGCACAACGAATAATCGCTCTTAGGCTCAGATCACATCACACAGTGGTTAACAAGTGGTCGATATAGAGCGTTTTAAGAAGAAGAAGAAGAAGAAGAGGATTTCAAGGGTTAATTATAAATAACACTATTCTTGAAAATATTATCAGCAGGCACAGTCAGTTTTGACATACCCATGTAGTCTGCTGCTGTACTTCTGCAATTTTCTGATGTGATCAAAACAGATGGATTGGACTTTTCACCTGTAAGGATTCAAGTTAAGTAAAGTGAATATTGAATACAAATTTAACGTTATGTGATAACAGGGCTTTACAATTGCTATTTTTTAACTCTTAGTGGACCAGGGTAAAAGTCATGTTTTTACAAGCCATTTCTTTTTAGAATAAAAATGCCCTTTAGTGTTGCTCCTGGTAAAAAGGCCAACACAAAGCCCTGTAGTGTGGCGTTTGGTCCACAAGGAGTTAATAAATAATAATAACCCTTTCTACTGATTCTAGAACAATTTTCTTCCTTTTCTGTCATGTGCCATCACCGTATACTATATATATCCCCCTATATGTCATGAATAGACACCTTAGTATATGTTTTGAGCTCACTTCTCAAGAATATTTTGATATTACTCTGTTTTTCTGTCCCTGTGGGTTCCAGAATAAGATATGTCTTGCTATAATATTTGCTACATATTGCACAAGTGGAACTGGATGCTTGAAGGAAGAAAGAGGGACGTAAAACATAAGCCACAGGAACCAGTATGCACACCCTTCGACATCTGTTGGAAGATACTGAGCACCTATGGGTTTGCCTGGAGTGCTGTGACGTCAGTTCCCTAACCAATAATATTTCCACACCCTTTTTAAGCATGTTATGAATTCAGGCGTAGACATGAAACCTACTATTGTGACTCTGACTGATTTTTACTTGATGGCTTGCTTCCTTATCACCAGTGTCTCTTGTCATTCAGACAAACCTTACTCCAATTTCAGAGGTACTTGTAATTTAGATCCCCAAATAAAGGATCAAGGTTTCCTGTAATTCAACCGTGTGCACACTTAGTATTTTTGGTCTAAGCTGGCTCTGAACCCAGGAATTTCTATGGCATGTGGTTGCCAGAGCAGCATGTTTTCAACTTCGCTATCGACGACCAGAGAGACGGCTGATGACATTATTTATAATACATGTGTAGGTATTATATTTGTAATGTTAACCTAATGACTAATTATAAGAATCGTGTGATACTTCAAACACTTATAGGTCCGACTCTGGCAGCTTGCTTATATAAGTCACTGCCTTGGAGTAACAGTCCCCATGATCTACATTCTCTGTTTCTTCAGACTATCAGTGCCACCACTAACAATCATGTATGGACTCAAATATTTAAAAAAGACATTCTGAACAGATACTGAAGCTACAGACAATGTACTTGTTTATTAGCACAGAAGGAGTAGAACTTTTGACAGGCTAGCCCTAGTGTACTGATTCTGATTGTATATAAGGGAAGACTGCAGTAAAACTATGCAACGGTTTCTGTGGTTAAGTCACTGCCTTGTGTTCCGTAGGTCATGAGTTCTGTTCTGTTCACGAGTGCATTTTTTTTCCCAGCGATCCTTAGGATTGCTGCGGAAGCTACGGAGTTCGTGATTTGTGCAATGCTCTCTGCAGGTGTCATGTCATTTCTGCAGAGACGGACCAAGCCATATGGGGTAAAACCCAGCGCAATGAAGCCAACTCTTCGGTTTTAAAACTATGTAGCAATGGAAAAACACATAAAAACAAAGTACTGTAGTTTTACAAAGTACAAAAACAATATACAGCGATGTTTTGACCAAAAGGTCTTTATCAAGCAAAGGATACAAAGAAGCAAAGAAATATACAGTCAGACAATAAATCCTAATGTATTGATGTTGATCTATATAAGGAAAGACTGCAGTAAAACTATGTAACAATGATGAAAAAAAAAAAAAAAAAGTACTGTAGTTTTACAAATTACAAAAACAATACACAGCAACATTTCGACCAAAAGGCCTTTATCAAGCAAAGGATACAAAAGAAGGAAAGAAATTCAGACTTCCTATACGGCAGATATAATATATACAGTCAGAAATAAATCCCTAATGGCCTGATACTAATTCCAGAAACTAACAACCAGTTTTTAAAAATAACCTCATGCTAATATGATTATTATTCTGACCATGCATAAGCAGCATTGCCCCTGCTGTCTCCACAAATTCCAATAACTGCTCCAAAAATATGATAGTCTGTGAAATGAAACAAGTAAAATATAAAACAAACTTCATAAAAACCCACCATCAGTTTCATGAAAAGTTAAACAATGAAACAAATAATGTTTCTTACCAACAAACAAAGCGACATGCGTCATTATCTCGAACTGATTATCAATTAAACCTGCTACACCTAGCGGCAAAAAAGCAGAGAAGGACAAAGAAAGACCAACAAACAACATTTTTTCCATAGCTTTCTTCAATCATGATTGACTACATGATTGCATTTAATTTACATCTAGAAATAATACACTTTATTTATCATGCAATCTGTCCTATGCAAAAAAATATCAATTGTGACATATCCAATACAGAACTTTGCCATCAACCACAGTAAACTAGTCATCGATTTTCTAGGCACCATTTATACGTTCAGTAGTTTGCCATTTCTTTCTGAACGGAGAGGTATATTTTTACCTACGCAAAAATTCCACGCTGAACAAATTTGCTTCCAAACGTGCCTGCCATGGAATATGAACTAGGTATGCTTGGGTTGTGATCAAGCTCACTACCGCTTAAGCTACAGACGCTACATCAAATGTAACTGTTATCTCAGCCGTCTGAACAACTCTTGATCTCTAGTCAGTTTATCCACCACTTTCATCATATGTTTAAAATAATGCTCACATACAAACACACATATATATGAAAAAAATGAAAATGTCCTGTTACATTTGTTCATAAATAACGTCATGTACCGAAGATGAAATATTTTGGTCATGTTAAACGTCACAGTGGTTTGGAGAGAATGGTAATGGAAGGCATGGTGCCTGGAGTACAAGGCAGGGGATGACCAAGCAAAAGGTGGCAGCAAGACATCAAAGAAACTTTGAACTGAAGCTGGAGGAGTCAGGAGAACTTGCTAGAGACATAATTTTTCGGAGGGCTGTGATGAAAGTGACGTTCCATAAGGGACATGCTAGTACTTGATGAGTGTATGTGTGTGTGCAGCCTGTTACCAGAGCCACCATTTGTAGGTAGTAGGATCTTGGTCAGTTCTAATTTGCTAACTTGCTGAACATGACTTCTATTATCTTATTCGCTACATATCAGGTTCCTTCTTCCTGATTTTAGTAAAACCCTATGAATGTGTACTGTCTTCCATCTGCACCTCTTTGTTGTTCTAGTTTTGTAATTTTGCTATTCTTCTTCCCTTTCTTTTCTTGCATTCGCCTGCTATGAATTCAGGCTGTAGTCAGGGAGACCTGGTGATTGGGTGCATCAGACTAATTTGTGACGTGAAGAGAATCCCTCATCAGTGTCCCCACCATACAAGCATGCCTTCTCCGACTTCAGAAGTAATTAATTCCATATAAATTGACAACAAACACAAACAGATTGCAATAAACATAAATGAAGACATGCGTTGTTTAGAAAGATGTTTATCTAATATTTATTCCTGGAAATAAGAGCCGCAGTACCGCAGTTGTTAGTGAACTCGCTTCTTAGGCTAGTGGTCTGGGTTCAATTCCACAGTGGGTGTAAAAAAAAAAAATTCTGACCATAATGGCTCTCAGGTCAACCTAGCGTCAATTTGTACCAGGAAAAGCATTGGGAAGTAAAGCATCTGGGTGATTTTGATCACATCCACCATCATGTTCTGAGGCCAATGAAAAATACGGGCCTAACACTGTAGTACCCAATGAACCTTGAGGTATGAAAAAGGGTTCCTTCACTTTTTATATCTGGAATGAGCCCGCCTGCCCAACGTGTTCGTAGCGCGTTGGACTGCGGTGACAAGCCCTCTGTGAGTGCGGGTTCAATTCTGCGGGCTGGCAGAAAAAGCCAAAGATTCCCCAGATTTACGGTGTTCGTGGCACTAAACAGAAGGGTTACGATGTCCATGGCATCTGAGCCAAGAGCTGACAGCTCAAGTGCTTCTGGATCGAGAAAAAAAAAAATTTAAAAATATCTGGAATGATGTTCATCAAACATTGTAAAGCTTCTGCTTACAAGTGATACTTACATGATTAGCTAGTTCATGCACTGTTCCATCTCTAGGCATGCTTGTAGATTTATCATTCTGTAAATAAGAACGCAATTATTTCACTTAAACACATAATATTATTTATCATTATGTTTCCTATCTTCAAATATAAACAGAGGCGTTACTTACTACACCACATGACCTCCTTGTCGGAAGCTTCCACCAAAGTTATAAAAAAAAGAAACCATTTTCCGTCTGTAAAGACAAAAGGGTATATATATATCAAAGGAACATCAGCTTTTAAAAGTCTATATAAAATATGGAAGTTGTATAGTATTAAAACTAAATTACGAATTTTCAATTCAAATGTTGTATCAATTCTAACATATGCCAGCAAGAGTTGGAAAGTGACTAAATATATAGAAAGAAAACTGAATGCATTTGAAAATAGATGTCTGTGAAAAATAATGAATATAAAATGGAACAAATTCAGGAGAAATGCCTGGTCAACCACTAGTGACAACAGTTATAAGAAGGAGAAGATGGATATATGTTGGACACACCTTGAGGAGAAATTATCAATGAATACCAAAGCAGGCACTGAAGTGGGATGCAAAGGGTTCAAGAAAGAGAGGACGACCTATGGAGACCCTGAAACGAACTCTGCTTAGAGAGGCAAGAAATATTGATCTCAGTCCCATGGAGAAGATTGAGCGAGTTGCCCAGGATAGAGCGGTATGGAGAAATTGCTTGCAGGACCTATGTAACTTATAACGGTACAAGAGGAATTATATATATATATATAGTGAACGATAAGTAATTTGACAAATCATGCTGATGCTGATAAATATAGTCATCAACCCTCATACCAATCTTGTTCAAGTAAGCTTTATCGTTACTATGTATGCAGATGGTAGCATAAACAACATTGTGGAATGCACATGCACAAAGTAATATTTGGATATAATACTATACCCTGATGTTGTCTGTAAATTCTTCCAATGCTTTTGCTCCCTGAAAGGAATAAAAAAAACAGCTCTGATATTATATCATCATCATGTGCTTAGTAGGAAAATGGAACAGCAGTAATTCAAATAAAGATTAGCTATATTTTGTGGGTACAACAATTAATTCAAAGAATGTGACAGTGGCAATAATAAAATGAAATCTGAATATATTTGATTGAGTGATTGATTGATAGGATCATTATCATTGCACTTTGGTGAGTAACCATATGTGCTTTGATCTTTTTCTTATATAGGAACTTCTCATCGGAAGTACATGAACTCTGTAGCATCTGCGAGGGTCCCCAACGTAATTTAGACGATAGTTAAAAATATTTGCAGAAATTTTATTTTTAATCTTTCTTGTGAATTTTGTCAGGGCAGCTGCTTTCCAGCCTGTTTTTTCTCGATTTTAAACTGCCATAGGTTCTTTTTATGTGCTCAACATCAACACTGATTGAAATGTTTTATCGTCTCTCTCCGATAGGTCTAGGAACTCGATCTCACCACACTGAGATAAGGGATCTCTGGAAAAATATTTTGATGGCTTCACGAGGGAGCACACCAAGTACCTTTGGAACGAGAGATGAGCTCCTAACTTCTACGGAACAGAGACACCCCTATGAACATGTTTAACAAAGATGTCTGACAAGTGATAGCAGAGAAGATTGATATGACTGTCACCAGTCTCATTCAATGACAAACTCTTTAGAGATCTCAACGATCCAGAGACACACCCTTTTCCCCTTCCTTTGAACATATTCAAGCTGATTTCTCCGAGTGAACAAGAAAGAAGCAAGTTCTCTAGCAAGTTCTCAGCCTCTTCCGAGTATTCATAAGTTCTCGCTCACATTTGTCAGTTATATAATGCTCAAATGTTTCCTCCGTAAAAGCATGGCAGTACTAAAATTATGTCAAATAATTCTGTGGTACATGTCGTCAAATTGTTCAAGGTTTCTTAAATATCCTACTGCCACCTTCATCTTGGTCTTCCCCTGCATATGCCACCAAGAACCATGCCTTCCATTACTTTTCTTTCCAAATCCTCGGGCCGTTTGATGTGACAAAAATACTTCATTTTTCTGGACATGATGTTATTTATGAGCAAATGCTCCTCGACATGTAAGTCTTGTAGTATGTCATTGTTTTTTTCTCTTCACTGTCCAGGGCATTCTAAGAATTTTTTGGCAGCACCTTATTTCGAACGTTTAAATTTTGTTTCTTAATGCGTGTGTTATGGTAAATAAACTTAACATACCCAAAATCTGGAGGAATCCAACTCTGTACTGCATCGTTGAAAATCTAATTCATTTAAGAGATGACACACAATTTGTAGCTACTTTGCATAGACACACACCCATGTGGTGTGGGGCCGCAAGGGAAGAAAAGAATAGTACCACTGCGACCTACAAGGCGACTTAGAAGCGACTTATGTAGGACCTAGGAATACTATCCTCATAAATAAAAGGTGTTGCAGAAATCAGATGTGCTGGTCTACTTATAGGTGCATACATGGCACAACGCACAATCGCTCTTAAGCTCAGATCACATATAAATCACAAAGAGTGGTTTACAAGTGGTTGATATGGAGTGTTCAAAGAAGAAGAAGCATAGACACTAAGAATAGTTTGTGAAACTTTCATGAAAGAACATCATTTTTGTGTGTGTTAAGCCAACACATTTTCTTGTTACCTTATGCCATATGGAATAATTTCAAACTTGCATTGTCAAAAGTCAAGGATTACATACAGTTGGTCACTCTACTATCAAATGCATCAACATTTCCTATGCTTCTATCTATATTCTCTTTGTGTCCCGATTGACCCATATGGCTTCCACAAGAGACTTCCACTGTTGCTGTTCTACTGCCTTTCTATCAACCGTCTCCCACATCAGGCCACACTCCTTCAACTCTCTCTCCACAGTTCTTCCCCACGTTTCTTTGGACATCCAGGCCTTCTCTTCCCATCTGCTGTCCATCTGAGAGTTGTCCTAGCCAATGCCCCTACTGGCATATGGCATACATGTCTAATCCACCTCCATCTTCATCTTTTAATGATGGTCTCCAAAGATGCACAGTCCATTCGTTTCAAAAGCTTCTTTTTTATGGTATTCCTATGCTTAGCATTTTCAAATGTTTACCAATTATGGCTAATAAATATAATAATTATTATTTAATCACTGTAATTTAACAAATTTAAGCAAGTTAGCATTTGAAAATAGATGTCTAAATAATGAATATAAATGGACAATTCGGTGATAAATCAGAGACATGTCTGGTCAACACTAGTGACAACTGTTATAAGAAAGAGAAGATGGAGATATGTTGGACCACCTTGAGAGAAATGATCAATGAATATCAAGCAGGCATTGATGGATGCAAAGTTCAAGAAAGAGATGTGACCTAAGGAGACCTGAAACGACTTTGGAGAGAGCAGAAATTCGGTCTCAGTTCCATGGATGATTGAGCAGTGCAGAATAGAGCGGTATGAGAAATACTTGCAGGCCCTATGTAATGTATAATGGCACAAGAGGAATATTATCATTATAATTTTAAAGAGCTAATTAACAATATTTATAAATACTAAATATTCTAATTCTCTTCCTTGAAACTAAGGCATCAACAGATTTCAACCCGATCTGTCTTGCACAGCTTAGTTCATTCCAGGTCTTTCCGCCTCTTATCTTTCATTGTCTACAGTTCATCTTCA
Source organism: Arion vulgaris (assembly GCA_020796225.1). NCBI lineage: Eukaryota > Metazoa > Mollusca > Gastropoda > Stylommatophora > Arionidae > Arion > Arion vulgaris. The sequence goes on from CM036767.1 coordinate 10,927,972, forward strand.
TGTCTCTCTAGGTCGTCCTCTACCTCTCTTGCCTCCCGGATTCCATTTGAAAGCCACAAGTGGGTGCCTAGTCTTCTGCATTCTTAACGTAAGTGCCAACCACTTCCATCTCCTTTGTGTTTATTTCCTCGTTGATAACTACCAAGTATGAAAGAATAAGGGAAAAATGCTAGTTACATCTACTAATCTTGCAGAAAGTTAAACAAACACAAAAAATTTTCAAATAAAAAAAATGAATGACTGCTCACTTACAGTGCTGTCCCAAAGTTGATAAAAGACATGCCAGTTTGGCTCTTGTTGGTGCCTGACAGCCCTGAAAGATGAATGTTTCATAAAAATTTACAATACATTCAACAATTTAATCATATTGGTACACACTAAAATTGAATAGTCTAAGATGCAGTGGATGAGATGACAGAAGTCAGTTTCACGGTTGATGAATCAGAACTGACTAAGACAATACTCTACCTTCAAGTGGTTACGTTGGTAATAGGTTTCATCGCTGCAGTCTAGGTAAAAGAGTAAAGAATGAAGAGGGAAAGTAAATTTGTTATAAAAAATTTACTGCTGAAAAATAACATGTCAAACCAAAAGACACAGATATCACAGCCTCGCTGTAAACTGCAACACAATGTAACAACTCTCTTCACGACTGCCTGTTGGATGAAGACACTAAAATAGATGTTGAATTGATCCAGTGATTTAAGTAGTTTTGAAGTTACCTGTTCTACAAGTAGAACTGGATGCCTGAGGGGCAAAGTGAGGAGTGTGTTTAACCAACGAGCCACAGAAACAATCAAAATGCACACTTTTTTATATCTGTTGGGGGAGACTGAGCACTTATGGGTCTGCCCGGAGTGCAATGACATCGGTTTAGTAACCAGTAACAAATAAAAGTGTAACAAATGACATTTGCAGGGCGATTGAAGAGAGAAAAAATAACAACAATCAATATGATTATCTCATGGATATATTGATGTCATTAATATTGATGAGCTCTATTTCTTACTTTCATTTGAAAACATTTTGTTGAGGATTTTACCTTTCTGACCTATTTTTTCAAGTCTACTTTTATATTATGCTATTTATACGTTGGTGGCATTTGTAGCTTACACTGTAGTGAGCTCGATCACAACCCAAATGTACCTGGTTGAAACACTGCGGTGGGAAGTTTGAACAAATTATTCCTGAATTTTACAACGTAAAATTGCCTCGCTTCAGAAAGACGCAAACAACTGAACGATAGTGGTGGCTAGAAAATTGAGACTGTATGTGGTTGATGTCGACATCCTGTAAGAGGATCTACCACAATTTTCATTTTATTTATACATCACACTTCCATTAGTTTTGCTTTACTTCAGACATAAATATGTTTATTACATTGTCAACAGCATATCTATGTTGTTCATTAACTCAGTCTGGACCAAGCACCACACTATGTGGCCTTGTGTTGACACCTTTACCAGGAGAAACACTAAGGACGTTTTTATTCTAAAAATGGCTTTTGCCCTGGTCCAATAGAGTTAAATCAATAATTATGATTTTCCTACCTCTAGCATCAAATCAAACTCAGGTTTGACAGCTCGTAGATGTTGAACAATTGGAAATATTGATAGGACAGCTGTGAACTCATGTCTGGCAACATTCTTTCTAGCCGCTGTAGCAAGAAGCTGGGAAAATTGTATAAAATGATTGCATTAAAAGAATATATTCATTCGTAAAAACTATGATCATCTACACCATACAAAAATGGGTCAAGTCGAATGATTTACTTCATTGCACCGGGTTTTACCTCGTATGGTAGCCTCTCAGCAGAAATGGAAGCCATCTGCCGAGTATTGACAAAGCAGGAACTTCGTGGCTCTGCAGCAATCTTAGGGTCTCTGAAAAATACACTGTGAACAGAGCGCACGGTTCGGATTCGCACCACCACCTTCAGAATGGAGGCGGGGCTTAAAACTTAGCCACGGGGACCTACGGTTTATATTAAATTAATAGAGTCAATCCTGACTTTAGACCCATAGATATTTTTATTTTAAATTAACGTTACTTGCTCTGTCTTAGACCATTTAATAAAATATTGCCAAATAGCTTCATATTGGACTAATATTTCAGTTCAGTTTCAGTTTGAAATATCTTCATTGCACTACGGACATGTTCATAGGTGCTCAGATCTCCTTTACAATATCTTAAATAGGGTTCAGCAACTAACAATACCAGTTTGATGTTGATTGATGAGCCTATTCATATACCAGCTGTGCTGTTCTTTTCTGTGATTCCAATCTTCAATCCAAACTTCACAACCTAGTGGTTGACTGGATTGGTTTAGATTGGACTAATATTATATTTATTCAACTTTGAATCCAGTTCAAAGTTGTTTCCTACTAAGTTTCATAGTTTAGATTATAAAACCCTTAAATTAGCGATTCAAGCTGATGAATAGTGTAACGTTAGTGGAAAAGCTTAGTTATTTACACATCTTTTATATATATATATTCCCAGTGACAAAATAATCACACAATTTTTAGGTTGCAAAGCGCCTGTGAGTTGCCAGGGCTTGCAAGGGGAGCAAGGAATAGTAAAACTGCGACCTACAAGGCATCTTCATGAGAGGTGACTAAGAGGCGACTAAGGGGTAGGGGCCTAGGGAAGCTACCCTAGTAAATTTTTTTTTTTTTTTTCCGATCCAGAAGCACTTGAGCTTTTTCAGCTCTTCGGTGCCATGGACATCGTAACCCTTCGGTTCGGTGCCACGAACACCGTGAATCTGGAATTTCTCCATGCCACAATTGAACCCGTGACACTCAAGGGGCTAGTCACCCACAAGTCCTGAGAGCGCTAGAGGAACTAAGGTGGGCCAGGAAGCACCTAGTAAATAAAAAGGGTGGTTGCAGAAACTGTATGTGTTGGCATACTTGTAGGTGCATAACTAGCACAACATACAATCAGATAACATACAAATCACAAAAAATGGTTTAACAAGTCCTCGATATGGAGTGTTCGAAGATTTTTAAAAATTTATGATACAAGAGGATAAGATCATTTCCAAATTTTTATATTTTTTGGAGAAACTTCAGATTCGATGGAATTCTTGTATTAAAATGTGTACTGATTTGACACAGCATGACTAATATGTTGAATACAGAAGATCAAATTTCTCTAGAATAAATGGAGTAAGGAAATAAGACTGAAATTTGTATTGACAACATGGTCTACAAAGTGTGTTCTGTGCCTGGCTCTGCATTGAGTAAAGTTGGGGTCAGCTAGTCTCTTTTAGAAAGGGGTAAAAATTGGAAATTAGTAGACTCATAGAATAAACAAGCAAACGCTATGTAAACTTTGACCACAAAGTCAAACGAGACTCTGGTTTGCCTAGGGGGATGGACTCTAGATCATTTCTTTTTCCTATGTATTAATGTGAACCCGAATAAATAAGCATGCAGAAACCGGATATACTGACCTATGGATCTTTAGTCATCTAACTGGCACAACAAACTCATGCTCTAAGACGTACATCACATTCCAACCATAATGAGTGGTTTAACAAGTGATTGGTGTAGAGAGAATGAAGAAGAAGTCCTGACAACACACCTGAATATTAAGCCTGACCAACAAACTGAACACAGAATAAAACAGGCTAAGACTCACTTATTCACTTACAAAATAGTCAAATGATCACAAACTTACCTCTCCCTCGCTCACTAACGAGTCAAGAGTTTGTTGAATAATATTATCAAAAGCAGTTCTCTGATGTTTTTCTGGGATGATTCCTCTCATGAGATGTGCTTCACTCTGAAAAGAAAAGTTATGTTATTCGATCAAGGTCATGGCAAAATAGACATTCCCATTCGTGCTCTGTCCTCCAGTGCAGCAGCCATCCTAAAGTCCACCAGCTCACCATACCCATGAGAAGTTGATTAGTATATCTTCTCTCTGTACCATGAAGATGACACTGTTTGGCTTGCCCAAACTTAACTCTAATTCTCGCATTTGGTCCTGTGTTTGAGACTCCCCCATATCATATAAATGAGTGTGCACTGCATTGATGACATCAGCTCGGTACATACTTCTGCCAGCTTGAGTCAGTGCATTGCTTGCAAGAAAGTCAGCAAGTTTGTTGCCCTGTACTTCAGAATGTCCAAGTCTGTACAACCAAGCCATTGTCTTGAGATGTGACCACTGAATGCTGTCCACCCATTCCGTGCGCAGACTTCCAGATTAAATTCTGTGAAGAACATTTATTGAGTCTGATATCTCTCTCTCTCACGATCGTTCTTAAGCTGCTTTTATCATTCTATTGTGATATATAAGCAGCCAAACATCAAGAACGGATGTACGCGCATAGCCTTCAGTACCTATTGGAGCTCAGGTGCTTATCCTTCGGTGGTGTGTTCGATTTCAACCAGCGTTTACTAGGTTCGCTCTCCGTTAGCCTTTTGCTGTCCCCTGCCAAAACCCACAAGGCAGCAGGCTGCTATTTTCTTTTAAGGCAGCGACCCTTCAACGGCCTGCCCTTCCAGCTTACGAGCGCCATCTGCCCAGCAAACAGGTTGTTTTGTGGACTCCTTGGTTTGCCGCCCGTCCAGTTTTGTGTATGGTTTGCTCCGCTAGCTTTTGATTGTTCCCAATCAAACTACAAGGCAGCAGTAGTTCCCTGCGAGCGAAAACGAGCACTGGCTTTACCTCTGCTGGGCTTTCCAGTTGCTTTGCAAAGTCTGATATGATAATCCTATAAGAGGTTTAAAAAAAAAGTATACTTTGACACAAATTATATATTATACTATATATTTTCCATATGTCTGTTGTCCATGATGTGACATATATTGATTGATACAGTGATGTTCATTTTTATCAATTTCATCATCAAATAGCTTGTCCTGAGCAGAACTTTGCCAAACCAACAGTCTGGAATTTCTCTCTCTCATAGGCCAGATGTCCTGCCTCTGCAGCCGTCATGTTCAAACCATCAGTTACAACCTGAATCCATCTTCTCCGTGGTCTTCCTCTTCTTCTCTTTGCAGGTATTTATTACAGACAAATTTAGATTTTGGTGAGCTATAAATAATTTAAGGTTACTATCCTGCTATGAAGACTGCAAGAATTCCAAGTCAAATGTGATATAGTTAGATAAGAGCACTATACTAGTAGCCAAAGAAGAATAGTAAACCAACAAAGATCTGGTGTCATTTGTTGTCCCATGCTGAGAGACATACTTAGGTGTAGATTGGAGCACTTATGAAATAATTGGTCCGATGTGCAGTGATGATGATCTGATGAATAAACTAAACTAGACTGTCTTTGAAGTGTGTGGGCCTTCACAGCAAGCTCAAGAGACTTATTCTTCTTCGAAAGCTCCATATCGACCACTTGTTAACCCTCTGTGTGATATGTATGTTATCTGAGCCTAAGAGTGAGTGTGTGTTGTGCCAGTTATGCGCCTACGCCTACAAGTAGGTCTTTATTTACTAGGGTAGTTTCCCTAGGCCCCTACCTCAGTCACCTCTTACGACATGCCTTATAGGCTGCAGTGGTACTATTCTTTGCTTCCCTTAAAGGCCCTGGCAGCACACAGTCAATGCTCAAGAGACAACACTGTTGCAGAGCTTTAGGTAAGATGTAACCACGGTTGTCTTGGTATCACCTGATGCACCTAAAAGTAATTTAGTGAAACTGTGTGCTGGAAATATGTTTGGATAGTGCTGTGAAGTCTTATTTAAATTTTTGGGGTCAGAACTATAGTATATACCTACACAATGGTTGTTCTCAGGAATACTAGCAGTGGATATATCCTTATATCTGATTAATGAGCTAAACATAGTTTGCCCCTCATTGATGAAATGTTTGAATTTCTACCCCATGGATCGTTTTTACAACAGAACTTACCTGCATTTCTATAAGATAACAATATCATGCAGGCATAAACTCTAACCTACTTAACTTATGGTTAAATATGTCTGATATTAACTGAATCTAGAACAAAGATTATGAAGCTATTTCTTGTTAATAGATTTATAAAACAGACTAACCTGTATCAATCTGAGCACAGCACTAAGTTCACTTATGTATAAGTCAGACTCAGGGTCTGTTGTCTCTTCTTTGATAGGATCAGGGCAGAAGACTTGCTTACGATGTCCTAAAATATAATTTTCATACTCTGTAACACAGTCTGTCCCCATTGTATGTGTGAATAAATATATTTAGTGATCTACTAGGAAAAGTGATTCTGCATACATCAACAAAATTAGATTACTGAAGCTACCAACTGTCTTTGAATAGAATTTACAGAATATGAGTGCTTTTTCTTCAAACGCTCCATATTGACCACTTGTTAAACCACTCTATGTAATTCGTATGTGATCTGAGCCTAAGAGCTATTGTACGTTGTGCCAGTTATGCGTCTACAAGTAGGCCAGCACCTCTGATTTCTGCGGCGCTTTTTATTTACTAGGTAGTTTTCCTAGGCCCCTACCTCAGTTGTCTCTTATGTTATGTCTTGTAGATCAAGGGAAGAAAAGAATAGTAACACTGCGACCTACAAAGCATGTCAACATGCCAAACAGTGTCGTCTTTGCGGTAGAGAGAGAAGATATACTAATCAACTTCTCCTGGGTATGGTAGCTTCCCTAGGCCCCTACATTTGTCGCTTCTTACGACATGCCTTGTAGGTCGCAGTGTTACTATTCTTGCCCTTGCTAGCCCTGGCAACACATGGACAAAACATGAGTACAAGCAAACATATAACTAATGTGTGTTGTCAAAACGAAATCCACAAACAAGCAGGAAATAAGTGGTACCAATAAAATTATAGCAGAGTCAAAGTTGAAACAATGAGATTACAGATGTCATAAATACATGTTGGACCAGCAAGCTAACAGACACACATCCTTTAAGAGTGTCCAACATACAATGAACAGAGAAAACACACATAGCCAATCCCCAAGTCAGTCAAGAAATAGCTATATTGCAATGTACACAGACTGTGGTTGACCACTAACTACTTCAGAGTATACAATCTGATGTTTGAAAATGTTGGAAGAAGATGAGACCCCAACAAAGGGCCAAATTATGAAGCCAGCAGTGAAGAAGCAAATTTATAGAGACAGACACATTCTTTTCTTTTTCTCTAATCATGTTCCTCACACATGAGTTAAAATAGCTAAAACGAGCATTTGTACGTCAGAAATAGTGTTTTTCACTGTCTTTGTTATTTCTGATGTCTACTTTTTGCATGGACATATCTACCCTTTGCTCTTATCCATTATATCGGAGTAGCATTGTTCTTCTTTGATTAGCACCTGCCTGTTGCAAAAATGCTTATGTTTGGTCAACCATTTAATTTGTTGTTTCTTGATGAAGTTCAGTACTGATGTTGTACCCACTTTTTCCCTGATGTCTTCATTTCTAAACCAGTCTCTTCTTGATAGTCCCAGCATTCTGCATAGACAAAACATCTCTATTGTGACAAGTTTTCTTCTATCGTTTGATATCAGCTCCCAGGTTTTGCCTGGATAGCATAATGTTATCGCAAATAATATAGCATTGCATGATAGCCACATTAAAGAGCCAAATACATAGAGGGTAACACTACTGAATAATTTTTTTTAATGGTTTTGTTATTTAACCTCTTCGGAAAGGCTCAAGAAGATTGAGATACCATCTTTTCAACAAATCAAAGATTTAACTTCTGATAAGTGTGACAAATTGACTTCTGAACATCTTTCACAAAGATGTCACGCACATGAGAAACAGAGAAGACGTACAGATCACCACCAATGCCATTGCATGAAAATCTCTTTGGGGATCTCGACAACCCAAGGTTAACATCTTGTTTGTTTGTTTGTTTGCATTCGTTCTCATCAACAAGTTTAATCCTCTTTTTGACATGTTTGGTTTAGGCCAAGAACAACGAAACGTGGCACCTCGGTTCGGTTTACACCTGAGAGTGAGCAAAGAAAAGAAAAATGTCGTACACATGAATAAGATTAAATTTCTATTTCACTTACCCTGTTCTAGTTGGAGCAAAGACGTTGCTTTCTTAGTAAAATTTCTGAAAGGAAAAAGTGTATAAGTATCCTATCATTAAATGACAAAATAAAACAAATGACAGACATAGGTAATTATTAGTTTCACTTAGAGTTCTCAAAATTTCATTAAGAGAGAAAAGAACAAACAGGGGTTTCTGCGGTATAAAGTTAATGTACTTGCATCTCGTTTCAAAGCTATTAGGCTCGTTTCCCGCATGGAGCGATCAGGAATTTTCCCAGAGATCCCTGATCCCAATGTAGGTGAGATCGAGTCCTAATGAAATAGACGATAAAACAAGCATCCCGTACTCATGTTGAGTGTGTAAAAGAACCCTCGGCAGTCGAAAATCTATAAGAGCTTACTGTAAAGTCATTGCTCTGGCAAAATTCACTTTTTTTAAATTAAAATATTTACAAAATTTCCATCTTCAAAATTACATCAGTACGACAGAGTTTGTGCACTGCCGTTGAGATTTTCATATGTAAGAAAGAGATCACAGCTCACATGATTATTCACTGAAGGGTAATGATGATGGTTCAAGAAATCAGAACAAACAGATCTATTCAACAAAACTTTACAATTTAATAGAACTGGTTCATGAGAATAATAAAATTGAGAAAAGTGAAGTATTTCGGACATACAGAGACATGATGGTTTTGAAAAACAAATATGGAGGGAAGCATTCAGGGAAAATGGAGAAGAGGAAGACCAAAGTGAAGATGGATACAGGGTACTTGTCTACAATTTCACCGCAGGAAAAGGGAAACCTCGCTGACCTAAGTTAAGTGACGTCAGTCCGCCATCAGTGTGTGCGGACGTGGAGGAGAACCGGGTTCAAAGGTCACGGATGTGATGTTTATTGTGTATTTTGTATGTACATAAGCAGTGTTTTGATTGAATTGGGAGCCCTGAAAAGGACTGTATGTGGGAATGTGAGGTGGAAGGAGGCAGGATGGGACTAGGAGTGTTACTGTGGGCGCCAGAAACATATAGTATCAGCAATAATAGCTACGAAGGGGTCTAAATTTCTGAATTTAGTCCAGCGAGCCACATAAACTCACACACTCAGGGAATGACGGGATTTTACGTTAATAACATAAATAATGGGGAACCTCTGCGCTATATTTAGAACAATGCTCGCAAACAGTCTATATTTAGAATGACCTCAGTTTTTGGTGAAATTGTAGACAAGTACCGGATACAGAATGTGATAAGATGAACGTTTCAGCAACAGAGACAAAATATTTTGTATTTGATATGTTCCAAATGATTGCAATAATGCAAAGTTCTGCACAGAACAAGCTACTGGATGACGATGAGGAATAAATTGTAACAAATTGCTTAAATTAAGCTTAAAAGTTATTTTGTTGTCAATCTATAGCTAAAAAGCCATCCTTTCTTAATTGTTTTTGACTAACATTGATCGTTAATGAAGAGATGAAGTGTTTATGATAAATTCTAAATGTAACAAGAAAAGATAAAATCAGAAATGACGAAATCAGCAGAAGAGTGGAATCCTTGCCGGTGCTAAAATATATTAACCCTTTAGCTGCTAAGGACGTGTGTGTGTATTATATATATATATATATATATATATATATATTACATTTTCCATTCACTTCTAAAGACGCATTAACACGTCTGTTATTATCTCTCCTCTGTGGGCTAAAGATGTGTTAACACGTTATACATTGCTACTTTCACCACTATAAGCGTACATTCACGTTTGTGAACTAGAAACAAAGAGTAGCTATTTTTAGCTCAGCCTTCAGAAAATATGTAGCAGCGAAAGGGTTAAGAAACAACAGGTCAAATGGTTCGGACACGCGTCAATCAAGGTTACCACAAGACGGTCTCCAACAAACAGCACGAGCACTCAGATACAACGGCAAGACCCAGAGGACGACCATGTAAACGATGGATCGACAGAATATACAAGGCACTAAATTTCACCTTGTACAAAGCGCATAAAGTGGCTTATTCCAAGTGTCTTTTTTTTTACCTAACACCATACGGCAAAACAGGATTCGAGAATAGATTGAACGTTAATATTAAGTTTACAGTAATACTAAACATATTCAAGTCCCAAAAAGTAGTCTGGATATATCACATCCACACAAACTTACAAAATCTTTTTCTTGGCCTTTTTAGGTGGAACATCTTTAGTCCCTCGAAGTTTTCCTCCCTGAAAGTTCAGAAAGAGTGAGAATGTTAATGGACTTATACTTTACTAGCATCAACACAAATGGCAGGAATACAAACTGATACCCATAAATCAATTTATATCATTATAATATTCTATGATTCTATTCAGAGTTTTAGATGGGTGTCTCTTTCTGTTTAAACATTTTTTTAGCAAAGTAAAGAACTTAATGTTGTTGAAATCTGCTGTCCAGTGCATTTTATTTCAGCATGTATTTCTGTGATATTAATGTTCCGAAGTCTATAATTGTCATAACACTGCCTGCAAGGCAACAGTTGTTCTGGGAAGCTGTGTATGTTGTAGTGCTCATTGAATAATTCCATATTCAGGACTGACCTATCCATAGTCACCTCTGATGGACAGGATATCGAGAGTTGTGACATCATGTTGACCAAATGATATAGTATTGCAAGTGCAGTCTTGAAGACGAACTGTATACAAGAATGAGAAGAGGCAGGATAGACCTGGAATGAACTAAGATGGATCACTCAAGACAGATCTGATTGGAGGAAATTTGTTGATGCATTATGCTTCAAGGGGAGTTAAAGATAATAAGAAGATGGGCAGTCTTGCAGCTCTCAAGGTTATGGTAGCGACACCTTCAGCAGAAACTACTTGTTCTTCTGTTGCTTCAATTGGTTATGTCTACAGTAGATTATGAACTTGGCATCCTTACAATATGATGGTCACAATGTGACTGACTAAAATATTCAGAATGAAGGCATGTGTATAAACGTTCTGTGCGCTAGAGATACCCTCATCGTAAAGATAAGAAATATACTTGTCATTCTGTCACAACGTTCCCGCCATGCTGTCATTCAAACCAAAGCATATGTGTGGGTTACTCATGGATCAGAGACATCCACTATTCAAGAATACCAATGATGTTAAGAGCATGAGAATCAAGCATGGCATATCATGGATGACCCAAGCTGAGAGAACAATTGGCCAGATGACCCCAGATGCAACTCTACCGAAAGGGAAATAATGGATCCTGATAGATGACCAACTTCTGCAATGTTATCATTACTCTTGGAAGGGAATGTAGAGATTGGGTCAACATGAAGACTGAACTCGTAGTTAAGCAGCTGATAGTAGATAATGCAAGTGAGAATGGTGTTGTTGTTTATACCAATGGGATTGTGCATCGTAGTGAGAAGTCAGGTCAAGGTTTCTTGAATAGCACACATGGTAGAATCGTTGCAGAGCAAAGTGAAGAACACAGGTCAACTACTTCCAATATGAGGATGGAGGTTGAGGCTGCAACTGCTGCCCTTCAGCTGCTCTCGAAGACTCTATTTACTTGTGTTGTTGTTGATTGTGGCTCTCAGTCAATGCTTTGGAAGGTTCAAAATGGGAGGTTGCACTATGAGTAGATGACGCCTATTTAGGTATCCAACCTCCAGAGGTAACAGAATGCGGTTGGACTGCATTTATCCTGTACTTTCTTTCTTGTCTTTCTTGTCAGTACACTGTTACCGGGTTGTTAATCCAGTGTCGAGGTTTTATGTATCTGTCTTGCGCTTCTCTGGTGACTTGTGTGATGGTTTTCTTAGTCCCTGGCAGAATTTAACTTTTTTCAGCACAGTTACCGGGTTGTTAACCCAGTGTCTTGGTTTTATGTATTTGTCTTGCACTTCTCTGGTGACTTGTGTGATGGTTTTCTTAGTCCCTGGCAGAATTCAACTTTTGTCAGCACACTGTTACCGGGTTGTTAACTCAGTGTCGTGGTTTTATGTATTTGTCTTGAGCTTCTCTGGTGACTTGTGTGATGGTTTTCTTAGTTCCCTGGCAGAATTCAACTTTTGTCAGCACTGTTACCGGGTTGTTAATCCAGTGTCGTGGTTTTATGTATTTGTCTTGCGCTTCTCTGGTAACTTGTGTGATGGTTTTCTTAGTCCCCTGGCAGAATTCAATTACGTTATCTATCCACCTTTTCCTTGGTCTTCCCCTCGCCTTGCTTCCTGATATTCTGTTGTGGAAAGTTCATAGGCAGTTTGGTCTGTTCGCATTCTTACTAAGTGGCCAAACCATTTCATTCTCTGTTTCGCTTATAATTCAAGCATTGTCTTGTTCCAACCTTTTCTCTGATGTTGGTATTCATTACTCTGCTGATTCTTGTGTTGTTGGTGACTTTGTGGAGACATCTCATTTCACATGTTGCTATTTTCTGTGTATGTTTCTTATTCATTGTCCATGTTTGGCATTGGTAACAGAGTGGGTATGAAGATGCTGTTGATCAACTGTTGTTTAGCTTATCCTGTACTTGAGGATCTAAATTAAAAGTACCTTTGAAGTCAGAATAAGGATTACATGAATGCAGAGTGACTCTGGTGATAACGATATTGCGCCTTCACTCAAAACTCAGGCGCCATATTAGATGCCATGACTATGCCTGAACTCATTGTGGGCGACCGACAAAAATATTTCTTGTCAAATCTACAATTTTATCTGTGTTGAACAGTATTTTTATGTATGTGTTATACCCCTGCTGGAGTGCCCTGAACGCCAAAAGACAAATGACTGCTGTTGAAGGAAGTTCCACTGGATGATTTTAAGTGTTCTCTAAACCTGAAATTGTCAATTTTAAACAATTTTAAATACAAAAAAAGATAATTTGTGACAAAATAAATATCTTAATAATTATGTGTCTACCCTGGTCTAGTTTTAACAAAACAATTGTTGTAATTAAAAAAACTCATTTGCTGATTTGTCATTTACATTCATTCTTGTAGGTAGAAAGACTTCATTTGCAAATTAGGTGGTTCAGACAGACACAGAGATAGAGAGAATCAGAGAGGGATATGTATACATTCATAATTATAGCATAAAGTCAGTGTCAAGATACAACAATGGTGAGACATTGATGATACAAGGGTACATGCAATGAGAGAGCAGATAGGCTGGCTGGCTCTACCAACAAATCAACTCTGTGTCCAGGTTGCCGGTTGTTATAAACGCGAGATGGTAGTAGACCTTATTATGTGACCGAAACATTTTATTTGCTGTCTTCTAATATTATGATATGGCTCTTCTTTCGTTGTTGCAGAGCGAAGTGGAGCGTACAGGACAATTACTTCTAGTATGAGGATGGAGATTGTGGCCATTACTGCTGCCCTCCATTGGCTCTCTGGGACTTCATTTACTGGGACCTTTGTTGTATCTGACTCTCAGTCGATGCTTCACAAGATCCAGAAGGGCAGGTTTCGGATGAGTGGATGTCGTCTATAGAAGTTTCTAACCTCCAGAGGCTTATTTTGGATATACTGTCCTGGGCATGCGGGTGTTTGCGGTAATGAGAGAGCGGACAGGCTTGCATCAACAGTATCGATTGCTGGGGAGTTGTGAAGATGGATAAGGGGATGTTCTTCAGTCTCTTCGCGACTGTCTGTTGGATGAGGACACTAAAATCGATGTTGAATCGATCAAGTGATTTAGACAGTTTGGAGTTACCTGTTGTACAAGTAGAACCGGATGCCCGAGGGCAGAGTGAGAAGTGTGTTTAACCAGCGAGCCACGGGAACCATCAGTATGCATACTTTTCGATATCTGTTGGGAGAGACTGAGCACCTATGGGTCTGCCCGAGAGCAATGACATCAGTTTAGTAACCAATAACCAATAATTTTAGAAAAACAAAGAAAATATGTAATTTCTGAGCAATACAAAAAGAAATAAAGGGTTTTACAAATATTTTAATTTGAAATAAATGAAAAAACATTAAACAACGCACATCGTTGTGAGAATATTAAATTATATTCACTAATAGTTACAAATTATTTCAAATCAAAATATTATGACAAAACCAAAACTAAGGCTATGTTTGTGTGACTAGAAGTATTAACATCGGAATAATCCTTGACTTACCCAGCAATAGAATGGGTTAAAACTGTTGACCTTGCAGCTTGGTACGTTCGAATGAACTCAGTGCTCTTTTCATACTCTGTCAGCCATTTTGAAATTGTTCTCAAGTCCGCTATGACTTTCTCTGGCAGTTGCTCTAAAGTCATATTTGTGTCAATTTCTATTGATTTTTCATTTTGAAAATAGAAAAATGTTGCAATAAAACAAAAAAGAAGTTAGAATAATATAAATTTTTTTTTTTAAATATGCAAAACAAATACAAAATTACATTAATTAATGCAAGTATTGACTTTACAATCAAATGATACTTGGATAACTTCTTGATATAAACAGCCTTCAGTTGACCTTGCAGCAAGTGGGGCTTCGCTTGTAGAGTTTGGTAATCTAAGTTTTAAACTATGAGGATTAGCCATGTCCCTTAAAAATGCTAGTGCCTTGAAATGTAAAACTTTAACCTTTAGAACACAAGATTTCGTTCGCTTGAAATATTGTCTATACATTCAATGTTGTCTCTTGTATCCTTCTTTTGTTCGCTTGAAATATTGTCTATACATTCAATGTTGTCTCTTGTATCCTTCCTTCATTTCGTTCCATTGAAATATTGTCTATACATTTAATGTTGTCTCTTGTATCCTTCCTTCCTTCATGCACTTGAAAAATTGTCTACACATTCAATGTTGTCTCTTGTATCTTTCCTTCATTTCGTTCACTTGAAATATTGTCTATACATTCAATGTTGTCTCTTGTATTGTTCCTTCCTTTCGTTCGCTTGAAACATTGTCTATACATTCAATGTTGTCTCATGTATAAAGTTCACTGTCTTTTGTAGCTCACACAGAGGTCTGTGTAGTTTTCTGTCAGTGTTGTTTCGTTAGGTCAGTGAATTTGCCTCAGTATATCATAGTCGGGACAATCTTGAAGTATGTGCTCTGCAGTCTGATGTGCCTGTCCACATGTACATGTGGGTGAATTGCCAATCATGAATTTTTTATACATGGGGCTGTGGAGTCGATTGTGTTCTTTTCTAAGGCGCAGAATGACAACTTGTCCTAATCTGCTCATATTAGAGTGGTCGTCTTGTGTTGGTATTTGTGGCTTTCTGATCGATTTAATCATCCTTTTCTTTTGGTGGTAGGTAATTGGCACATCTGGTTGCTCTTCTGCAGCACCTTCCTTTGCCAGTCAGTCTGCTGTTTCATTTCCTGGTATTCCACAGTGAGACGGTATAGGTCTGAGATGTAAACATCTCTCTCCCTCATGTCCCGTTTTCTAGTTCAGACAAGACTCCATCATTATTTGTCAACAACCGAAAATAATTTGTGTACAACTGTTACTTCAAACACAACCAACATACAGGGTGTGACCCACATATGATATCAAGTAAATTTAATATATTTCAGTCCCATGCAAATTATGATAACACTTAGTTATGCCAAATTATCTTGTTTTTAATAACACTCATGCACTGTTTTTGCTAAGGCGCTCAAAGGAATAGGTTTTTAAGGTACAGGTGGCCAGGGTTCAAAGGATTAACATTTCACACCCTTACAGCACTATATGCTATGAGATTATCTTCACATACCACTTATGTTGTAAAAAAGTATCTAGTGTGCATAATGTAAACTTTATTGTTCCCTGTCTCTTCCCATTGCTTATGTACTGTTTAAGTGAAGTTAATTATGTCATTTATTTATGAAATTTATCAAACCAAACAATCAAATATCTCTCTGATTTCATCACGTTTCATTGAATTCATCCCATTTTATATTCATTATTTTTCGCAGACATCTATTTTTCAAATGCACTCAATTTACATTCTATATCTTTAGTAATTTTCTAACTCTTGCTGGCATATGTTAAGATTGATACAAAATTGGAATTAAAAAATTGTAATTTAGTTTTAAAAACTACATAACTTGCAGTTCCATATTTTTTTAGACTTTTAAAAACTGATATTGCTTTGACAATTTGTAGCACAATTTCTCTTTTAGTATCTCCCATAATTAGAACTGATAGAATTAATTAGAGACATGGAGGAGCTTTCAATAATACATGACAATTATTATTAGAAAATGTAAATTGTCCTGTAGGATATCTTAAATAATTAGACAGCAAGCATACCTTCATCTGTATTTAAAAGGTCAAGGATAACTATGGGTGGCAGTGGACGACCATGGCGATTAAGCAAAGACTTGAATTCATGATGAAGAGCTTCTTTACCATCCTCAAAAATTCTTTCCTAAATTAAAAACCATATATAAAATTGTCAACTGCTTAGAGACTAATAAATAATACATATTACATAAAGAAACACACAAAAGCAAGTGTGTGATTTGTTTTATGTTTTAAGCTTGTTGTTTCATCGCAAACCTAAGTAAATCGTATCTGTCATGGTATTTCATTAAGGCTTATCCTGTTGTCATATATTTCAGTAAGAACTATCTTGCTATTATGTGTTTCATTACAATTTGTCTACACAACAAGACTGAGCTGAATGTGCATTTCAACAATCAGTGTTTAATTCCTAGTACAGTCTCCGAGATGAAAATGGGTACCCAGATTTTTTGAGAGCTAGCTGACAAGAATTCAAATAAGAACCAAACACATTTGGTGATACCTTGACTTTACAAATGTCAATCTTATACAATTTTCAAATTTGTTCATGCAATTTTTGTATAGTTGTTCCAAAATTCGTGATCATCTTTACGACCGATATAAAATCATCCACTTGACATAAATTCTTGATTTGTACATGTTTATATAGGTAACAGTGACGACCTTCCAAAAGTATTTTTGCCCACTCAAACCTTTAGTTCTGTAAGATTTTTATTATATATTATTACTATAGTCTGTCCATTAATTCGTGAGCACGTTTGAAATTGATTTTCTTAAAAACTACCTGTTGGATCTCAGTAATTTTTTGCAAGCAGCCTTAGAATATCCATGACGCTAGAGAAATATTTTTTTCCAAGAAAATTTGATGTAGTTTGAAATATTTCTTCTTCAGGTTATATTAAAATCAACCTCACGGGATTGTACACAATAGTAACAGATCTACGGTACACAGACGCGTTGTTCAAAAAATACATTATGGTAACATTGAAATATCGTGAGTTTCACGAATTCCCGTGCACCTAACCCAGTCGACTTTGAAAGCGGAAAGCATATGACGTTATAATTGGGATACCGTTGTAAAGTTATAGGCGTATCTCGCTATTTGTATGAATCTATTGTATAATATTTGTTGGCTTATCAAAACTGACATTGATATCACATTCATAATGAGTCTGAAGTGCACATTTATAACAATGCAGAAGGTTACAGTTTTACTATACCAACACTTCCGTAGGGAATCTAAGAGAGGCCATCTATATTGCGATATTCATAACCCTGAGAAACGAACGCAACTGGCGCTTGGTCTGAATAGAGAATCCTTTTCCCGATGGATTAAACAGGACACAAAGTGCACTAATGTCAAGCAAGGAAGGAAAAGATCAATTGACGACTTTGACATAGATGTCATAAGACGGAGCTCTTGAAAATGTTTGCGACAAATCAACTTGTTACTCTCAGGAAACTGAAATTAAAACTGCAATCAGATTGCAGCATAGACATTTCTAAAAGTACTCTATGAAAAATTGTAAGAGCCATCGGCTTCACCTTCAGAAAAACTATAGGCGGCAGGAATATTATTTGTGAAAAGCCACATTTAATTGCTGCCCGAAGTAAATACCTGAGGCAGATCCGTGAGCGGCGGAGGCAAGGCTATGATATTGTATATTTGGACGAATCCTGGGTCAATGCTCACCACACCAATGCTAAAGAATGGCAATCAGTAGACGGTGAACAGAAAAGAAAAATACCAAGCAGCAAAGGCCAGCGTATTATACTAACACATGCAGGAAGTAGTGAAGAAGGTCTTGTCCATGACTTATTTTCCAATCAAAAGTACCGGGTAGGGACTACCACACAGAAATGAATGGACATATTTTCAGGCACTGGATGGAGAAAGATCTACTTCAAATTCTAAACAGACCATCATGCTAGGTAATGGATAATGCATCCTATCACAACGCAGTATCAGCGGAAGACAAAGTACCAACTGCATCAAATACAAAAGATCAAATTAGGACTTTGCTTGCTAAGGAAAATGTCAGCTTCGATGATACATATTTGAAACCCGAGTTGTTGCACCTGGTGAGGATGACAAATAAGACAAAGGTGTTTCATATTGACAAAATCATTGCGGAATACGCCACACGTCTTTGCGACTACCTCCATATCATGCTCACCTCAATCCGATAGAGCTTGTCTGGGCTAAAGTAAAAGGGCAAGTTGCCGAACAGAACAGGACGTTTAAAATGTGTGATGTTGAAGTTCTGACACGTGAGTCCTTCTCAATGATAGACATGCAGTTCTGGAAGAAGTGTGTTGAACATGTGCTCCGAGAGGAAGCCGAGTACTGGCACCGAGATGGATTACAATTTGTCCAGCCAGTAACAATTATCAACCTCATGGAATCGTCAGATTCGGGATGATACAAATCATATTTTGATTACAGACTGAGAAATAGCAACGATACATTTCCACATCCAAATCGTCTCACCATCATACAATTTGTGGTGAAGTTAAGACACCCTGGGGTCTAATGGTGACGAAGGGGAGGACTAACTGTTGCATATTGTATCCAAGTTCACGATTGCACATAAAGGGCAACACACTTAATTACTTGACCTATCAAGTTAATATGGAGATACACCTATGAATAGAATTGACATGGACAAATTCTAGGGATACTGTAAAATCTAAAATTTGAGCCCCGTATTTGCAATTGTCATAAAAGATCAAAGGAATTGATGTGCAAAATCCGTAGCATCTATGGACTACTGGTTAGCTTTATTTTAGCGTCATGGATATTCTAAGGTTGCATGCAAAAATCACTGAGATCCAACAGGTAGTTTTCGAGAAAATCAATTTCAAACGTGCTGACGAATTAATGGACAGACTATAAAATTACTGTGATGTATATATGGTATACTTTTCGAAATTTTACAGTACGATTGTCAAGTTTGTCTATAACTAAGCATTTCTGTGTTCCACATGTAATTCAGTGCAAGTCAAAATCGGGAATCCCGTGGAATTAATCAATTCACAATGTTTCATACCGACTGTCATTGCGTATATACGAACATTTACTTTCATTTATAGAAGTGGAAGGTATCATTTGTTCAATATGTCACCTTTCTTTTTATAATATGTAATAGGATACGCCGAAACATTCGCCACCATTTTGTGTATTAATGTAAATTCTAAACTTTGGTTATCATTTTGTTGTGCTTATGCAAAGTTATATAACAAAAACGTTTTTTGCATCAACCAATCTACCTACCAATTAGTTAAACATGAATTCGTAAGGTTGTGAGGTATATAAGACTGCATGCAAAAAATTACTTTTATCCATCAGGTAGATTTCGTACAATTTAAACCTTAGTGTGATCACGAATTTTGGAACGAACTATAGTAATTCAGTTTCAACATGTAATAGTTCTTTGCTGGTAGGTTCTCCTCTTGTAAATCCCACAAAAATGTGTCTAAACAGAGTCAGCTATACTTACAATGTCTCTAAACTCTTTGCTGTTTGGACTGTGCACTTCAAAATATTTCTTGGCTTTTATAACTTTTTCTAAGTAGGACATGTAGGTCTCCAGGTCACTGGCAGCAGGTCTGTTGATTGAAAGTACAAAAAAATAACAGAAGGTTGAAATATTTAAGCAACTTGGAATCCATATTGTTGTACCTCTGACCATACTACCTCATCATATAGCTTGTCCTGAGCAGAACTTTGCTTCCTTAACAGTCCTTCAAAACTTACTTTTTTATCATATGCCAGATGTCCCGCTTCTACAGCCGGCATTCTAAAACTATCAGTTACATCCTGAATCCATCTTTCTGTGGTCTTCATCCTCTCCTTTTTGCCAGGATGCTTCCTTAAATAATGGTCTAATCCAACCCATCATGTCTTTTTATATGTTCAAAATACTTCAATTTTCTCATTCTTATTTGTAGATTCAGTCAGTTTTCTTTGATTTTGAGTTCCCTTTGGATAAATCTGTGTTCTCTTCTCTGTCCATGATATATGGAGGATTCTTCTGTAACAATTATATCAACACTACCTACAACATGCATAGTCAATAAAATATAAAAAGATAGATTAAGAGAGTCAAGATGCTAACATTGGGTAAAATTTACAAATGGTTTAGGCACTATCTAGAGCAGAACTATCAGATTACAAATTCAAGGACAGGTAAGGAAGAATGTAGCAGAATGTATTCCAAGGGTGAGTTCTCTCACTGACAATCTTCCTTGTGCATATAAATGATATCATAGGAAATATTTGACTGATAGACTGAGCAGATAGATTGGCTGGCATGGCTACGATATCAGAAGGAGCTACAATGGACCGAAATGACATTCTTAATGCACTGAGAGTCTTTTCGAACAGACTGAGTGAGATTGGTGTCAATATTGGTACAGCCTTAATGGAACGACATACGAAATATGCAAAAAGATTGATTAATCAACATTGAATTGGTATGTTGGGCTGCTGGATTTGTTGAGGTGGAGATCGGAGCACATATGGACAAGTCCGGAGTGCTATGATAATAGTCCACTGATAACTGTTTAATTGAATTAGCTGAATCATAGCTGGAACACAATACAGAGGATGACCAAAAATAGAGAAAAATGTGTGCATTTGTTGCTGCCTTAAGCGCAAGAGACGTCACAGACTAGAGAGAGAGAGAGAGAGAGAGCGAGAGGTATGCAGGGGAAACCACATTAATTTTATCTATATCATGGGTTCCCAAAGTGGGCAGTACCACCCCCCAGTGGGCGCTGAAGTCCTTCAGGGGGCGATGGTGGGTTCAGAAGCATTTGGGGAGTTTTTCGTGATTTTGCGATTGAGTAATCCTTAAAAATTTGAATTCGCCATTTTATTTCATCTTATGCCCATCTTACACAATCCATTTTTACATCAATTTTCTATTTCATGTTCATAATCATTTGAAAATTGACCATATATGAAAAATATATATCAATCTTCTATGTCAAAGTGAAAATAGATCATGTAAATATGGGAGGGGGCAAACTGTTATAATGGGGGTTACAAAGTGTATGTGTGCAAAGTAGGCGGTGGCGGAAAAGTTTGGGAATCTATGATCTATATAGATACAATATACAAACCCTTCTTTTACTGTTTCCTCAACATCCTTGGCTGTATGATAGTAACTGAGAACACTGTCCAAGGTATGTGTGGTTTTCTCAATATCTCTACAGAGCTAAGGATCACAGTTTAGACACGTGCCATTTTAAAACACAAATGTGAGATTACAATGGTGCAATGCGCTAGTTAATTATATACAAGATACCGAACAAAATTCATTAGGAAAGATTTAAAATAACATTCCTACAAAAATATCTTTACCATTTTCAAAATTACATCGGGGACTTTTGCTGGTGCTATGGAGTTCGTGCACTGCAGCTGAGATCTTTCTGTGTAAGAAAGAGATCGGAGCACACATGGTTACTCACCAAAGTGCAATGATGATGGTTCTATCAATCAATCAATAAAAGATACACAAAATGAGAAACAAAAATGGATTTTGTTTATACGTAATAAATGCATGTTATAACTCATATAACTACCTCTGGGGCTAGCAACAATATAAATTACAATAACTAATTAATGTAAATAAAGCAAATGAGAACAAATTAAGAGAAAAATGTTACAGGTTTGGACGAGAATCTATTCCAATGATCAACAAATGATATGGAGAAAAACAGAATGTGACAAAAAAATAAGGAAAATCGAAAAGGTTGAATCAGGACAAAGAAGATTGGCAATACTTTTATTTGTAGCGAAACACATAAGAACAAAGTACTTTAGTTTTATAAAATAAAAACAGTGAGATACACAGAACGTTTGATCAAAGGCTTTATCAGCAACGATACAACAGGAGGAAATTTCAAAGAACACTACATATGGACTACTACATACAGAGATATTCAAACGTTCCTATTGTGATCTGATTAGGAACGCTTTGAATGTCTCCGTATGTAGTAGTCCATATGTAGTGTTCTTTGAAATTTATCACTCCTGTTGTATCGTTTGCTTGATAAAGGCCTTTGGCAAACGTCCTGTGTATCGTCACTGTTTTTGTATTTTATAAAACTACTTTGTTCTTACGTGTTTTGCTACGCTTTATCTGCAGTCTTCCCTTCATCAATACTTTAATTTGCATGATGAAAGAAGTATAACACACGAAAAGATATAACAATTTGATAACACTACTCTACTCTGTGCTAATAACCTTCCAAATTCAGGGGGTAAAGGTCAGCTTGGGACAAACAAAATGTGTCTGTGCGCACACTGTACACAGTTAAACTACATGAGACCCTGATCATTTGCTTGGGATCTTAATTACAAATACCTCTGAAGACAGAGTAAGGCTCACCTGTATGACACTGCAGGTAAGGAAAGCAAACCTTCACTAAAAAATCAGTCAGAGGTGCTAAATTAAGTGTCATGATTATGCCTGAATTCATAGCGAGCATACGCAAAAAAAAAAGGAATCGCAAAAAGGGTAGGTAAGAGTTTTAGACAATTGATCTAAGACACTCCATGAGACACAATAAACAGTCTTTCAAAGCAAACTGACTTCTACTATATTTTTTTTTTCCGATCCAGAAGCACTTGAGCTTTCAGCTCTTCGGCACAGTGCCATAGACATCGCAACCCTTTGGTTCGGTGCCACAAACACTGTAAATCTGGAGAACCTGTGGCTTTTTCTGTCAGCCGTGGAATTGAGCCACACTCACAGAGGTTTGTCACACCGCTGTCCAACGTGCTACGAACACACTGGGCAGGCGGCACTTCTATTATATAAGGAATGTTTAGTAAGTTTTTAAAAAGTGAAGATTTTATTCCTGAAACCCAAATAGTTTCACATCTTTACAAGGATACTCTCTTGTCTTCGTCTTAAGTTTTCTGTCTCACTGTACACAGGAACAATCGTCTTCTCTAGATTCTGGAGTCTGTCTTCAAAACTGTTTAGAATACTGACCATGCTTGTAGTACTGGTGTCATATTTGGCAAGACATTGACGAAGCAGGAGAAGATTTGATTCCTCCTGAAAAAAATTTATCTTTTACTTTAAATATCAGAACAACAGGAGACATTTGAACTAAAGATAAAAATTGCAAAGATAGTGGGAAACTGGCTTGAATCTATGTAGTCAGGTCAAACCAGTTGGACTCAATTCTTACCTTTCCTTCTTCTTTCTTCATTTGTTGCCACACTACCATCTGGTTGTAGCCCAGTGTAGTGATCTTCTGTGTTTTCGCACTTCTCAAATAGCTAAGTTATAGATGTTTACATTGTTTTGCATGATATAGACACTCCCTCTATCCCACTTTTACTTGGTCTTCCTGTGTCACCTTTCACCCTGATTTTCTGCTGTTTCAACTGCAGAGCACTTAAACAGTAGCTCTTTGACAATCCTGATGTTTAACTAACTTATTCTAATTTGTTGGGAATCAATTATACATAACATGAAACCTCATTCATTAGTGATTCAATCTCCACTGCTATTTCAACTCTCCAAGCAATACAGGAATGAACACACATAAATAACAGATGTCTAAAATTCCATGGAACCAGCTGTAAAAGTTAAAGAGGGAAACATTAATAAGTAGGACTTTGATTAACCCTTTCACTGCTACATACTTTCTGAAGGCTGAGCTAAAAATAGCTATTCCTTGTTTCTAGGTCACAAACGTGAATGTACGCCTATAGCAGTGACAGTAGCAATGTATAATGTGTTAACACTTTTTTTAGCCCACAGAGGAGAGATAATAACAGACGTGTTAATGCATCTTTAGAAGTGAATGGGAAAACGTATATATACGTCCTTAGCAGCTAAAGGGTTAAGTTAAATATTAATCAGTTAATTTATGAGCTTCTATGATGCTCACTCTATTTCAACTTCCAGCTACCAATGAATCACATATGTATATGTTGTCTATTGCCAGAACAGCTGTAAGTTAGCACATTGATAGGAAACATTAGATTCAAGTAGGACTGATGATCACTAACCCTTATCGCTCAGACTCTAAGGCTAGTAAACAGTAGCTATTCTTTCTATCACAAATGATGTACCCTCATGCAGTGCATGTAGCAATGTATAATGTTTGAACATTTTTAGTTCCACATGTTGACAGAATACTAGAGTTACTTATGACATTTTCAGTGAAGTGATGATCTGAAACGATATATAACCCTAGCAGTTAACATGTGGTATCTGAAGTTACATTTATATAATTAATTATGTACAAGTATGATGTATTATCTTAACAAACAAACTCCAATGAAGCTATGTTGTTAGTTGTCACATGTTGCAGACATACTGAGGAGATTGGAGCACTTATGGACTAATTGATTCAATGTACAGGGATGATGATCTGACAACTAGACTAAACTAAACTCAATGAAGCTTCAAAGTTAAATTTCAGTAACCAGTTTCATCATCAATTATCATAAATATCGTGATTATCATCATCAAGTTCCATGCCAGCAAGCGTAGGTAATCATGTTTGTCCACCACTCTTAGTCTCTGGTCTTAGCTAGAAGTTCTGGTACTGTTTACTTGTGTTGAGATAATGTTGAGCTGTCTGAATCGTTTCCTCTGCCATCATTTATCTCTTCCTCTGTATCATGTTTGTTGTCACAAATTATGCTAGTTTTTTCTTAACATAAAAAGTCCACAAAATAAATATTGTAATAATGTTAACTATAGTTACACATTGAGCGAAGAATGTGACAGAAAAAATTATGTGGGTACGCTTGATTCTTGAATGACCACATTAATCTCTCACAAGACAGGACATCACTTTGTATTTTACACAAATTAATATTTTCTTGTTATGGATGGTATCATGTGAGATGAGTATTCCTTACACACTTTATGCTATTATAAAGGTAACTTCAATTAACCATCCACTCATGTGGTATTGGAGCCTGCAAGGGAAGCAAGTGTACCACTGTGACCTACAAGGTATGTCGTAAGAGGCGACTGATGTAGGACCTAGGGAGGCTACCTTAGTAAATAAAAAGCGTTGCAGAAATCGGATGTGCTGGCCTACTTGTAGGTGCATAACTGGCCCAACGTACAATCGCTCTTAGGCTCAGATCACATACAAATCACAGAGTGGTTTAACAAGTGGTCGATATGGAGCATTCAAAGAAGAAAAGTAATCATGACAGTGCATATCACACCTTATATCAACATCCAAACTGAATATAAAGGGACTTCAACATTATGTTTCTTGCTGTCATGATTGACAGTTTTTTTTTAAATTTATGTTTGCCTGCTATGAATTCACACACTTATGGTCCTAATATGGTGTTTCTGACTCATTTCTGTGTAAAGGTTGCCTTCCTATCACAAGTGTCCCTAGCCATTAAGACAATACTTATTCTGACTTCAGAGGTACATGTAATTTAGATCCCAGGTAAAGGACCAGAGTTTCCTGTAGCCTAACTGCGTGCAGTTTACATACTGAAAATTTTGACATAAGCTGGGCCGAACCTTAGATTTTCAATGGCACTTGGCCACTAGCGCAGCATGTTATCAACTTTGTGTAATCCCACGGTTCCCAGTTATCCAATATGTCCACCTCTTCAGTTTCCCTTTCCCCATATAGTTATATGGTCTCATTACAAGCCAGCAGCATATTTTTCCCTCTATGTGGTTTTCACTAGCCTGAATATCACTTTAACTTAAATGCAAAATAATGCCATTTTGTAACATGCAACAGGTCCAGCAAATCAACGGTTGCTTCTTTTACCATTAATTTATTAAACAGCAGGGAACGAAAATTAACCTTTAACAAAGAGTACAGTGGAGTGATGTTTTTCATGGCTGTATAACGGTGTATCTGCATAAGAGCAGTTTTTACAACACCAAACTTTCTATGAGGGACTATACTTAGACTTAGTGTACAGTGCACCAGTACTGTAGTGATGTGATTGACTTCAGCAGAGTTACAGTTACAGATGAGTATTTGCAAGCGAGGAGAAATTGTACATGCCAAAATGACTAATGATACAAGGGGGGAAAAACAATATTGCAACTTCTGATTTGATAAACTTACAGTCAGAAACAACTTCAATTAATCAAATAAGAAGTTCCTATAATCTACATTTTAGTTTTATTATTAAATAAGATACTAAAAATGAGCATCATACATACTTCTCAAGTTTCTTATCTATATCATGCTTTAACTCGGCAATGTCGTCCATCATCATCATTGTCATTGTGAAGACAATTAACTGAAGAGACACAGAACTGGAATATCCTTTCTTTCTGTGCTATCTATAGTCAATAGGTTGAAAATATAAATATAAAGTTTAACTGGAGATCCAACAATTATTATGATAAAATTCGTGTAAAGGCCAAATTTACTTCCTGTTTCTATGTTTACTATTACAAATAGAATCATTGCACTTGACAGAGTGCTCTCCCTTTTACTTATACTGGTTTTTAAAAAATAGTATTTAACGTGGTGACTTGTCATGTTTTCGAGCAATGCAGCAACACAGATACATATTCATAATTTATATTTGTTTGAAATTGATATATCCACCCATATTCCCTCCCCAATAAACAAGCAACCACTCTTCTTCTTCTTTGCGTTCGTTCTTCACGACCAATTCTAATCACTCTTTGTGATATGTCTGATCTTTGCCAAGAACGTGTATACGTTGCACATTGGTTTGGTAGGCCCCTAAATGCATAGACTTCTACACATTTAGGACATGCGCATCCGATTTCAGCCAACCTCCTTAGTCGCCTCTTACGACATGCGTGACAGGTTTAAAAGTAGGGTTTTATTCTTTACACCCCAAATTTGGACCCTGGTAACCACCGGGCGTAGTAACCACTCAAATTGTGAAATTACATTTCTCCTCATTACCAAATATGGTGCAGCGAGACGGATCCATTGTAGACAAGCTGTTTTAAACTATTGGCATAACTTGTATAATTTATGACCATATGTGCATAAATACACAGTTTAGAACATCACTGATGGATGTCCGCCGTGCATACAGAGGGACAGATGTAGAAAGTGATCATAATTTATGCATATGTAAATTCGCAAGCTGAATGAAACTAAATTTATTCTACATAAAGAACTACTACAAATAGACAAGTCAATGCTGAAATCAAGAGTAACATAGGGACTGGATTCTTCCGGCTTTCTTTTTTTGCCCATGATGACTCAGTGTGTTCTGTAGCGCTTGGACTCGCGGTGACTAGTCCTCTGTAAGATGCAGAGTTCAACGTTCGCACGCAGCAACGGCTTCAAATTCCATAGATTTACGGTGTTCGTGGACACCGTGAGCCGAAGGACGTTGATTTCCTGTGAACTCGCTCGAAGTCTTTCGCCAGTATTAGTGTTCTGAGATCAGTGGGAAAATTTAATTTCTTATTATCATGTCTGTTGGCTACACGCTCTGATATAACCAAATAAAGGTTCAGCTTTAGGTTGAACAGTGCAGCGTAACCTCCGAACAGCAGGCTTTGGAATCCTTTTACTAAAGCACGAACAAAACAAGGTAAAGAGGAATATCAATGAAATTAAGAAATGTAACATTATTCGACTTGAAATAAACACTAAAACATTGAAACAAATGGACTAAAGATAAAGAACTCTGATTCTTGGAAGCAGCAAGTAGTATGCTAAGGATTAAAGACGCCTTAGGTGAAACCTGGAAACTGATGACAACTGGAAACGTTTTCAATTCTAAAGAAGCAAACAAGTAAAGAAGATATAGACTAAAAGAAAAAGTCGGTGAAAAGAGCAAAGAAAGACAAAACATTGAAGGCTGGCTGAAGAAAGGAAATATCTAGAAGCTGGCAAACTGTACAAAATCGATTACAAACAACCATTCTTAACCTCATGACGAACCTTTTAAACACTCTTTGTGATTTAAGAATCAACAGACTGAATATAGGAGCGATGTGTACGCTGTGTCAACGTGTGAAGCGCCTGACAAAGTAAAGCTCTACAACGTCTGATTTCTGCAAATGCTTTTTGATTTACTGACGAATAGGCTTCCGTCGCAGTACCCACACGTCCATTTCGCCTTCTTAGTGAGTCAAAGCCTTGTAGATCTCGGTGTTACTATTCTTTGCTCCCTTGTGAGCGGTGTCTGCAAGCTATTCCAGTGTGTTGAGGACTTTGTTGTATGATCCACAATACTTATAGCGAGGTTGTTGCAGAAGCCATGCAGTGGGTGTTGATGACCAGAGCTATTTTCTATGATCCAGGATTCAACTAACTGAATAGTTATCGAAGCAGACAGTTTATCTGTGCTAATTATGATATTCAGGTTCTGCCTGAGAAAAATAATGAACATCAAATGGCAGGATATGATCCCAGACACAGAGGTCATAAAAGAGATCCTCTCCTAGCATCTATACAATCTTGATGCAGTCCCAGACACGATGGGCAGGACATGAGGTTCGAATGCCGGATTGCAGAATACCCAAATGACTCTTGTATGGTGAGCTGTACAGCGGTAAACGCTCACAGGGTGGTCAGAAAAAGCGATTCAAAGACACACTCAAGAACTTGATGAAATCATTTGGCATAGATGTCGACCGCAGGGAGAATGTTGCTCAAGACAGATCAGCCTGGCGCACATTCTTCGACACGGTTCTTCGGCCTGCGAGGCAGGTAGAACAGCACGGATGGAACAAAAACGTCAAAATAGAAAGGCAGTAAAACTTCCCACAAGTGCAAGTATACCTTGCCCACATTGTACAAAAACATTTCAAACCCGCATCGGGCTCACTAGTCATCTACGCACACACAGACAAACATAACGCAACTACATTCCCTTGGATGAAAATTGTGGTCATCATCACCCGTGAAGGACGAGCATTATAGTCATGATATTTAGGTAAGACTTTGAAGAACAATATTATTACTTCTGCTATTTTCTTTACAAATACAAGCAAAACGTTTCTACAAAGGTTATGTCAGTCCATAGAACAACCAAGATTACATATATACTTGATGACAACAACATCGAGCATGATTATAAAGATAATCGCTGCCTCCTGGGCTCATTCGACGGTGAATGAAAAACAGATCACCATGCAATTATCACATCCGACTCAATGAATATGTTTGCAAAGGATTGAGTCTGAAGTCTGCGCACGGAAGGGTACGACATTCAGAGGTCACATCTCAAGACCCTGACTTGGCTTTGCATACCTGGTCATACTGGAGTGAAAAAACAGAACACAACACCCACATGTCTAACCTTGATCATGTATGCCCCACCTGTGGTAGGGATTGTGTTCTAGGATTAGTCTCTACAGTCACCTCCGCACACACCAGAGAGGTGCAGCAGCACAGTCTTAGTATGTTTACAAAATACAAAAGCAATACACAGCCTGTGTAGCGAGTACAATGATTTCCGTGATAGAGCTCGCGAGATGCTTCATTTCTTCCGCAGTCGCCTATACCTGGAGAAGGTGCTTGCATCTGCTATGCTTCGAGTTTAGAAAATTGCTCGCTATGATGCCCTTACCAACCAGCATAGAACTTCCAACTCTGACAGGGTGAAAATTATCTTGACTTTCCACCCACTGGTGAAAAAAGTTTTATTCCGTCACCTGTCTATTCTAAAATCAGACCTGAGACACGTCAATCTTCGAAAACTATCCTTTGGTGGCTTACAGACTTTCTCTGATGATTTAAGTCGATTTGCTCTAGATAATGTTTTATATTTTTACAGTACCTTGCGACTCAGGTTGCTCTATACTGTCTTTCTCATATCTAATTGTGATGTTTAATTTTTCCAATATCTATTATCTATCTATCTATCTATTATCTATCATCTACTATCCTATATTATCATGCTATCATCTATCTATACTATCTATCACTATTATTATCTATCTACTAGCTAATCTTAGTTGATCCATCTTCTGCCATCATCTTATCTATCTATCTATCCATCGCTGATCTATCTATCATCTCATCTATCTGATCTATCATCTTCTATCTATCTATCTATCTAGTCTATCTATCTATCTATCTATCTAATCTATCTATCTATCTATCTACCTATCTATATATCTATCTATCTATCTATCTATCTATCTACTATTATCTATCTAATCTATCTATCTATCTATCTTCATCTATCTATCTTTCTATCTATCTATCTATCTATCTATCTATCATCTATCTATCATCTATCTATCTATCTATCTATCTCTCTATATATATATATATATATATATATATATATATATATATATATATATATATATATATATTATGATTTCATTGTTTATCTTCTTTTTTCCACTTCTATTTTTGCATTTATTTCGTTATTCGTTTTTAGTGACATATTTTCATTTTAGGTCCGTTAGGAATTTGTTTGTGTCTACATGTTGTGTGTTGTGCGAGACGTGAAATTCTTCACCTCTTGTATCCTTTGCTTGATAAAGGCCATTTAGTCGAAACGCTGCAGTGTATTGTTATTGTTTTTGTATTTTGTAAAACTACAGTACTTTGTTTTTTACGTGTTTCGCCATTACAAATAAAACCGGAATCAAGCTGGTAGAAGTACGGACAGAGTTGATGTAATTAATGCAGTGACACTCATTCATGTGATATGGGCGAGTCTCAGACACTGGAATGATTGCAAGAATTATGAGTTAAGTCTGGACATGCCAGACAGTATCGTCTTCGTGGTAGAGAGAAGATATACTAATCAACTTCTTATGGGAATGGTAAGCAGGTGGACTTTTGGGATGGTTGATACAGCGGAGGACGGAGCATACATGGGCATGTCCAATGTTCCAAGACATGGATCACATAATACAACATAACCATATACTTAAAGGAAGACCACGGAGAAGATGGATTCAGGATGTAACTGATGGTTTGAACATGACGACTGCAGAGGCAGGACATCTGGCCTATGAGAGAGTGAAATTTCGGAGGACTGCTGGGGTGGCAAAGTTCTGCTCAGGACAAGCTATTTGATGATATACTTAAAACTAGAGTAACGTGATCTTCTAGAGGTGACGATAACATGGAGGTTTACTGTTAAGGTAATTGCAAATTTGCTGCTTGTAATTGAGAGGTAATGATTCGTAAATATTTTCCTGTAACTAGTTATTTAGTTTTTCTATGACGGGCAAATTGGTATTTCGTAATTAAACCCTAACCAAATTGACTCTAGGCAAAACTATTATAGACTGTGTTGGACTATTTTAATTTTGGTTGGGGATTTGTTATTGTGGAGTATATATAGTTAACACTGTTATATAGCTATTAATTGTACCGCAACCCGGATATTGGAGTCTTTTTGGGGTGCCGCACTGCTATATCGAGGCCTTCGTAACGAAGGCCTAGGCTACATCTTGTTAAAGTAGTACTTCTCGGCCTTTTTCAGCCGCCAGAGTGGTTACCGGGCCCCAAATTTGGGGTGTAAAGAATAGAACCACTGTTACCTGCCACGCATGTCGTAAGAGGCTACAAGGGAGGTTTGGCTGAAATCGGATGCACGTGTCCTAAACGTGTAGAAGTCTATGCGTTTATGAACCTACCAAACCAATATGCAACGTATACACGTTCGTGACAAAGATTAAACATCTCACAAAAAGTGATTAAATTGGCCGTAAAGAACGAACGCAAAGAAGATGAAGAAGATGATACTTTTTCAGCTGGCGCCCCTCTTTAAGATGAGGTAAGATTGTCACGTTCCCCCCCCCACTCTTCCTTGACACCATTTTCCCCTTCAGAATTAACTGTAATATTCCAAGAGCAAATGAAAAAGAATGCGTTTAATCTGAACGTTATAATAGCACTGTCCCCTAAACACAATAACATTGACAGTGAGAAATTTAGCACTGTCCCTTAAACACAATAACATTGACAGTGAGAAATTTAGCACTGTCCCCTAAACACAATAACATTGACAGTGAGAAATTTAGCACTGTCCCTTAAACACAATAACATTGACAGTGAGAAATTTTAACATTTAAAAAAACAATTTTTAAACAGAAATTTGATAAAATGTCAATTTGAATCAAAATCAATGATGTCCTTTGTTATTTAAAGATAAAAATTTGAACTTATAGTTGTAATAACCAAACTATTACCATCTGTGTAAATAACTACAATATAGATGAGACTGCAGTAAAACTATGTAGAATAACTAAATCGCTCTAAGCCAATACTCAAAATCAATTCTGAACTCTGCCCGAAACGATCATTTTTTCTGCATTTTTATCATCTTTATCAATCTGATATATACAACAATGGATGTATTGTTTACTACAATCTTCAGTTATCCGAGGACTGAAGTTATCATAGCACTCCGGACACGTCTATAGGTGCTCCGATCTCCTCCTCAGCAAATCTAGCAGCCCAACGTCCAGCGGCCCAACACGCCAGTTCGATGTTGATTAATCAATCTCTTTGCATATTTAGTATGTTGTTCTTTTCAGGCTGCAGCAATATTGACACCCATCTTCTCTCAATCTGGTCAGCTAGTGGGATTCACAGCCCTGAAACTCCTCTGTTCGGAAAGACTCTCTCAATGCGGAAGAATGTCATTTCGATCCATGGCAGCTCCCTCTGATATTGTAGCTAAGCCAGCCAATCTGTCAGCTCGTTCATTACCCCTAACTCCTGGGTGCCCAGGGACAAAAATGAAGGTGATTTCTCTGATCATTGTCTGTACCAGTACCTCCACCCAGTTGCGTCTCACCATACCTGATTCGACTTTACGAATCATGCTCATGGAGTCACTGAGTATGAAAACACGAGAGTAATTGTGAGATGCCAACCAGTTCACCGTCTCCGTAACCGCCCGAACCTCCATTGTCAAGCTACTTGTGGTTGTTGCGTAGGCCCCACTGGCCTCTCTTATTATTTTTCCTCCTGAGCGTGCTGAAAAAGCCCACGCACAGCGTTGTTGGCGAATGACTGAACCATCGGTGTAAATAACCACATCTGTATCATTGATGATGTCATTCAAGAGGCCCTCCACCTCCACGTTTAGCAGTGATAGATTATTTTGTTCGTAGTTTTTCTTAATAGATGTAATAACGGTGAAAGCAGTTTGAAATTGATGTGGCACAGCAATCCATTCCTTTCAATTCCGGAAGGATCAAATATTTTCCTAAGCGTTTCTTTCGCCTGACTCAGCCACGATCTGCCTCTCTTGAGTCTACACCCTTTCTCTTTAATAAGTTCTTCATGGAGAGGATGTTCCTTGTTTGCATTGATTCTTAGATATGATCAAACCCTCCAAGTTTCAATTCTGTTAGCAATAGTTGGGAGGTCAAGAAGGAATCGCATTGACACTCCTGGTGTATCTTTGGTGCATCCCAGAATGATGCTCATAGCCTCATTCTTAATTCTTTCCAGTCTCACTGTTTGCGTAGGACTAATTGTTAGGAGAGCGCATGCATATTCTATACATGACAGAACAACACCTTGTTACAAGAGCACAAGAAGGCGTTGCTCAATGTTAGCAGCCGCCATGATTCTCAGTGCGGATAGTGCGTTGCGAGCCTTGGCAATAACTTGGTCGATATGGTCCCTAAAGCATAGACTGAGATCAAATTTTACACCCAAATAACTCATAGATGCTGTTCGGGTGAGTGTTGTCCATCTAAAGTGACATGTGGCGTGTCAGACTTCACAATGTAATTATTTAGGGAGAACCATGATAACACAGCCTTGGTATGGTTTATCGTTGCACCAGAAACATCACACCAGGCCATTATGCGGTTCAGTTCTTCCTGGAGTTTATTAGCAATTTCATCCCTGTTTCTCCCCTGTCTGTACACCATGATGTCGTCTGCAAATGACAGCGTTCGTCCCCTTCCAGATAATTGCTGCTTCATAATCATTATGGTGAATACATTGAATAGTACTGGAGATAGTGGAGACCTCTGGGGTAGGCCCGGTGAAATTTTTATCGTTCTATCTGACGATGACTGAGAGTCAGGATCGCCAGAGCATACTCAAGCACAGAAAGGACCAGACCCTGGTATAAAGACAATATTCGTGAGCTCGCATACCAGTTGAAAAGTGTCTGCAGCAGAACCAACCACTTTAACCGATTTTCATTACTGATGCTGAGAATTTTGGCTGTGGATGATTCTTTTCACTTATTTTGGGTCCACATATGCTCTAGCCATATTTATTCCATACTCCATGGTCGGGAAATCAAGGAGAAAATGACCACTGCATATTCAACGTTTGAAAGGACCAGCACCTGTTACAAGATGACTAGCAGACGTTGCTCGATATTAGCAGCTGCCACGACTTTCATTACCGCCAGACCTTTGCGTGCCTGTTATTATAGCAATATGTTTCCAGAAACACATGCTGCGGTAAATTTGATTCTTTACGGGGGAAACTTGTTTTAATGTCGTAAAATCATGTTCACTAAGATAATAAGGTCCGGTAGATATCGCACTCGCACGCAAAATATGTGCGTGTTTTACATAAAGCTGTTAGGTTAGAGAGAGTAGCTTAAAAATAATATACCACCGCTAAAGCTAATGTAAATATTATTAATTATATATATTAAAATTCAAATTATTGAATTGACAACAACAAAAACACACTTTTTAGAAGTATTAATTAGGCAACTTTATTCGAACTTTTGTTCGGTCTTACTAACAGTAACTGACACGCCACAAATAAATAGTAATCGATTTTATTATATTCAACAAACAACCGTCGTCTGCCGTTCGGGAAGGAACAAGATGTCAAATGTGAGGTTAGGTGCATAGTGACAGTGCAACGGAAACACCTATGAATCGCGGATCTGCTTAACTCGCACGGCATTCAAATAAGAATGGTTTCAGACGATCTTATGTATGCGTTTATAGCAATTTCTTCAGTTGCATCAGGCTGTTTAATAAGAGACGTACTAAAAGATAGTAACTCAAGAAAATTGTTATCAACATTTCTAGGAGTTTTCATGCTATGGTTGGTCTGTGGAAATCATATAATCCATCTGTTTATTACTGTAGCAGGAAATTGCATTTTACTGAGCACAGTGTCTCCGTCAAAAAACGAAAGGTAGACTTATTTATAAAGTGTAAACTTGTATATTATAGTATATATATATATATTTCTATTGTTTAACTGTATTCGCAATGTTAATAATCATGTGTTCTCGGCAGCCACATCAGACAATAAACATTGTGATTGTCTTTGATGATCCAATCATTCAAATTTAATCATTGATATTGTAAATTATTTACTTCAAACTAATGACTAATCAAACATTTAACATCACAATCATCATGTAACTAATTATATAATAACGTATGTCGTATTCCCAAGTGTTTTAAAAGGATAATTAGGTTATTACAACTGTCATCAAATAGCTTTGTCCTGAATAGACTTACGCCACCCTAACACTAACACTACTAGCAGTGAACAGTCCTTTGGGTTTTCTTTCTTTGGGATATCATTTTCAGCAGTCATGCTGATGATGATCAAATCACTTACATCCTGAATCCATCTTCTCCTGAGTCGTCCTCTTCTCCTGAGTCGTCCTCTTCTCCTGAGTCGTCCTCTTCTCCTGAGTCGTCCTCTTCTCTATGTAGGGATGCCTCCTTCCATAATGGTCTTCTCCAACCCTTGTCTTTTTATACGTAAAAAATCTTCAACTTTCTTATTTGTAGCATCAGCCAGTTTTCTTTGATTTTGTGTTCTTTCTGGATAGATCTATTTGTTCTCTTCTCTGTCAATAATATATGAACTTTATAACTACACACCTATTGGGATGCTATAATTTTGTCAATGCACAGAGTATCCAGGAGACAAAACATATGTTATGTCTGCCGTATAGGAAGTCTGAATTTCTTCGCTTCTTTTGCATCCGTTGCTTGATAAAGGTCTTTTGGATGAAATGTTGCTGTATCTTGTTTTTGGGCTTTTGTATCTTGTGTTTTGTCTTTGTTGAACATATAAAAAAAAGTAAAGGAACCCAATCATACCTCGTGGTATATAGGTCAATACAGTGTTAGGACTGTATTTTTCATTGACCGTCGGCACACGATGGGTGATGTGGTCAGCATCACGCGGCCACCTTTACTTTCCCAGAGCTTGTCTGGTACCCAGTTGAGGCTGGGTCGACCTGAGAGCCGTCGTGGTTGGGAAAAATTCCATGCGCATTGCGGGAGCTGAACCCAGACCACCAGCCTTGCGAGCGAGTTCACTAACAACTACGTTACAGCGGCTCTCATTGAACATATACAATTATAATAAATATGATGGGGTCAGTGCTGAGTTGGAGACAAGATTTTCCCATGTCTGTTGAACTGGTAGTATCATAGTATGCATCTTCATTATTGGGACATGACTGTTCTATTTTCCAGTTTATAGTGTTACACATGTGCTGTTGGCCACTTCCTAGGCTATACATGTGCCAATGCATCAATGCCGTTTTTTAGAAAGTGAACCATCTTCAGCTAATAACATATATGTTCTATTGAGTCCAAGATTCAGTAATGTAGATTGTGCATAGTTAACTAATATTTAAAACAGCAAACTCTTTAAATGATAAAAAAAGACAGCGCAGTTTATATAAGAGACAACGTTTATTATATAGTAAATATTTAAAGTGGATAAAAGGAAGGAAGGAAAAGGGTACAATTTATTTTGTCATGCTATGAGATTGAAGCCTAAATAAAATGACATGATTCTCTGGAGGGCATGATCCTGCGTAAATGGAGGAGAGGAAGACAAATGAGAAAACGGATGCAAGATGTCATAAACCTGAGTATGACTGCAGCAGTTGCTGAATGCGTCATGCAGAACAGGCAGACATTTAGAGCTACTGTTGTAGGAGCCAAGTTCCAACAGGGAACAATCTAAAGCAGCATTTCCCAAACTGGGGTCTGCATAGGTACTCACAGGGGGTCCTCAAGCGCTTAAGAAATAATATGATCTTTGACATTTCAAACAGAAAAATACATTTAAAAAACATGTATTAAAACAGTGGTAAACTAGTTCCGCTGTGAAATCAAAGGACCTGGACCATTAAAAAAAAAAAAAAAAGGAACCCTTCATACCTCGTGGTATATAGGTCAATACAGTGTTAGACCTGTATTTTCATTGACCGTCGACACATGATGGGTGATGTGGTCAGCATCACGCCGGCCGCCTTTACTTTCCCAGAGCATGTCTGGTACCCAGTTGAGGCTGGGTCGACCTGAGAGCCGTCGCGGTCGGGAAAAATTCCACGCGCATTGTGGGAGCTGAACCCAGACCACCAGCCTTAAGAAGCGAATTGACTAACAACTACGCTACAGCGGCTCTCACCTGGTACATACCGGAGTCTAAATGCCTGACAGGACAAAATGAAAGATCATTTGAAGTTTCCCGCAGTCTGAGAAATTGGAGCCAGCTTGACTGTTGGTGTGGTGTAATAATAATAATAATAACTCCATCGTTAGTGGATTTTCATATATAGAAACCTTTAGGGTCTGTGGCAGCAAAATGTATTCACAAAGGGGATCCGCAAATGCAAAGTTTGGGAACCGCTGATCTAGAGGATGATGATGAATAGTATTGATATAAATATTTAAAGATAATATATAGCTGTCTTTGATCATACAGATATAGCTAGTGCATAAGTTTATTTGTTTTAAATAATACAGGTCAACTGCAGCTATTATGATTATGCTTGCTGAAAACCTGTCATTCAGATATGCTTTTAGGGGCCAGGCACTCCATTCCCCTTCGGAGGACTACATGCAAGCTGTATGGGCTTGTAGCAGTTAGCTATGTCGCTGACTACTAGCATCAGTGAAAGAACAAAGCTGACTGAGACTCGCTTCACCTCACGTGGCGGCCCTGAATCAGACAACTACCAAAAAGTCTGGCTAAGTTGGTGGAAATCAAAGAGGAAGAAGCTAACCCAGGATCCAAAAAAAAGGCTATGCTGAAGTTGGGCTGTAAGGTGCAGATACCACAGCTCACGCTGAAAACTGTGACACAACGCATTTGTTCTCTGTACTGCATCCTGCTATAACCAGGGGGAATATGAGAACAAACACTGAAGAAGAAGATAAATGCTATTAAACCTATGTAGAACATGTGTTTATTTTTATCATAATTTATCCTAGAAACTTGCCAGGTAAAAGTTTCATATGGAACTTTGGCTACTTAGCTGTGTTTCGGACTGTCCATTGGTTTGGTCTTCCTGCTCCGTCACCAGTTACAAATGCTGCACAGTTATTTTTAACACTTCGGGTTGGTATATATATCTATATTGAGATTCATTTTGAGTATATGTTAGGGCAGTGGTTTTCAATCTTCCTTATGCTGTGACCCTTTAATACAGTTCCTCATGTTGTGGTGACTCCCAACCATAAAATAATGAAACAATATTTATCTCTAATTATGATAAATATGTGTTTTGCGATGGTCTTAGGGGACCCCTATGAAATGGTCGTTTGGGCCCCAAAGGGTTCGCGACCCACAGTTTGAGAACCACTGTGTTAGGGTTTTATTTTTTTTTTTTATAAATGCACATATATTTGAACGTTACTGTACTTTTAGATTTTTCTAATACTATATGCAATAATGCATTTATGGTTACTAATATGAACATCCTTATTTACATTGTACTTCCTGTGGATACTGCATGGTATTACATAATGTTAACTCTTTCCACGTCAATTGCAGCACACTACGCCACAGCGTATTCCGTTGAACTCCATTCACCACACACTGCACCATTTGAGTTGTTTCCCTTATACAAGTCTTTCTAGTTTTACTTCTACTATTTTTACTGCTACTACTTTTAACCTTGTTATTCTAATAGGTTGCCCAGTTTTTCAAATTAGTATATAATAAGATATATATATATATATGTTTACTTATTAATGGTAGTTCGTTTTGTTTTTTCGATCCAGAAGCATTGAGCTGAAAGCTCTTGGCTCGTGTCATGGACATCGTAACCTTCGACTCGGTGCCACGAACACGTAAATCTGGGAACCTGTAGCTTTCTGCCAGTCGCGAGTTGAACCCGCCTTACAGAGACTAGTCACCCGTAGTCAACGCAGCTCTGAACAGCGGCAGTTACGTTTAAAAAAATTGCTTTATTTTATTCCCATCAATTAACCATGTATACCTGAGGAAATAACTGCGTATGGAAAGAGTTAAAACAATCCATATCCTTCATTTTTGTCATTTGCCCGCTAGGAATTGAGGTGTAATCATGGCACCAAATTTGGCATCTTACTGATTTTTGTGTGAAGGCTTCCTTTCCTTATCGTAATTGTCTATATTCAAGTGAGCCTTATTCAGATTTCAGAAGTACTTGAAATTTAGACCCTCAAGTAACTCTGAGTAGGAGTCTCTGCAGCACTAAGCATATCACTACCCGCCTAGAGCTGTTGGAGGTTTCTAGGTTTTAAAGAAAGCCGGTACTCCCCACTGCACTATTGGAAAAAGAGTGAAAATTTATAATTCCTGGGGTTCGAAGAAGAAGACCCTCAAGTAAACGATCAAGTTCTCCTGTACTAGTACTATGTGCACACACAGAATTTAGGGCCAAGTTGGCATTGAATCCCATAATTTCCGCAGCATGTGCTATCAACTTCACTTTCTGCGACCCCATCCATATGTCATTTGGTATTGTTGTTCCTGATCTGCGAAGGATTGTGAGTTTGCACTATTTATCCTGTGCTAGGCAATGGAGATTTTACTCTCAGCTCCTTATAGAGTGTTACTCAATTCAACTCATTTGGATTTTCAGTAATTTTGCAATTCAATTTTGCATTAATTTAAATGTTTTTGTTGAATTTAGCCAGGGCAGTGACTTTGCAGTGACCTTCGTAAATGGATGTTTACGTAGAATAGAGGGATTGAGATGGTATGATAAGATTACAAACGAGGTACTCAGAGAAAGAACAAAGCAAATACCAGTGGAGAAAGAGCTCAGGAAGAGACGCTGGCGATGGATAGGACATACATTGAGAAGACCGACCGGAAGCATTGCAAGACGAGCACTGTTTTGGAACCCACAGGGAAAGAGGAGTAGGGAAGGCCTAGACAGACCTGGAGGCTGATATTAAAAGGATAGGTAAAACATGGAAAGAATTGGAATGGAATGGCAAGGGAGAGGAAGAGCTGAAAGAAGTTTGTCGAAGACCTGTGCTCCGTTGGGAGTTGAAAGGTGAAGAAGAAGTAGTGACTTTGCAGCTTACTCTTAAAGATTATCAACTAACTACTAAAGTTTCTTTTATGCACTCAACTTGATCATGGGACCTACATGTTATTGTTCATCTTCAATAGAACTAGGAACTCTGTCTCACCTACTAGATAAGGGATCTCTAGGAAAAAAAACTGATAGCTCTATGCTTGGAACGAACCAAGTATATTTGGAGTGGGAGAAGAGCACCTTACCTCCACATCACAGAGATCCCTATTTGTTCTGCTAAATAGTTGTTTCTTCTTTGAACACTCCATATCGACCACTTGTTCTGTGTGATTTGTATGTGATCTGAGCCTAAA
The DNA here is from genome assembly GCA_020796225.1 of Arion vulgaris. NCBI lineage: Eukaryota > Metazoa > Mollusca > Gastropoda > Stylommatophora > Arionidae > Arion > Arion vulgaris. Next base: position 10,968,711 of record CM036767.1, read on the forward strand.
AGCGATTGTACGCTGCACCATTTATGCGCCTACAAGTAGGCCAGTACATCTGATTTCTGCAACGCTTTTTATTTACTAGAGTAGCTTTCCTAGGTCCTACATCAGTTGCCTCTTACGACATGCCTTGTAGGTCACAGTTATTCTATTCTTTGCTTCCCATGCGGGCCCTGGCAACACACGGGCGAAAAAGTAGTATTATGACACATATAACGATAATGTAAACCTTTGTAAATTGTTTATTTTTTTGTTGCTTTATCTCATGTTTTTCTTTCTAATTTCTTAGATGATTGGTTTGGCGTTTGAGATTCAGGACAGCTACTGCAGAAAGATTTTATCATTAGACAAAAGCAACCCAAATGGAAAAGATATTGAGCTGAAGATTAAATACTGCAACATTGATGTTAGCAGCATTGGTGTTGTCAGTTATGCTTTCTGTTACATAGGGATACTAACAGGTGGGAATCCAGGATACTACTGATGGCATTTATATGGCTTTTATCATTATGTTGTTTGTTTGTTTGTGTACACTGTTATCAACAAAATAACCACTCTTTGTAATCTGCGGTGGCGGGGCTCAAGGAAACAAAGAATAGTACCACTGCGACCTACAAGGCATGTTGTAGAGGCGACTGATGTAGGGGTCTAGTGAAGCTACCTAGTATATAAAAGCATCGCAGAAATCAGATGTTCTGGCCTACGTGTAGGCGTATAACTGGCACAATGTACAATCACCCTTAGGCTCAGATTACATACAAATCACACAGAGTTGTTTACAAGTGGTCGATATGAAGCGTTCGAAGAAGAGGAAGATGTAATCTGCGTGGTTTGCAACTAGCACATGAGCACGTTGTAGCCCCTGCAGTATGTAGGACAGGCACATCCTAATTTTGACCAAAGTGTAAGCATATTATCCAACAGGATACAAATTTGTACAGATGGTAACTGTAAGATTTTACAAACAGAAAAACCCCACTTTAAAGTATCACATCTGAAGTTATACTGCAACATGGCACCAGATCTGGTTGGTCAGAGTTGACTCATGCCATTTAATATTTACATTTGTATTACAAAACCCATTTTCATCATCATCAAATAGCTTGTCCTGAGCAGAACTTTACCTCCTTAACAGTCCTTCAGAGTTCCTCTCATAGGCTAGATGTCCTGCCTCTGCAGCGATCATGCTGAAACCATCAGTTACATCCTGAATCCATCTTTTCCATGGTCTTCCTTTTCTCCTCTTTACCTGGATGCCTCCCTTCCATGATGATCTTCTCCAGCCCATGTCTCTTTATATGTCCAAAATACTTTAATTTTCTCACTCTTATAACCCATTTTCATAACTATGAGGTATATTGGGAATAGATGTTAGGCTCATATTTTTATTTGACCCTCGGCACATGATGGGTGTTGTATATATTATTTTATATGTAATTGATGATACTACATTGCCAATCGTAAGCTGCTAATTAAAAATGTGGTATGAAATGGGTTCCTTTCTTCGGTTACTTAACATGGCTGCAGCTGTTGTTGACTGTGTGGTGTCGGGGTCCGCAAGGAAGCAAAGAATAGTACTACTGCGACCTAAATGGCATGTTGTAAGAAGTACTGATGTAGGACCTAGGAAGCTACCTAGTAAATAAAAGCATTGCAGAAATCGGAGGTGCTGGCCTACTTGTAGACGCATAATTGCACAAGTACAATCGTTCTTACTCATCTTCAGATCACATACAAATCACAAAGATGGTTTAACAAGTGGTCGATATGGAGCATTTGAAGAAGAAGAAGCTGCAGCGTTTAGTATTTTATACAGCTTATATGTCATTTGAAGACATTAGAACGCTCAGAATTAGTTTCTGTGATTTCTGCTAAATATTCTGTTTGAAATGTTTTTACAACCTTCGACACTAACAATACTTTGATCTCTTATTTGTTGTAGTTCATTACAAAACTTCAGTGAGTAATGTTGCATTTATTTTCATTTTGTAGTAAATACAGTTGCTAATTTTGTTGTGTTGCACAGGTCCATACTTCAAGTATCGAACATACCAAGATTGGTTGAATTTATCAGACACGGTCAACTTGAATCGTCAGAAGTTCCTTATTAAAAGAGCTATACAGTTACCAGTAATAGCTGTTAGCTATTTATTCTTTTCCTATTTCTTCAATATTAAGGTAAAAATCTAGTAGCTTGGTTAAATAACTTTGTCTAAATATCTTCTTCTTCTTTTGTCGTCACACTGCTACCGGGTTGTTGCCCAGTGTCGTGGTTTTCTGTTTTGTCTTGCGCTGTTCTGGTGGCTTGTGTGATTGTTATCTTTGCTCTTTCACAGGATTCTGCTACACCATCTAACCATCTTTTCCGTGGTCTTCCTCTTGCCTTTTTCCCGATGTTCTGTTGTAGAAGACTCTGTATACTGTGGAGTTTGATATTGTTAATCCAAACGCACTTGATGTCTTCCTTTTACTATGCAGTTCCAGTATAGCTTTAGCAATTTATTCTTATCCTATTTCTTCAATATTGGTAAAATCTGTAGCTTGTTAAATAACTTTGTCTAAGATTTAATATAGTTAATTTTTGTGACATGTCTCATTCATGTTGCTCTTATAAATATATATAGTTAATATAATCATAATCACACTGATTAGTTTTATCTTCACATTATAACACATTTGTTTCATTTCCATTATAAAACATGATTAATTTCATCACCGTTAAACCACATTAGTTCCATCATCAGTAAACCAATTCATCAGTTACCAATTTATCACCGTAAACCACATTAGCTATTTTAACACGTAAACACATTAGTTTTCTCACTAGTATAGTACATAGTTTCACTGCCAGTACAGCACATTAGCTCCATCACAAGTAAACCACTTTGGTTTCATCACCAGTAAACCACATCAGCTCCACCACCAGTAAACCACATTAGCTCCATCACCAGTAAACCACATTAGCTCCATCACAAGTCAACCACATTAGCGACATCACCAGTATGACACCATGATTAGTTGTTATATAACTAATTTGTTAAATATATGGAAGTTGTGAGTGTGTAAAGTGCAAGCTGCTACTTCCTAAAACCAAACAATCAGAAGTCACTGTATAGTTAATTAGTGAATAATTTACTTTCAAGAAGAAAATTAGCTAAATTATTAGCAGCATAAACTAAATTTTTTCATACCTCTTTGTCCCTAGTATGTTGAAACAGATGAATTCCTAGAGAGATCATTCACTTATCGTCTTTTATACATGGTTCCAATGTTCATTATTTTCCGAACACGCCTCTACACGGCTTGGATTATGTCAGAGTACATGTCGATAACTGCAGGTTTGGGAGCTTACCCTGTAAAATCTAATCCAAGGTGTGGTGACGGACCAACTGATTTTAAACAGCTGGATGTTGTGTAAGTACATTTCAGTCCGAGAAATTATGTAGCTTACTCAAGATACTTCATTTGTTATGGTGGAAAAATGAAAATCGTGGCATATCCTTTACAGAACGTAGCCATCTACAACAGTACATGAGTCGTCTATTTTTCTAAGCACCACTTATACATTCAGTAATTTGCCATTGCTTTCTGAACGGTGAGGTCTGTGTTTTACTGTTTATAAAATTCAATGCGAACAGAATTGCTTGCCGTGGAGTTTGAACCAGGTACACTTAGGTTGTGATCAAGCTCACTACCGCTTAAGCTACAGACGCCCACATGATGGATAGATGAGCTAGTAGTTGAAATTACATGTTGCGCAAGTATAGGACTGGATGCCTGAGTGACAGAGTGAGGAGTATGTTTAAACAGTGAGTCGCAGGAACCATTAGTGTGCATACCCTTTAACATCTGTTGGGGGAGACCGGGCACTTATAGATCTGCTCTGAGTGCTATGACGTCGGCTCAGTAACCAATATCTACTACCTTTATACTTTTTTAATAGCATTCTGCTGTATATATTTTCTACTGTGCACTTCTCTTCCATTCTTCTCTTTTTTTGTCAACCTTTTCTAATACACTTTTCAATCTCATATTTTCGCCCGTGTGTTGCCAGGGTACACAAGAGGAGCAAAGAATAGTAACGCTGTGACCTACAAGGCATGTCATAAGAGGTGACTACGGTAGGGGCCTCGGAAGCTACCTAGTAAATAAAAGCGTCACAGAAATCGGATGTGCTGGCCTACTTGTAGGTGCATAACTGCAGTCGCTCTTAGGCTCGGATCACATACAAATCACAAAGAGTGGTTAACAATTGGTCGATATGGCACATTCAAAGAAGAAAGAAATCTCATATTTTTATTCTCTGCATAAATTGGAATCCATAGGAAATATTATTTTATTTTTACAATGATAAAAGTCCTTTGTTTTTGTCTTACTACAATACATAATAGTATAGATTAACACACAGCTTGCTACAGTATAATGATATAGATCCCACGTATTGCTTCAGTCTGATAGTAATTATGTATGTTGTTACAATACATAATGTAGGTTACTACAATATGATAGTTCAAACCTGAGTAGCACTTTTACCTTGTCCTCATGCAGGTATGAAGAGGAAAGAGATAACAAGAATGGTGACTATAATTTTGAAACCATCCACAATATTGATATTTATGGATGCGAGTTAGCCTCTACGACCAAGCAAGGGTTGAGAAGTTGGAACATGAGTGTCCAATACTGGCTGGCAAATTATATTCATCGGCGAGTGCCCCACACTTAAAAGTCACAGGTAAACACTCTTATTTCAGTCTTTTAGTTTAATTGTAAATCACCAGAACATTGTAAAAATCCTGGCAGTCATGTACAATATTTGAAATTTTCTTTTTACAATTTAAACCTCTACAAAGAGCATATGTTTTTAAACAAGACCTGTTGCCCGTGTGGTGCCCAGACCCACAAGGGAAGCAAAGAATAGTACCACTGCGACCTACAATGCATGTCATAAGAGCGACTTATATAGGCCCTAGGGATGCTACCTAGTAAATAAAAGCAGTGCAGAAATCGGATGTGCTGGCCTACTTGTAGGCGCATAACTGGCACAACATACAATTGTTTTTAGACTCAGATCACATATAAAACACAGTGGTTGACAAGTGGTCGATATGGAGCATTCGAAGAAGAAGAAACATAACCTGTTAGTCTTCCTGTTCAATGTAGTTAATTCTAGTTTGTCCATTTCATTGTGTTACAGGGCATATCCACACAAATACTGAACTTTTCTGACAAGATGGGAACAAAATTTGCTTGTCTAAAGACGAAAGATTATGTAGTTCAGTAACTCTTGACAGAAATGGCTAACAAACAGTCCTGTTTAGGACTAGTCCCAGGTCACATCAAGAAAGAAATGTAATATGCTCTAATACAGGATGTTCAAGATAAAAGCGACCCCATTGACACATCGAAAGTTGCCAGTTACCTATTGCACTGTGTATATTTACTATTTAAACCGGTTCTGACTAGCTCGTCCCACGTCACATTTGTTCATCTCCCCTTCCGCACTACAATTACACACCATCACACAGCCTTGACCTATACTACATAATAACTGAACCTTCTCATTTTCATAAACATATGCCAGATTAGCGCATTGATAGGCCGCTTTTATCTTGAACATCCTGTATAACCAAGAATAGACACCTGTCTTAGGTTGAAAGACAGTGCCTCGGCCTATTATAGGCTTAATCCACCACCTAACACACAAATAAACAAGCAGAAATGGCATGCCTCGTGCTGAGAGTGTTGCGAAAAGCATGAACTCTTGTAGCTCTAGCAACAATTCTAAGGTTCTCAGGGTAAAAATAAACGTGTGAACTGAATGACACATTCAGGATTCGAGCGTCTCGCCCGTGTGGTGTTGGGGCTGCAAGGGACAAAGAATAGTACCACTGCAACCTACAAGGCATGTCGTATAAAGTAAAGGAACCCTTTCATACCTCGTGGTATATAGGTCAATACAGTGTTAGGCCTGTATTTTTCATTGACCGTTGGCACACGATGGTTGATGTGGTCAGCATCACGCCGGCCGCCTTTACTTTCCCAGAGCATGTCTGGTACCCAGTTGAGGCTGGAGTCGACCTAAGAGCCGTCTCGATCGGGAAAAATTCCACGCACACTGCGGGAGCTGAACCCAGACCGCCAGCCTTGAGAAGCGAGTTCGCTAACAACTACGCTACCGCGGCTCTCTAGGAAGCTACCTAGTAAATAAAAAGCATCCAGAAATCAGGTGTGCTGACATACTTGTAGACACATAACTGGCATGACTACAATCGCTCTTAGACTCAGATCACATACAAATCACAGAGTGGTTAACAAACAAGTGGTCTATATGGAACGCTCGAAGAAGAATTTGAGCCCATAACATTCAGAACGCACTGCAAACATCTCAAACTCTCCCCCTCCCCAACCATCCCAAAATGTGAAATTGGCATGTGACACAGTTTGATAATATTTAATATCATGGCTAGATGTGCTTATTAAATAAACTGTACTATTTTCAGGGTAACTATCACCATGGCAGTGAGTGCCTTTTGGCATGGTATTCACCCCGGTTACTACCTCAGTTTCTTGACCGTTCCACCAATCCTTATGGCAGAAGAGGTGACGACCAAGGCTTTCAGAGATGGTGCCTCTCCCAAGATGCAGCGGGCTTTTGACTGGGCATGTTGGTTTTTCAAGATGCGGGGTTTTGACTACATGTGTATGGGATTTCTGCTTCTTAAGCTGGGCTCTACCATAAGATATTGGTATTCCATTTATTTCTTAGGCCATGTAGTCATCATAATATTGTTTGTTTTAGGAAAGTTAGTTCTGGTTCTTAACCCTAGAAAACCATTGAAAGGTACAGAATAAACACAAGTAAAATTATTGTATATGTCTATAGAGAAACTTCACAACCTCCTCTCTTTTTTTCTGAATACTTCCTGTGAAGAAACTGGCTTGTTTGGCCGGTTTTAGACCAGAAAATGACTTTTTTTAAACCAAAATGAATTGATTGTTAATGACAAGAAAATTAATTGTTTTATTAGTTCATGACAGAAAATGCTGAATTGTTTTATTAGTTCATGATGTTATACGACAAAATGATTTGTTTTAGTTAGCTTTAAGCATGACAAGAAAATGATTTGTTTTATTGTTTCATGACAAAAGAACATGATGTTGTTTTATTAGTTCATGACAAGAAAATGAATTGTTTTATTAGTTCATGACAAGAAAATGATTTGTTTTATTGTTTCATGACAAGAAAATGATTTGTTTTATTGTTTCATGACAAGAAAATGATTTGTTTTATTGTTTCATGACAAGAAAATGATTTGTTTTGTGGTTAGTTCATAACCTGTTTTGTTATTAACTCATTGTGTAGAAATGTGGCTTAAAACACAATACACTTGTTACTGTTTGGTTTAGCAAGATGGCAAACTCATTGTTGTTAAATTTTTTCAGAGTTTATTTAAGTGTTGTCATATTTAAAGATGTATTTAAAATTTAGGAAATGGCAATTTTAAATGATAACAACAGAGCAAGCTGTTGGACATGTGCACAGTGATTCCAAGATGAATTAGATTTAGACATTATTTTGATATCGAAACTGAATCATTTTACCATTAAATTAAAAAATCTGTCGTTACTGCCTGTAATACCCTTTTTGGGCAGTATAGGACATGAGCCTATGGAATTTAATGGCCACATGACTAGTTCCTCTGGCGATAAGGTTAACATGGTTGTATATGGTGTGTCCCATGTAATATATCAAATAAATTTGATAGTTCTTGGTCTCATGCAAATATATTCAGATGATATAAGTCATTAAAAAATTGTACATCGCTTAGTTGTACCACAGTAACTAGTTTTAAATATGAATCTGTTTTGTGCAGTCCTAGGAAATGGGTTTTTATGGTATGAGTGGCCAGGGTTCAAAGGGTTAACAAGTTGAATCTCTGTCATGTTTCAGTAAAAGTTGTCACATTAAAGACACTCCTGACCTAATATAATTTGTTGGCAGAAATGTTGGGCATTTATTTAAACTCAATATTCCTATTTTTATCAATAATTATTATTGTTTGCATTCGTTCTTCTCAACCAGTTTAATCACTCTCTTGTGATATTTTTTTTTGGCCAATATTGACTAGGCATTGCACCTTGATTCATAAGCCCCTACATGTGTAGGACAGGCACATCCACAATTTTCGGCCTATATAATTTTTTTTATACTATATCATTTTTCATAAAGGAACAAACAGGCAAAAGTTTTATGTATTGTGACTGCCCTGACAATTCAAATTTTGTATCTTGTATTTACAAAGGAACCAATGGATCAAGTGTACAGCATAAAATATTTCAGAAATATGAGTACCGTTACAGTTTTTAAAAACACCAGAAAACAGAACGGTTTGTTAGTATGGATATGTGCCGTTTTTCCTACAGTATCATCAATTTTTTGCCATGTTTTCGTTGCTTGATAAAGACCTTATTGTCGAGAAGTTAAGTTAGTCTCTTGTTGTATATAGTTAAATTACAATTTCATTTTTAAATATTTCCTCATTATTTATTCACCATTTTCTAAATTGCATTGGGGACCCTCGCCAGGTCTACAGAGTTCATGCGCTGCCGCTGAGATCTTCCTGTGTAAGAAAGAGATTGGAGCACACTTGGTTATTCATCGAAGTGCAATGATGATGATCTTATCGATCAATCAAATTTCCCCATTGCTGTAAGCATAAGCAATTACCAGAAGTTGTAAATGAAAACACATCAGAAAATATTTTGAGATCATGTTATAAGATATGTGGAGGGACCAAAAATAGAATGGTGCAGGCATCTTATTTAGTCCATTTTGTGTTGGCAATAGTAAAATATCTAATCTGAGAGCACTAGAAAGAGGTCGATCAATATACATTATCAAAATACTTCAACATGGCTCACAACAACTGTTGAAACATCAACGAAAACTTTCCATGGTGCTTCACAGTACATCAGTGAGAGATTGTGCATATTTATTTACTATTTGTTATCAGTTGGCTATCATCATAGCACTCTGGACATGTCCATAGGTGCTCCGATCTCAACAAATCCAGCAGCATCCAATGGCCCAACACCCCAGTTCGATGTTGATTAATCAATCTCTTTGCATATTTGGTATGTCGTTCTTTTCGGCCTGTACCAATATTGACACCCATCTCTCTCAGTCTGGTCAGGAGTGGGACTGCAACCCTGAAATTCTTCTGTTCGAAAAGACTCAGTGCGTTAAGAATGTCATTTCGGTCCATTGAAGTTCCTTCTGATTACTATTTGTATATTATTGACCTTCTGTATTATGAAAAAAATAATTGTTTGCAGTTAAGATTATTATTTTTGTTCCCAAGATTCACAGTTAATAATTTATAGTGAAAGTTTTCAATGAGAGTAGTGATAGAGTAGAAGTTAGTCAAATTGTTTCATAGGCGATTGATCCCTGGATAAAAATTCGCAGTAGAATATTTTCCAACCGTAAGGGCTCTCTATTCTGCAACAGCTTGATATTAAAGAGCATAACATCAAGGAAAATTAAATATTGTGAACACATCAAATGACATGAGTGCCTGGATAAGATCATTTTGGAGGGAATGGTGTCTGGAAGAAGAATGAGAGGAAGGCCTCCAAGAAGGTGAGTGCAAGATGTGATTGACAATCTGTGAATGACTGCTCCTGACGCAGGTCAACTTACAAGCTACTTGATGATGCAGGGATCTCAGGTTGATCCAGCAAACACTGGGACACAGAGAAATACTGGGAAGTAAAAACAACCTGAGTGATGATGTAAACCCCCCTCCCCAATCATATGCTGTTGGTTAAAAAAAAAGTACATTCCTAATACCTTAATTCCCAATATATCACATGGTATGAAAACTGGTTCCTTCTTCTTTTGTCGTCACACTGTTACCGGGTTGTTGTCCAGTGTTATGGTTTTGTTTTGCGCTTAATGACTTGGGTGATATTTATTTTGGCTTTTTTGACAGGATTCTGCTATGCCATCCAACCATTCATGGCCTTCCTCTTGCCTTATTTCCTGTTGTAGAAGACTCTGTATACAGTGAAGTTTGGTTGCATTCTTATTAAGTGGCTAATCACTTCATTCTTTTGTTCTCAATGTAATTCAAGCAAGGTTATTTCCCAGCTTTCTTTCTTATGCTGAAGACTTGTATTTTCTGGTGTTGGTAACTTTTAGTAGGATTGTATTTCACATGGAGTTATTTTTACGACTGTGCTTTGCTCATTGTCCATGTTTGGCTCTGGTAACACTGAGTAGGCATGAAAATGCTGTTGATCATCTGTTGTTGCTGTCGGGGAGTGCCTTAACATGTTAACTGTTTCCTTTACCTGTTATATATGCATATAATGAGAATTACTCTTTAAATTTGTATAAATTGTTCTAAAATATATTTCTGTGTGTGTGTATATATACATATGTATATATATATATACACACACACCAACATCACTGGACTTCAGGCAGACCAATAGGTGCTTAATATCTTTCAGCAGATGTCAAACATTATGCATGCTGATGGTTTCCACAGCTCATCAGTTATACACATGCTTCTTGTGTTCTAAAGCTGAAGGATTGACTTCATTGCACTGGGATTACCCCATATGGCTCGGTTCTCACCACAAATATGGCATGACTACCAAGAGTATTGCGCGAATTCTGTAGCTCCTGCAATAATCCTAGGGGTCTCTGGAAAAATGCACTCGTGAACAGAACAGTGTGGTCTGGATTCAAACCTACAACCTTAAGAACAGATTGCCACAGCCCTCTGTCTGCGGGACAATGGTCTCTACTTTCTCATGTCATGCGTACCAGAGGTTTAGCCACAGTTCCCCTGTTCTGCGGTGGGTAGGCAATGGTCTCTACTTTCTCATGTCATGCTTGATAACTTATAAATTTCTCTTAATCTCAGGCAATATCCTGGTCGAGTCATCATTATCAAAAAGGGGATCCTTTGGAGACCTCATTACCTCACATCTTTCCAAATAAAAGTGATATAGGTGGAACAGAAACGTTAAGAAATGGACAAGGACGATTATATCACAGTGTAACACTAAACAAGTTAACATATCTATCATTCCCTACAAAACACAATTTCTTATAATCTGTCATCGTTGAAGAAAGCTACTCATCATCATCATCAAGTAGCTTGTTCCTTCCGGAACTTGGCTCCCATGACAGTAGTCATGAAAACGCTCTGTTCTGTCCAAGTTGACCGGCGTCAGCAGTCATTCTCAGATCATCGATGACATCTTGCACTCATCGTCTTCTAGATCTTCCTCTCATTCTTCTTCCAGGTACCATTCCCTCCACAATTATCCTCTCTAGGCACTCATGTCGTACTACAACTACCTTTTAAGGGAACTAAATATCAGTTATACATATTTTTTTATTCAACAAAAATTGGATGTTAATAATTGTTGTTGATGAGTTAAATCAAATAATTGGTCAATAAAGTTGTTGCAACTTGCATTTTAAATGTGTGTAAAATAAAGAACACAGCCAAACAAAACAATACAATGTATGATATCATCCCAAACATGTGTCTGTAGTTGTCAAGTGTCTTCTGTTTTTGTTTGCTTGATTACCATCATCATTGCAGTTTGGTGAGTAACCATGTGTGCTCTGATCTCTTTCTTACAAAAGATCTCAGCGCAGCGCATGAGCTCCGTAGCACCTCGAGGTCCCGATGTAATTTAGAAGATGGTGATTATATTATTTTTAATCTTCTATTTTGCATTCGTTCTTCACGACCAATTTAAATCACTCTTTGTGATATGTTTGATCTTTGCCAAGAAAGCGTATACATTGGTTTGGTAGGCCCCTAAACGCATAGACTTCTACCGTTTAGAACACATGCATCCGATTTCAGTCAAATTCTTCTTAATGAATTTTGCTAGGCTTTCCAGCCTGTTCTTCTCAATTTTGAACTGTCAAGGGTTCTTTTATGTGCTCAACTTGAACACAGGACCTACATTTTATCATCAGTCTCAGGTAGCACTGGAACTCAATACACTGAGATTAGGAAAAAATATCCAGATGGCTCCACTGGGAAGCGAACCAGTATCTTTGAAACAAGAGTGAGAACCTAACCTCTATGCCACATAGACCCCCAAAGAGACTGTCCTTGTTATCCTCCGTTGTCTCCTAAACAATTGTGTTGGATATCACAATATGAATACAGAACTGCCAGGTAATGGTCACCAGAGGGAAAATGAAGGGGGAGCAGTAATGTAGGTTCACTGAAAAAGATAGTCATGGGCTGAGCATGATGAATAAATTTTATTGCTTCTTTGAAAAGCCATTGAAGACTGACTTTTTTGTCAGTCGTATCCAGGAAAAAAGCGAAACACATAAAAACAAAGTAATGTAGTTTTACAAAGTACAAAATCAAGATAGTGACGTTTCGACCAAAAAGCCTTTATCAAGCAAATATTTTTAAAAACTCAGAAATTCAGACTTCTATACATAAGAAATAAAAATACATTCCGACGATAAATCCCCAACGACCCTAAACTGAAAATATGTGACTAAAAATGAAATAAATGTGAAAAAATAAGATAAAACATTGATCAATATATACATAGCATATATACATTTAACATATACATTATGAAGCATTAGAGGAGACACTGTTAAGAAGCATAGGAATGTAGCGCTTTGAGTCCATGAGGTCACAAGATACCATATAAATATATGAGATCATCGGATGGCTGGGACCTGGATATCGGTGAGTTCCCAAATGGTCAGATTGATTGAGATGAGTGGCTACATGAGTCGCAGATCGCTTGCATATACCATGTAAATGTGGACTAACACGATCACTAAGCTTCTTGCCAGTTTCACCTATATATGCAGTATCACAATGTTTACAAGTGATGCTGCAGATTATGTTGCAGAACTGACATGTAAAACCCATTCCTCTGTGAGAGAGCACGCAACTCAGATGGTGACATGTAAGAATGCCCGGGGGCGTTTAGAATTGTTCTCAGATTTAGTCAAAATATCATTTATATGCTATCAGCTGTGAACACACTGGACTACAAATCATAAAGATTGTGCAGAGCTGCTTTCTTGCACAATAAAGATAGATAAATATAGAACATGGTCAGGATCAGCGTAGACTTTTATTCCTGCATTCACCAGTTCCTTATATTTGTTATATACATGTCCTGCATTAACTAGTTCTTTAAATTAGCATCATCCTTCATGTATTCACTATTTCGTTATTATACCCTCCCGCTTGGATGTGATAGTTCTTGTATTACAAAATGTAGTAGCTGGTTCTGCTCACAGTCTAGCAAGGGCCACAGTTCTTTCTGCAGAGCTTTCAGACATTCCATATCTTGAGATTGACAGGCCAACTGTAAACAGAAGAGTCAACACATTATTGTTTTAAAACCAAAAAAAAAAGCTGTTACAACTTTAAGCTTCGTGATGGTTTAGAAAAAAAACATCCAGGACTACTGGAAGCGGCGTTGCTTTTTCATGACAATGCCAGATGCCCGCGTTTTGATTAACTCAGTAAACAATTGATAAACTAGAGTGGAAACTTCTTGAACATCCTACTTACAGCACAGAGTGATTTCCATACACCTCTTTGATCTGCTAAAAATTCACTGTGATGGCAAACACTTTGTTGATGACGAAGAAGTTGAATGTGAGGCAAGAATGTAATTAATACAGCAGCTCACAGACTTCTGTGGTGCAGTTATTGAAAGATTGTTCAAACAATGGTATAAGTGCATCAATGTCGCAAAGATTATGTTAAGAAATAAGGAAAGATTCAAGTACAGTAATAAATGTTTCTCAAGATCATCAGGTGCTGTGCCAGCTGGCATAGGTGATCATGGATCTCAACAAATCTCTCTCCTGGTATTTTCTATCGTCTCCCATGCCATGAAGACAGGCTGCCAAAATTTCTCTCCGTTTCCCTTTTCTCTCCCTTTGATTTTACAGATTATCACATGTGTTCTAAACCTCCCCTTCTCATCACATGTCCAAAAAATAATGACTGCCTCTTTCTTATATTGACAATAAGTTTTCTCTATGTCTTGGCTTTATCCAACACCTCCACATTTGTCATTTTAGCAGTCCATGGGATTCTCATCATTCTTCTGTAAAATCCCCTCGGTGGCCTCCAGATATTTTAATGTTTAATTACCATCCATGACTCGCATCCGTATGTCAGCATTGGCTCTATGTAGTACTGAATAACTCTCCTTTGACAGTGACTTGTTGCATATGATGCATCTCATTTTCTGGAATGCAGCTTAGCCTGCCCGATTCTGTTCTTTATTTCTGATCTGTATCTGATGTTACCTGGACTCTTAAGATATTTAAATTGATGTAGTATCTCAAATACACATCTCAGCAAAAACCATCGCCAAAGGGCACTACAAGGCAAAATGGGATAAAGAACACCCAAAATACAACAAGAACGATGGATATTACCAACTGTCCTGAAGGTATACTTCACCTCTGGACAGGTCACAACAGAATGAGACACCACCTGTACACTAAATTCAAAATAGGCACCAACGACCTGTGCCCCTGTGGTTTGGCGAGTATGACAACAGAACACATCCTACAGAACTGCCTCCAGTATGCAGACCTGAGAAGAAAGAGGTGGCCCACTTGCACCAGCATCCAAGACAAACTGTATGGCATGGCTGATAATCTGAGGCAGGCGGCTGCCTTTATTAGAGAATCTGAAATCCCAATCTAGTGAGAATGCGAGTTATTCAATGCTACATAGAACCAATACTGACATACGGATGCGAGTCATGGACAATGAACACACAGATTGAGAAATCTGAGGGCCACAGAAATGTGGTTTTATAGAAGAATGATGAGAATCCCATGGACTGCTAAAATGACTAATGTTGAGGTGCTGAATGAGATCAAGACACAGAGAAAGCTTATCATCAATATAAGAAAAGAGGCAGTCATCATTTTTCGGGCATGTGATGAGGAGGAGGTTTAGAACACATCATGACAACCGGTAAAATCGAGGTAGACAAGACAGGGAAAGACAGAGAAAGAAAATGTTGGATGGCCTGACTTCATGGCACAGTAGAGCGTCAACATCTGAGTTGATAGCAAACACCAACGACAGAGATTTGTGGAGAACCATGATCGCCTACGCCAGCCGGCACGGCACCTGATGATGATGAATCTAGTGAGAACGCAGAAGAAGAAATACACATCTCATTTACTTTTTCTTTAAAAAAACCATTTATGACATACTTATCCTCTTACTAGATATGAATAGGTTGCAGATAGTGAACTTGATAACAGATGTGCTAGTGACAACATCCTGTGGAAATTCTTGTGTTTGAGGCCAGCTTTGGTGAAAGTCTCTCGGTATGCACACTGTACATGGTTGGACTAGAAAACCTGATCTTTTACTTGACAATCTAAATTATAAGTACCCCTGAAGTCGGAGTAAAGCTGGACTGAATGGTGAGGGACACTGGTGATTATGGCAAGCAAGCATAGACTGCGATCAAATTTTACACCCAAATAACTCATAGATGCTGTTCGAGTGAGTGTATGTCCATCTAAAGTGACCTTCATTTTTGTCCCTGGGCATGCAGGAGTTAGGGGTAATGAACGAGCTGATAGATTGGCTACAATATCAGAGGAACTGCCATGGATGGAATTGACATTCTTCACGCATTGAGAGAGTCCTTCCAAACAGAGGAGTTTCAGGGCTGTGAATCCCACTCGCTGACTAGATTGAGAGAGATGGGTGTCAATATTGGTGAATCCCGAATAGAATGACATACTAAATATGCAAGGAGATTGATTAATCAACATCGAACTGGCGTGTTGGAGCCAGAGATCGGAGCACCTATGGACATGTCCGAGTGCTATGATGATAGTCCTCATATAACTGATAACTGAAGGCAAGTAAGACTTTGCGCAAACAAGTTAGAAGTCTAATATTAGGCAGCATGACTATGTCTGAATTCATAGCCAGTGAAAGAAGAAGAAAAAAGCTAGATATGAATCGCTTGATAATGAGCTATTTGAATGCAGAGACAACAAAAAAGCAATGGTATAAACTTACCACAACTGACTGTAATAAAAGATACAAGTCCTCACCAAGATACATTTCTGTGAACAGAAGAAATGAAAGTACATGTATTGTGTGCTATAATCGATATAAGGGAACAACTGCAGTAAAACTATTTTGCAAAGGTGTAACATGTATAAAATAAAATAATGTAGTTTTAACAAGAACATGGCTTTACAAAAATTAACTAAAAACAGTATGGAACAGAACTGATAAGAAAACAAAGATCAGAATACTAAGAGCATGCATATTCCCAGTGGCAACGTATGGGTGTGTAGCATGGACATTTAATAAAGCAGTGGAAAAACATATATGTGCTTTTGAATATAAGTGTTACAGAATAGTCCTTCGTATATCTTGGGAAGAGAACAAATAGATCTATCCAGAAAGAACTCAAAATCAAAGAAAACTGGTTGATGCTACAAATAAGAAAGAGAAAATTGAGATATTTTGGACGTATAAAAAGACATGAAGGACTGGAGAAGACCATCATGGAAGGAGGCATACCGGCAAAGAGAAGAAGACCACGGAGAAGATGGATTCAGCATGTAACTGATGGTTTCAACATGACGGCTGCAGAGGCAGGACATCTTGCCTATGAGAGAGAGAAATTCCGGAGGACTGTTGGGATGGCAAAGTTCTGCTCAGGACAAGCTATTTGATGATGATGAGTTAAAAAAATATATGATACAGTGACATTTTGAGCAAACGGCATTTATCAAGAAAAGGATACAAATCAAATGACAAGATTGCAACTATGCATCGCTGTATCTTGCTTGTGTCCTTTATAAAACTTGCATCTGTGATGTCTATTGTGTAAGAATAGTCTCAATCTTATCGCTTATTTTGTATCCTTTGCTTGATAAAGGTTTTTTAGTTGAAAAGTCACTGTATCTTGTTTTTCTACTTTGTAAAACTATATTACTTAGGTTTTTTTAATGTGTTTTGCCTTTGTATGCTACATAAACATTAATTGATTTAAAAATGAGAAATGCCTGCAACCAAGTCACAGACACCCTCTGGAGTGGTGGAAGACTGGATCCAGATCTTTAGACTAACACTAGCTATGGCTAAGTGGTTATGCCTTTGCCATGCGTTTCAAAGGTTGTGGTTTCAATCCAGCCCATGCTGTTCTGTTCATGGGCAAATTTTTTCCAGATTGTTGCAGGAGCTATGGAGTTCATGCAATACTCTCGGCAGGTGGTGTGCCATTTTTGCGGAGAGGGACCGAGCCGTATGGAGTAAAAGTTGGTGCAATGAAGTCAGTCTTTCGGCCTTAGACTGTAACAGTGTCAAGAACTGATTTGTTGATAACCCTAGTCACAAGCACCAGATTATACCATATAATAGAGCCCAACACAGGACTCCATCCAAATCGCACTGCACCTAATTCTGTGCACACCACTTCACACTACAGGTCACTCAAAATACGCACTTGAGTGTGCTTAGTGTGTCGTTGTAAATACACCACTGGTCGGCACTCCTCGCTGGTGCCACAGGGTTTGTACATGACAACTGAGATATTCCTAGTAAGAAAGACATTGAAGCACACATGGCTATTCACTGAAGTGCAATGATAATGGTCCTATCAATCAATCATCTCTTTGTTTAGACTTCTGAGCAGGAGACACTGATCCTAGAGAAAAATATTATAAGATTGAAAAAGTAGGAGAAAACACAACAAACTTGAAACTTGTATAAAGTTTTTCTTTTACAGGATGTTGTTGAACTCAAAACTTTATGGGTACAACAATTCTATCTGTCATTGAAGTCAGAACTAACAATATTTATATTACAAACTTGCAACTCTGACTTGTAATGATATACACATTTTGTTGTGGTTTCATTGGAAGCATAAATTGTTTCTCCACTTTTCAATTAATAAATAATTTCGATGTAAACCAGTGCAGGAAATCCTACCTGTAATGCTGTCACATGACTCCCAGGTGTATTTTTCTAAAGTTTGAGCATGTTCTGGCCTGATTCTTTGAGGAGTGGGCTGGAAAATATGTTATATATTAATCAAGATTAAGCTGGGATAATGTGTTTAACGAGTAGGCTGGGATAATTTGTAAAAAAGATTAGGTTTGAGATAATGTGCATAAAGATTAGGCTGGGATAATTTGTATAAAGATTAGGTTGGGATAATTTGTATTTTTTTGATTAATTAAAGATTAGGATGGGATTTTCTCATTCTTAACATGCTGGTGCTACAAATAAGAAAATTAATAATGGTATTTTGGACATATAGACATGAAGGGCTGAGAAGACCATCATGGAAGGAGGAGGCATCCTGGCAAAGAGGAAGACCACAGAGAAGATGGATTCAGGATGTAACCGATGGTTTGAGCATGACAGCTGCAGAGGCAGGACATCTGACCTATGAGAGAGAAATTCAAAGGACTGTTAGGTGGCAAAGTTCTGCTCAGGACAAGCTATTTGATGATGATGATCAAAAAATGAACACAGACTAACGACAATAGTGTGCAGACCTGTAACAGGAGTAGTAAGAGCAATCTTGTCACTTCACACTGTGCTAGAATATCACAATATGCTCCGATCGGTCTGCCTGTGGTAGAAGAACCTGTTGAATCATAAGTGAATGAGAATTACAATAAGTCTGGGAAAGCTTAAAGACAAATGAATAAAAAATATATATACGCCTAAAAAAATGCTAGAATGTATGTGAAGATCTATTGAAAATCTACACCAAATATGTGATATGAAAATTAAAAAACTATGAACATAGAACATCCATATTTCTTAGTTATAAAAAATGAATGAATTCATTAGAAAGATTTAAAATCAAATTCTTATTAAATATTTTGACCATCTTCAAAATTAGATTGGAGACCCTCGTCGGTGCTACAGAGTTCGTGCACTGTCTCTGAGATCTTTCTGTGTAAGAACAAGATCGGAGCACACATGTTTATTCATCAAAGTGCAATGATGATGGTCCTATCAATCAATCAATACCAGCTATTTGAAAAAAAAAAATAACTTAGACAACAAAATTGAGTCGGTAGTAACAAACCTCCCCTTTCAAAGTGAGCCAGATACGCCATCTCCGTCAAAACTGCCAAGCCCTTCATAATCCTCTGAAACATGCATCAAAGTTAGGAAGTTAAAAATGATACAGAAATTTAAAAAAAATGGTACAACAAAATTTGTTTCTTCTTCTTCGTCTGTTGAGATCTCATTAGATTGGGATTTCTGATTCTCTGATAAAGACCGTCATCAGTTTAAGGTTGTCAGTTTTGTCATATAGTTTGTCTCTGACGTTGGTGTAAGTGGGTCATCTACATGATTCTGTTAACAGGATCATATATATAAATATATATACATTTTTAATTTGTCTACCATCTGGTATATATGAACCCCTGATAAGGTACTTTCAACTACACCAGATCAGCCTAAATAAGGCACAAACAGAATGAACCAAAATTAATATAGGAAATGAAGTTAAGTGAAACAGCATAGTAAACATAGATCGTTGACATAAGCAATCATTGATCTCCACAAAAGCTGTTTTAAGTACTATCAGTTTCAATGTTGACAATTTTTAATGACAGGTACGCAGTGCTGAAATTTATGCCTGTTATCCTATCCCTCACACCATTTATTTTACCAGTTCTTTGAACGCATCATATCAACCCCTTGTTAACCACTCTTTGTGATTTGTATGGGATCCGAGTCTAAGAGTGATGGTACGTTGTTCCAGTTATGCACCTACAAGTAGGCCAGCATATCCGATTTATACTACGCTTTTTATTTACTAGAGTAGCTTCCCTAGGCCCATACCTCAGTCGCTTCTTACAACATGCCTTGTAAGTCGCAGTGTTACTATTCTTTGCTCCCTTGACAGCACAACAACACACAGGCGATAATGTGTTCTAAACATCCTCTTTTTATGGTCATCATCAAGGTGCGTATCCTTTATAGGACGTTGCTCTCTTTGAATCTGAAATTCACTCTGTCTCTTGTCAGTTCACCCCCTTCGTCGATCTTTTTATGGTAAACAGATTTATTTAAAACTTCTTTCTTTCATAACTGTTTCCACTTGTCCCACCCCTGATAAAGACATTTCAGATAAAACATCAACTCAATGTGTTATTTGTAAAATCATTATATCCTACAGTTTTTTCATTAAAATACAAGATAGAACTGTGAAGTGAAAGTGGCCAGTACTATGTTCACTACCTCCTCCCTCGTGTTTAGTTTAGTCATCGGATCATCATCACTGCATGTCGAACCAATTAGTCCATAAGCTCTCTGATCTCCCCCTCAGTATGTCTCTCAGTGTGTGATGACTAACGACCCTGGTTCTTTGTTGGTTTACTATTCTCCTTTGGCCACCAGCATAGTGTTCTTGTCTAGCTACACCACACTTGACCTGGAATTCTTTCATTCAGTCTGGTTAGTGTTGTAGATTCACCACTATTATTGGAATCATGTACACATCCTCTCTCCCCTAGGGAATTTATAATATCAGCCTGGTCCATTGCTTGCCCCCTTTTCACAGCAGCCATACATGCAAGCCTACCAGCGTGTTCATTTTGCTTACACTGCATGCCCTGGCACAAAAATAAAACATAATATTCTGTCTGTTATATTTTATATTCTAATATTCCCTCGCGTTCCAAAACAAAATGACCCAACACTCACGGTAATCTCAAGGTATGAAAATGAGTGATACTTTTCTAAAAACAAAGTATAATAAATTTATAAAAACTTATCACAGACATCTGACTGGAAAAATTATGGACTATATGTTGACAAACATACTTGTATCCATCTTGCACTTTGCAACTTTATTTAAAGCATCCAGGCAATCCAAAGCACTCTGAAAGAAAACAGTAAAACTAAGTGTAGGCATGAACTATGAAACATTTTATAATATTGGATGTGGGTTCCTGTGGTAAAGTAGTTTGCACTGCATTCTGAAGGTCATGTGTTCAAATCCGGACTGCGTTATGTGGTTCACAGTGCAGTTTTTAAGAAACAGGATTCTTTCTGAAGATACATTGGTTATTGATTAGTAAGGACTCGCCCATATGGTGCTGGGTCCCAAGGGAAGCAAAGAATAGTACCACTGCGACCTACAAGACATGTCATAAGAGGTGACTGATGTAGGACCTAGGGATACTACCCTAGTAAATAAATAGCATCGCAGAAATCAGATGTGCTGGCCTACTTGCAGGCGCATAACTGGCACAACGTACAATTGCTCTTAGGCTCAGATCACATACAAATCACACAGAGTGGTTAGCAAGTGGTCGATATGGAGCATTCAGAGGAAAATTAGTAAGGCACAGAGTTTGGGCAATATTCTCGGCAGGTGACAAGCCATTTCTCCAGAGAGTGACTGAGCCATAAGAGGAAATTTGATGCAATTAAGTCAATCCTTCATTTTGAGACCCTTATTTAAAAAAAAAATCATGTAATATGTGGAAAATATATGAATTTCACATATCTATTGTTACATGAAGATAGTGGTACAACTATGTGAGATGCAGGTGTTGTGACACTAACTGTGGCTGATTGGGGATATTACAAATTAGACAACAATGTAAACAAAAAGCATTTAACCTAATAATTGGTGAAAAAGTATAAATTACTGAATTGTCTTTTTCTTCTTTGCGTTCGTTCTTTATAACCAATTTTAATCACTCTTTGTGATATGTTTGATCTTTGCCAAGAACGTGTATACGTTGCACAGTGGTTTGGTAGGCCCCTAAACGCATAGACTTCTACACGTTTAGGACATGTGCATCCGATTTCAGCCAAACCTCCTTAGTCGCCTCTTACGACATTCGTGGCAGGTAACAGTGGTTCTATTCTTCACACGACAAATTTGGGCCCCGGTAACCACTCAGACGACTGAATTATAAAACAGCAATGTAGAATAAGAAAAAAATGGTAAGAATAATTTGTTACCACGATTCAACGACTATAGAAGGTTAAATACAGCTCAAAAATAACAAACTGTAGAAAATAGTAACATGTCTATGAATAAAAGTAATTATAAAGAACATGGTTCAAATTTTTTTAATATAAACAAAATACAAAAGCACAATTTAAATTATTGACACTTTCACCTAGCATTGTTTGTCAGAAGGTCATGGCTGAATATTCAACATCAACATGGGGACCCTCGCTGGTGCACTGCAGCTGAGATCTTCCTGCGTAAGAAAGTGATCGGAGCACACATGGTTACCCACCAAAGTGCAATGATGATGGTTCAATGAATCAACATCACGGAATCATGCAGTTTTCAGAGAAATGGAACATGAGATGCATTGTTTAATATTTATGCAGCCAACAGGATAACAGCAACTATCCAACAACAGCGTAAGATGTTAAGAATATGGTATAATTCCTTAGTAATTAATTTGTTTGTGCTTAGTTGTGACGGGCCTGTTGCAATCTGCGCCATATTGGATCGATAATGTAGATTGTTTTCAAACTGTGACAAAACTGTCAACACTTTTATCATTTACTTTAAGAAGCAAAACAAAATGATCTTATCAAGCAAAGTTATAAAGGGCTGAAGGATTTAAAAAATCAATTGACCTACTTGAGATTGTAATTCTGCAGCTCTTTGATAATGTCCAATTGCTTCCCCTTGCTTGTTCATCTTCTGGTAAAGAAAAATTGAAATAGAGAGCTATTTACATGTAGATGATGAGTGTGATGGTGGCACTGAAAAAATGATTTATCAACACATTTAAAAAAAATATCCAGCATATGAGGAACAGATCAAGTCAAATGTGGTGTAGCTAGACAGAAGCACTATATTGCCACCAAAGAAGAATAGTAAACCAACTAAGAACTGGTGCTGTTAGTTGCCACACACTGAGAGATATACTGAGGAGTGAGGAGGAGATCAGAGCACCTATGGACAAATTAGTTCAGTGTGCAGTGATGATGATCCAACGACTAAACTTAACCAAACTATATGAGGAGCAGAGAAAACCGATATAGCCATCACCAATACCATTGAAGAATGAGTTCGGTGGTGGTGTTAACAGTCTGAGGCTGCTTTGATAATATTTAAGTTGTCATATGATAGTAAACAAGGAAAAAGAGGAACAAATTGTACAGAAAATCAACAATTTACACTTATCTTATATTTCTTTATTGTTCTTCAATATAATAACTATATAGATACCATGCTTTTGTTTGACACTCTAGCTTACCCTGAGAACGTTTCCAACTTCCAGACAAAGAGAGGCAGCTAAAGCAATCTGTTTGCTCTCAATATGTACCTGAAAGTTAAAACAAAGAAACATGTGATAGGAAACAGCTTGTATGTCATATAAATTTCATGTCATCCTTCTTATTTAGAACTATGTTTTAGTTTCTTTAGTATTCTGTGTTTGTATGTGTGGTATTGATAACGTTCTATGGTCGAAACGTCAAGTGTTGTCATTTTCTATTTTAAATTTTTTCTTCTTTATGTAATACTATAACTGACAACCTCAGTGACCACCTCAGATTTATAGGTTTCCGCACATCGCCTGAACAAAGAATCTATGATGTTTTTCTCATTCGATTATCTTTATGAAAAAATTTAGGTCTAAAATTATTACTTACTCATTAGGAAAAAAACCGTAAAAAGTTTGCAAACTCTGCTCCAAACATCTCAAAATTAGGGCAATTATATTTTAAATATTATATTGATTAAATCTTCTTTAATCTCAAATTTAGCAGAGGAAATTAAACTGTAACTTAAAAATAATGAATAAATAACACACTAAGAATGACTGATAATTGACAAATAACTGACTGATAAGAATAATGAATATAAAACTGACTCTGATAGCATGACTGTAACAATTGATTGATGCTGTCAAGTGTTCTTGAAAACCTGGTACAACAAGCTCTCTGTCCATCAATTCAGCATCCAAAAAGGCTCTTGCTGCATCAATGAGTGCTTGTGCTTCCCCGGCAGAGTTGGAAAGTGTGTGCTCACATCTGTGAAACAAACAAATATTGTTAACTCTGGAAATGTTGAAATTAATCTTTCAAAAAAGACGTCAGTGGATCCTATATCACAAACTGCAACAGGGAAACAGAGACACACTCTCGCCCAGTGGGAGAAACATATACTGACTTTAGAGAAGAGGCAACAGCAATACTTGCAGCCATACAGAGCAGAAAATAGCAAAGAGGCGCCACCCAATAAAATTATTGCTCTTAGGGACTCTGGGTTAATTCTCCAAGCTATCCCATGTTATAATCCATACTTTTTCATTCGCATACCCCTCCCATGAATTCAGGCATAATCATAGCAAATAATATGAGCACTTCTGACTTGATTTTTTAATGAATAGATTGTCACGTACCATAAGACTCAGAGTAGTTGTAATGTAGACCCCCAAGTAAGGATCATGGTTTTTGTAGTCCACCATGTGCACATCGAGAATTTTTGGCCGAAGCTGGCCTCAAACTCCAACATTTTGAAGGCACGTGGTCACTAGCATATCATGTTATCAACTTCGCAATTGGTAACCCCACTTAAGATATGATTAATCTAAGAATTAAAACTTAATTATTGGAGCAATAACCAGAAGAAGAAAAAACTGGTCCTGCTGTGGATCACAGCATACTGCAGTATATTAAGAAATGAGAAGGTAGATAAGCTGGCAAGGACCGGAGATTTGATTTACTATACCTTGCTTGAGCCAAACAGCAAAAACCTGCATACTGAGGACACTCCTGATTTTTCAAACTCTTGGCTAAGCTAGCTGAAAATAAAGCCAGACAGAACTAATATTATCACATAATGGCTATATCCTATATTTATGCACAATTTAATGGTCCTTCTTCACTTTTCAACTCCCAACAGAGCACAGGCCTTCAACAAATTTCTTCCAGCTCTTCCTCTCTCTTGCCATCCCTTCCAATTCTTTCCATGTTTTACCTATCCTTTTAATATCAGCCTTCAGCTATCTTCTCCAGGTCTGTCTAGGCCTTCCCCTACGGGTTCCAAAACAGTGCCTGTTTTGCAATGCTTCCGGACGGTCTTCTCAATGTATGTCCTTTCCATCGCCAGCATCTCTCCACTGGTATCTGCTTAGTTCTTTCTCTGAGTTCCTTATTTGTAATCTTATCATACAATCTCAGTCCCTCTTTGAAGATGTTGGCTTAATTTTTCTACAGGGTGAGGTAGCCAGCCCAACCAAATTTAATGGTTATAGTATGATAATTATATTGCAAACTGCACACATATTTATTCAAAACAAAACAATGTTGTTACAAATTTTAATTTATTTAGCTTTGAAATGCTTCTTCTGCAATCCTGTAAACTGATCCTGCTAGATTCTTAGGTTTGTAACAAGGACAAAGTCCACTCTTTTCCAAAACAACAGCCATATAACAGCCGCTTCAGGTTTGCATTTACTGGTCAGGTTCAGGCGACATGAATGTCATTTAAGGATGTACGGTCTTGATGTCTGCGTTCTGATATTTGATTTCCTGTTTTGCATGGACAGCCACCATATAGAAGATTCAAAATCTGTAGAGGTGGCTCAGAAATTTGCACTGGCCAGTTCACAGTTGAAGCAACAGGACAAGTCTGTTACAAAACTGTCCAACATGAAAGTGAAGTAAGGTCTTGGCCAATAAGTTCCCCACTCTGAGAACTCGTGCAAAGATGTATTCTTAATATATCTATCTATATCCTCTTTGTGTCCAGATTGACACATAAGGCTTCCACAAGAGACTTCCACTGTTGCCTCTGCTGCCTTTTACCAATCATCTCCCACGTCAGGCCACACTCCTTCAACTCTCTCTCCACCATTCTTCTCAATGTTTCCTTTGGACGTCTAAGCCTTCTCTTCCCATCCACCTGAGAGCTGTCCTAGCGAATTCCCCCACTGGCATACATGTCCAAACCACCTCTTAATGATGGTCTCCATATATTCTTAATATTTGGATAAATATAATTTTTTCAAGAATGTACCACATTGCAAAAGAAACAATTTTGTTCTTCTTTATTCACGTTTGTTCTTTACGACCAATTTTAATCACTCTGTGTGATATGTTTGATCTTTGCCAAGAATGTGTATACGTTGCACACTGGTTTGGTAGGCCTCTAAACGCATAGACTTCTACACGTTTAGGACATGTGCATCCGATTTCAGCCAAACCTCTTCGTCACCTTTACTACATGCGTGGCAGGTAACAGTAGTTCTATTCTTTACACCCCAAACTTGGGCCCCGGTAACCATTCAGGCACACAATTATGTTGATCTAAAACAACTCGTCTTTTATGTGGAAATGGTACTTGATCAATATATGATAATTTTTACAGCATGCACTATTTAAAAAAAGCAATTTACATCTATAGTCAGCTAAAAACATACCAAACTCTTCACTTCCTTCAGCAACATTTGGTTTCTTCAAAAATCTCCTGGAAGTAAATGAGAACAATGTAAAACTAGAAGTTATTTAATTTTTACAAATTACACTACATTGACAATAAGACCTCTATCAAACAAATAAAACAAAATATGATTAAAAGTGAATGTATTAGGCATGTACAATGTATCCCTGTTCATCTTACACTGAAATGAAATGTATAACAAATGTGAAGTAAACAAAATCTGATGTTTCCAATGCATAATGCAGCCTATGAAGATGTATCACCGACATGTCTTGCTGTTCATTGATGTTATACATACAAGGTTCATTTTGTATAGTTTATCAAAGACATCTATTTTGTATTCATATTGTGGAAATGTATTACATACAAGTCTAATTGTTTGTTGATAAATATATTATGATCAGGAAAACTATGCTGACAGGAGCTTTGCTCTTGGTAGGGACAACCCTATCAGACAGATTGAAAGATAGAGGGCACTGTGACCAATCTCAGTTGGGCCTTCTGCAACAGGGTGTTGTGAAATATTGGTTCTTATGAGGACTTCAGCTCTGGAATTTTGTCCTACCATTTGATTTTGAGTAGTATGTGTAGACAACTTGTGTGGAAGTAGTTTAATTCTCTTGTGTGTCTGCTATACACTGTCCATGTCTCGCTGATATACAGCAGAGGCGTAGCACTATGGCCCTGTAAACTTTCAGCTTCGTGGTTACGTTTATCTCCTTCCACTCCCACACAGCCTTCCAAATACAACACTCACTTTGGATATCCTATTGTTGATCTTAAGTCTATGTTTGTAGATCTGAATAGGATGCTGTAGAGATAGCAGTGTGATCTGAATAGGATGCTGTGAAGATAGGCAAAGTCCGCTGATATTTAATGTTGATGAATGTCTCATAGTGAGTCATAGTACTGCTTTCTATGGGGCGGGCTGAAACATGGCCTCAGTTTTCCTGCTGTTAATGGTAAGGTCAAGCATATCACAGGCCATAGAAAACCTGACCATGTATGTCTGCATATCTTCATCACGGCCAAACATATCACAGGCCACAGAAAACATGTCTATGTATGTCTGCATAGTGCATATATTCCTCAGAGTTAATAGCGAGGGCACAGTGAGTCAATGTCATCAGCAACCAACAGGTTTGTGATGGTTGATTCAAAGACCTTTGTTACTGCAAATATCCCTCCTCGCTAAAGTATATACAACAATATCAAATGTGGAGAAATGAAATTGAAGTACAAAAAAAATGTTTCGAGTGAGTATTTCAGAATTCAGTATGAGTATCTTTAAAAAGTCCTCGATCAAAATCAGTCATATAATACAATAATAATATCTAAAAATTATACCCAAATAAGTAGCTTATTCCTTGATTAAACTTGATTGTGGGCGACCGAATACGCAAACGTAAAACAAACCAAACGCAAACGTTGGCAGTAGCTTAATCAAAAAAATGAAAAACAAAATAAATGAAATATTATAATTTATTTATAATAATAAATATTATGTTACTAACTTTTTCAATTTATTTGTAACTGCTCGGTACTTCATTAAAATATTACTATCTTTCTCCATCGCAATATCCAGAGAATAATAAAGCAACGATACAATGAGATACGCCTTCCACGAAATAAATCTCCAACAAGTTGAACTAATAATTACACACTGAGCGCTCACTGAGTTAATCTACTTCGTATAGTCTTCAAGATAATCAGAAATTAATAGATCTTTACAGTTTCTTTTTACAGAGACCTCTACTTAAATTCGGCCTAAACAGAACTTTTCTTTGAGGAGAATGTGACTTATACCATAGAATAAGAGGAACTCTTCACTATGTGTCTGTGCAAGTATTACATGTGATACAGATATTCTATTGTATAAAAATACAGCAACGTGTAATTCATTTAATTTGATCATTGTTTCACAAGTTTAAATAGAAGTAAAATGTGTAAGGTACGATTACTTATACTTAAAAAGCAATTGGAATTAGCAAATAATTATCTAAAGAACACTGAAAGCAAGATTGAAGATAAACCCGTGTGCGTGTTAGACTTCTTTAGTTCTTAGTTATAAACTTAGTAGTTTAGTATTCAACAGCAGTGAGTATTGTTTTAAAAATGTGTAAAGAAAGAGTAAAGGCTACCCAGTCTACCTACTGGCAAGTATCGGCAGTACATCACGCTGCCGCGGTCTATCATAATCATGATACTCGGTGAATATCACGATCAGATTCAGTCAGTGTGAGCGTAAGAAGTGTTCAGTGTCAGTGTGTAACTGTAGCTAAACACGTAAACACAAAGTATTACAGTTTTACAAAATACATAAACAGTGACGATAAACAGCAACGTTTCGACCAAAGGCCTTTATCAAGCAAATAATACAACAAGAATGACGAATTTCGAGGAACACTACAAATGGACGATTACATGTGAAACATAAACCTATCTAATGAAAATCTGGGAATAAAAACGAACAACGAAATGAGTAGACACAAAAACCGAAAGTGGAAAAGAAGAGAACAATAAACAATATAGTGGATAAATGACACATATATGGAGCAAACACACATATAGATAACAAGGCACGAGATAAGACAGTACTAAGAAGCATAGGAATGTAATGCGTTGAGTCAAAGAGGTCGCAAAGTGCCATAGAATGAAATAAAACGGTTCTCCAGGGCGAATCGACTGCGATCATCGGAGGAACATGATCGGATGGCTGTGACCTGGACATCGTCAACTCCTGAATGGCCAGTATCGTTGAAATGGGTAGCCACAGGAGTCGCAGAGCATTGGCGAATATCGCGTAAGTGTTGGGCGAATCGGTCACTGAGTCTCTTACCGGTTTCGCCAATATAGGACTTGTTGCATCGTTTGCAGGTGATGGCATAGATGATATTACGGAACTCACACGTGATACTGTCTTGAATGGCATACGTAGCTTTTGGAAAAGAGACAGTGCGGGTCTGTATTACATATGCACATGTATAACATCGTCGACGTCCGCACTGGATGGTGCCAAAGTGACTCTGGATATTAGGCTTGAGGCGACTGTGTACCAACAAATCCTTGAGGCTTCTGTCCCGTCTGTAAGCCACCAAAGGATAGTGTTGGAAGACTGGACGTGTCTCAGGATCAGACTGAAGAATAGGTAGATGATGGAATAAGACCTTTTCACCAGGGAACTATGAGGGTGGAAAGTTAAGATTGAGTTTAACCCTGTCAGAATTGGGGGTTCTATGCATGTGAGAGAGGGCCTCCTGGCGAGCAATTAGCTGTACCCGATGCATGGCAGATGTAAGCACATTCTCCGGGTATAAGCGCTGGCGGAAGAAATCCAGCATCTCGTGAGCTTTATCAAGAAAATCGTCGTCCTCACTACAGAGCGTGAAGGCGTAGAGTTGGGAGAAAGGTAAAGAGTCACGACAGGCCTGGGGATGGGAAGAGGTATACAGAAGAAAGCTATGTGTATCAGTAGGCTTGTAGTATACTGATGTAGTGATAGTGGATAGGCTGATGGTGATAGTGATGTCAAGAAAATTGACACAGGAGGTAGAGATGTGAGAGGTGAACCGAATAGCAGGATTGAAGGCATTGATGAAGGTGATGAAGCGTGACAAATCGGCTTCAGACATATCGGTAACTCAAATACAATCATCGATGTATCTATGATACACGGACGGAAGAGGGCCATCATAGGTGTTCCATACTAAGTGTTCGAGATGACCCATGAATAGACAAGCATAGCTGGGTCCCATTTTAGTACCCATGGCGACCCCACTAATCTGTTCGAAGAACTGGTCATTGAACTGAAAGGAGTTGAGAGTGAGAACTAGTTCTGCAAGACGAAGGAGAGTCGAGGTGGAGACAAGAGGGTTAGTTCTCCTGTCGAGAAAAACTGGAGAGCTTGAAGTCCGTCAGAATGAGGTATAGAGGTATACAGTGAACAGACATCAAGGAGGAAGAGGCGATAAGTCCTGCCAGGCAACAACTTAATAGAAGAAAAAACAGACAAAGTGTGGTTAGTATCTTTCAAGAATGAAGGTAGTGTGGTGACTATAGGATTGAAGATACTATCAAGGAATTCGGAGATATGTTCCGTAGGACAAGAGCAAGCAGAAACAATAGGCCTACCAGGATTGTGAAGTTTATGAATTTTTGGGAGCATATAGAATGCGGGTTTGCCCAAACAACTGTCGATGATACATAGTGATGATGCGCCGGTAGGAAGGTCTTTTGAGGCAATGAGGTTCTTGATGACTGTACGGACCTTACTATTGTTGTGTAACTGTATCACTGTATGATCTGTTATCTGTATCACTATCATTTATCAGTCTCAGTAGATAGTTAAGATAGATATATGATTATATGAATATGTGCTTTTATTACTTTTAATGAAACTTGAAAGCCTCTTAATACTCTTCTTATCTTAATCTTCTCTACAAATCCTACATTATTCAGTAACTCAGTGTGAGTCTCTCAAGTCTCTGTGTTAGTGTAAAACAGCTGAAATGACTGGACTGGAGATTGAGATCATCATCATTTATGATTTTCAAAGCATGATGTTATTTGAGAGCTTGCCTTCCACCTGTGGTACTCAACTGAAACACACATTTTTAATAACAATAATTTCCATTCTGATCCAAAGTAAATATAGGATGGAGGTAGTGGCAACCATTACATATGATACATATTGCCATTGTTGAATTGATCAATCTCAATGAATCTGATCATCACTCCCTTTGCTATCTACTTTTAGATTTTAGCTGTTTGCTTTCCAATTCACTCCAAGTCAATCTCTACACTTCGGTAATTTTCATTTTTAAAGTAGATTGTTGATAAGATTGGTAATGTGAAAATTTGTTTTTTTTTCATCATTCTGGATCCACTCTTCCTTTTTTGGTAGGGTCAAATTATAGTCTTTGTTGTTGTCCTTTCAGCCATACATTGCCATATCAACCATAAACATGCAGTGCTTTTTTAAAATTCTCATTCATACCCTTGCTTCTTTTGTCGTCACACTGTTACTGGGTTGTTGCCCAGTTTCGTGGTTTTCTGTTTTTGTCTTGCGCTGTTCTGGTAGCTTGGGTGATTGTAAAATTGTTATTTTTGCTCTTTGACAAAAATTTCATCCTCTTTAACTGATTCAGTACCAGGTTTTTTCACCTCTGGACGGAATTATTTTTTAGCTTCAAAAATATTGCACACATACTTTAGTTAAATTAAAATATTGTTTCTAAATATGATTTAAAGTTGAACTTATTATATATCAAATTAAAGATAAATGATTGTACTTTCATAAAATATTTATTGTATGCGAAAATATAATGTTGTGTTGACCGTGCATGACAAATATTAGCATGTAATAAAAAATTAATTGAAATTGTGAGAACAAAAATCCAACTTACCAAGGGCCTTGAAGAACAATATGGTGAATAAGTCAGTGTAACTGCTCTCTTTATATAAGTAATCCATTTATGAATACACAAAAATTAAGAAAATATTGACGGAATATATGGTTTACTAACTGTTCGCAAATTAGCAACACGACCATCTTCTTTTTGTTGCAATCCTACTGGAACCTGACTGGGGCAACGCCCTCTCGCAGCTGGTTGGGAAACACTACTAGTATTATTTAAATTATTAATAATCGACGTATTTAAATCACAAACTTCTGTGTCATCAGAATCAAAAGCTTCACTATCTTCACTATCAGTATCTACATCTTCATGCAACCAATCTGGCGCTTCTGCAGCTGTAAACGTGCAGAACGAGCTGATAACAAACCATTTCTAGACTCTGAATTGTTAGACATTATTTTTTAATCACAGGGTAACTTGAAAACGAAAATTAAACTTGGTTTCACTTCTGATTCTAGTCAAAACCACGATGTTGTGATTTGGTTATCGTTAGTACTTCCTTTCTACTAAGTTTCCGGTTGATATAAAACTACAATCGGAGTGAAAATTAATAAAAACTCAACGAAATAGTAGCCGTCTTTTAAACGACGCTTGGGCCACGCAGATAAGAAATATGTGCACTACAGTGTTCCACGGGACTGAATCAGTTAAATCAGTAATATGTTTGTGTAGTTGCTGGTCTGCGTAACATGCATATAAATTTAAGCCTTATGAGAGCATGGCAGGAATGTAATAACGGAAATCCAAACATGTTTCTCATTTTCACAATGGAAGTATGTCTAGTGCAGCCAAGGACTATATAAATGCATTCATTCTAAATATGTTCGAGATGGTCACACTGCAATCATAAGGATGTCTAGTCTGTATTCAATTATGAATGAAGCTAATTGATTTAACAGGAGAGTGAGCAGTTGCTTCTCAAGGTATGCACCTGAAATAATATAAAGGGATGTGAGACCTGCACTAGGCAGGTGTCAGTCATCACTTTGTAATTGTTCAAGTTTTTTCAGTGCTTTATTCATATTGCTAATTTTAGATTGTATCATTTTCCCTAGAAGACTTATCATTCAAGTAGCACAGTTTATTTATTAATCAGAAAAGAAACTGAGTACAGATTTAAAGGACATTAATTACAAACAATGGTATACAATGACTAATAACTCTATCCGACAATGTGTTTCGTGCTTAGCTTACGGAAAGTAAAGCTTTATGTGAATGAAGTTAAGTAATTGATAAATATTTTGCTGCTGTTATTAGTAAAATAATAAACGATTAATGATGGCTGAAGAGTCAGTTGAAAACAGTGGCTTCAAATTTTGGAAAACTACTCTCATGTCAAGTAAATTTGTTGTGGCACCAATGGTGGACCAAAGTGAATTGGCATGGCGCATGTTGAGTCGACAATATGGTGCTGAATTGTGTTATACACCAATGTTACATGCTTCAATATTCATCAAAGATGCAATCTATCGTAGAGAATCACTTCAGAGTTGTCCAGAAGATAGACCTCTCATTGTTCAGGTACAGTGCTGTTAACTATGTTAGTCTAACTAAATATAGCAACACACAATGTCAACTTTTAAATTAAAATTCTTTAACTTATCATGTTACATGAAATTTAATTAAATTAATCCATGAAATGTCACATTGAGCGCATCCTGATTGACACATTTATTGGGTTTTTTATACCATGGCTTTCGGGAGTACAAGTGAATTGGTGTACAGATCACCCGACTGATACAGCAGTGGTTGAGGTAGGACAGGCAATAGATTGTGCAGATATCAATTCTTCTTCAAACACTCCATATCGACCACTCTGTGTGAGCCTAAGACGGATTGTACGCTGTGCCAGTTATGTGCCTACAAGTAGGCCAGCACATCCGATTTCTGTGATGCTTTTATTTACTAGGGTAGCTTCCCTAGGTCCTACATCATTCGCCTCTTACAGCCATGGGTTGCAGTGGTACTATTCTTTGCTTCCCTTGCAGGCCCCAGCACCACAAGGGTGAACTTTTAAATTGAAATTCTTTAATTCTTCTTCTTTGCGTACATTCTTTACGACCAATTTTAATCATTCTTTGTGATATGTTTGATCATTGCCAAGAACGTGTATAGGTTGCACATTGGTTTGGTAGGCCCCTAAACGTATAGACTTCTACACGTTTAGGACATGTACATCCGATTTCAGCCAAACCATCCCTCATAGGAAAAGCTATTCTTATGACATGCGTAATAGTGTTCAGATAAACACGTAATGGAAGATTTCATCAATTAATCCATAAATGTCACATTGAGCGAGTCTGATTGACTATTATGATTTGAAAATCATTTATATATAATGCATTTCGATCCAAAGTAAGGAGATGGTGAGAAATGGATACGTCCCAGTGATACAAACACTTGATCGTGATTTTGATTAATCAACACAGAAACAGAGGATTTGTTCTCCTTCTTCTTTTGTTGTCACACGCTACGCCGTTTTGCCCAGTGAATTGGTGCAGTCTCTGTCTGTTAGCAGTGTTGAGTGGCTTCAGTGATAGTGTATCATATGTCTTCACAGATTCTGAGCCATCTAACCATACTTTGAGTTTCTATTGCTTCTTCCGAAAAGGATGGTGGTTGAAAATAGAAATGCGATACACTGTGAGTGATATTTGATTAATGCATTAATTAGTTGCTATATGCTGGTAAAGATATGGAAAAGAGATTGGAGCACCTATGGACCAGTCCATAGTGCTGCGATGATGATATTCATTAATTCGTGAAATGAATTTCCTTTTGATAACTTGCCCTACATTGTTTTGCTAGTTTTTTTTACATTGTTCTGTTTTACTACAGCATTTACTACATTAACAGAAATCTTACTAGATGCATGTTACTGTTAGAAAAGGGCATAGAGCCTCAACCAACCTGTGCTACAGCTTCCTGCTGTATTACATCTATTGCTGCTCGTTTCATCTCTTCCATGTGTCATTAATCTCTTGTCTCCAAATGTCTTCTTTATGTATTTCTAGGATAACCTCTTTCACTTTCCCTGTGGGTACCAGGAAAGGCCCCTTTTTTGTTATATTCCCTCAAGTTTTCTCAAGGTGTTTCCTATACATCTTTTTTTCACCTCTTGGTTCATTGTGATCTGTCTTGTTCTCTCCATAAGCTTCTCATTTCTGATTCTAGCATACGTCCATTCTGCCTGCGCAATTTTCTCAGCATTGTGTCATACTTCTTCTATAGGAACTTCCTTCCCTCTTGGTTGACACAGTTATTATCACAAAATGTACAGGTGTGCTTTTCTTTGAAACAGAAAGTCTTGAGTGGATTTTCTTATTCGAACCCTCCATATCGATCACTTGTTAATCACTCTTTGTGAGCTGAACCTAAGAGTGATTGTATGTTGTGCCAGTTATGCACCCATTCCATATGCAGACTTCTGACTCAATCCTTTGAAGCATATTCATCAAGTATGATGTAATTGCCTGTTTTTCAATCTTAAGAATGGGCACAGGAGGCAACTTCTTCTAATGCTCCACATGACATCGACCACTTGTTAAACACTCTTTATTGTGTATATGTGATCTGAGCCCAAGAGCGATTGTACATTGTGCCAGTTATGCGCCTATAAGTAGGTCAGCATATCCTATTTCTGTGACGCTTTTTATTTACTAGGGTGACTTTCCTAGGCCCCTACCTCAGTCGCCTCTTACAACATGCCTTGTAGGTCACGGTGTTACTATTCTTTGCTTCCCTTGCGGACCCCGGCACCACACGGCGATTGAGTGGATGTGATTGACAGCCTATTCTTTACAGAGGTTTAAGCCAAATAAATAAAATTAAAACTTTGTGAAATTTTCCCTTTTTGTAGCTATTTATTTATATTTTATTATGAGTAATCATATTGTTCTTTGTATCTATCAGTTCTGTGCTAATGATCCAGAAACATTTTTGAAGGCAGCCAAACTAGCTGAACCATACTGCGACGCTATTGACCTTAATCTCGGATGTCCTCAAGTCATTGCCAAGAGAGGTCATTATGGAGCTTTTCTCCAAGATGAATGGGAGTTGCTTGCTAAAATGGGTAAGTGGTGTTTATTGTGTTTGTGTGTGTTTTAAACCCTCCCCCCTCCTCTTTGATCAAGTGGCTCCACTTCAAGGTAAGTACTGAAAATGTACTCACCATCTTCTGGGGTGATCTTTAGATAAGTCATATATGTCTTTTAAAAGTTTTGTTATTACTTCTTTTTCTAGATTTGCCAGAGCTTGTTTGTGATTGATCTTTGTCAAAAACAACTATATGCTCGTATATTCCACATGTACTATCATTTATTGTCTCGCAGTGGTTGCCCAATGGTGAGAATAGAACCACTGTTCTACATTTAGCACAAAGAGTCTGATGGATGGATGCATGTCCCCTAGTAACAAACAATGTAAACAGTGCACCAGCGTAGTAACATGTGCAACCAAATGAGGATGGATAAGGATTCTCGATTTGCCAATCTGCTGTTTACGATAAGAATGTCAGAACTACCATCACGGTGCCAAAACTACTGGAAGGGTCAGCAGGCAAATCAATCATCCTGCAGACTCCATATGAACGAAAATAGGTGGCCACTTCCTAGCGCCAGACAACTTTTCGTGGTTATAATCAGGCAGATGCTCTTTATTAAAGATAACCACAGTAGACGAGAGATTTTGTCTCATTTCAAGTTTTCAGGTTTCTTGTCTTCCTACTACCCAATTATGATTTCTACTAGGCTGTGTTTATTTTAATACTTTGTGTTTCCTATTTCATATATATATAGATGCCAGTTTAAGACATGTCTTTATCATTCTCCAACATTCAGCCCTGATTTCCATGTATTGATGGTCCATATTATATTCTTAGTTTGGTGTTTATGTTGTGGGTGAAAGTGTTTACAGATGGCTGTTTAGGCTGGCAAAGTCTATTCCAGCTTTGTTTACCAACATCTTCACTTCTGGTGTCCCTTCCTGGCATATAATAGTTACACATTATTATTTATATTGAATAGATCATTAAAATGTTACTATGATTTGTTTCTGCTTGTACTATTGATATCATGATATATTTTCAGTGCAAACTTGCCATGAGAATTTGAAAGTGCCCATAACTTGTAAAGTCAGAAGATTTTCTACTATTGAAAAGACAGTTCAGTATGCTAAAATGTTAGAACAGGCTGGTTGTCAGGTAATTCACATTTACAGTTGTGTTGTTTTTTACAAGTACATATTTGTGTTTCTGTTTGATCTACGAAAGATCTTGCTCATTTTCTTTCCAAATGCTATCTCTAATCAAGAACTACTTGCACAGTGTCAACAAGAGAATATGAGCACCATCATCCAAAATAGACTCTGAACTTGGATTGGACACGTAATACGTATAGAGGCTAACCCTGTCATGAAAACTCACAAGGTGAGACAACAGAGTTAAGCGAATATGGGGAAGACCCAAAACGACCTGGAGGAGAACAGCAGAACAAGGACAGAAAGAAATGAATCACAGTTGAAACAGAGGACAGTTAAGAGTAGATAAGAAAGGGGTACATTTTTTGCTGCCTTAAGTGTCAGAGATGTCACAAGCTAAAGAGATAGAATTTGATATTTCACAATAATTTGTATATGAATACATTGTTTTGGTGTGTTATTCGTGTTGACTAAACTGCGCCTTTGCACTCGGCAGAACTCCATGTGTACTCTTTCTTCCCTAGATTGCAAGAGTATTGCAACTGCCATGGTTCCTGTTGGCTCCATTGATTAAACACACCTCTCACTCTGCCTCTTCTGGCATAAGCTCGACTGGATCATGTAACTTCAAACTGCTTTAATCGCTTATCGATTCAACATCGATTTAGTGTCTCAGGCTCACGCAGAGTCGCAGGCCAAGAATATCCTTATCCATCTTCAAGTGTGTAAGCTTGGCACAAAATGTAGTGTATTTTCAGTTCTTTATCAGTTAGTTTCATGTCATGTTGTTCATATTACTTTTTACTGATCCTCTTCATGCCTGGTGGCACATGAGGTTTCTGTAAGGGCTTTCCATGCTCTCTTTTCTTTTGCAACCTTTGGTACAGTATTCCACATTAGATACTGCAAACCGTTCCTTCATCATTCGTCTCCATTTTGTTCTTCATCTCCATTTTGTTCTTGGTCTTTCTTTATTTTCTGGCATATGAGGGCTCGTATAACTGGATTCATTTGCATAACGTAGTCAAGTAATTTTTGACTCTTTTCTTCCTCTTCTGCGATCAACTTTTGCTATGCGACTACTCCGGTATGTGTCATAAACAGGGCTGTACGCTGAGGTCTTCATCGGTCTCCCATAGTTTGTCTTGTAGGGTTGTTTCTGTTGGCCAGATCCTCTTTTATTAAATAATGGTATTCATTGTTTTCTGCTTAACCCTTTACCTGCTAAGGACGTATATATATATGTTTTTCCCATTCCCTTCTAAAGACGAATTAACACATCTGTTATTGTCTCTCCTCTGTGGGCTAAAGACGTGTTAACACGTTATACATTGCTACTGTCACTGCTATGGGCGAACATTCACGTTTGTGACCTAGAAACAAAGAGTAGCTATTTTTAGCTCAGCCTTCAGAAGGTATTTAGCAGCGAAAGGGTTAATTGGGGTATTCAGGGGTATACAGGTCAGGACATTTTTTTGGGTGTTTTCATATTAATGGAGAATTTGTATCACAATTTAGAGAGATTATGACTTAAAAGAGTCAAAAAGAATAGTTTACAAAAAAATGTCAACACGTTGCCATGGAAAGAATAGGAGATTTCTAGAACTTCTACTGTTATGCACTTTTGTAATGTTAGCAAGTTATTGGTAGCTCATCATTAGTTTTCATTTTTGTTCTCTATAACAACGCTGTCAATATCTGTTATCTAATTTTTCTATCAGATACTAACAGTCCATGGTCGAACACGAGAGCAGAAAGGACCATTGACAGGGGTTGCAGACTGGTCCTACATTAAGGCAGTAAGGTCCTGAACTTATTTTGCAAATTATAGACAGTTATATATATAGTCTAGGGTTTATGTTGGACATGCTCTGAGAGGAAATGATCAAAGAATCACAAAGCAGGCGTTGAAGTGGGAGACAAAGTGTTCAAGAAATAAAGGATGCTCTAGGGAAACCCTGAATGAACTTTACTGAGAGTGACGAGAAATTTAAGGGTGTTTCTTTAGAAGAGATTGAACAAGTTGCTCAGGATAGCGCAGAATGAAGAAATTGCTTGCATACCCTCTGTAATATATATTGGTACAATATGAAGGGACGTATTTACACTATTTATATGAAGTATATATATATATACTCTAGTACATTTATATAATGGTACAGTATAAAGGGGACGTATTTACACTATTTATATGAAGTATATATATATATATATACTCTAGTACATTTATATAATGGTACAGTATAAAGGGACGTATTTACCTATTTATATGAAGTCTATATATTATATATAATGGTACATTTATTAATGGTATTCAGTATAAGGGACGATTTTTAACTATTTATATGAAGTATATTTATATAACTAGGTACATTTATATAATGTACAATACGAGGACACTAGTTTATGAAGCTTGCCAAAAGCTCATTCTAGAAATCTGTTCTTATCCTGGCCTGTAATGTGCAAATAGGATTAGAAAAAAGAAGATTGTTTCAAATCCTAGAGGGCAGCTAAACTCAATGAGATGAAGGATACTTGACGATCTAGAGTAGTCTCTACTTAGCAGGGACATTAGACTTACTTTCTTATGAAAAAGGAAGACTGCAGTAAAACTTGGGAAATACGAAACACGACAAAGTACTATAGTTTTACAAAATCAGAAACTGTGACGATAAAAGCAACGTTTAGACCAAAGGCCTTTATCAGCAAACGATACAACAGGAGTGACGAATTTCAAAGAACACTTACAAATGGACGGTTACAGAAAGATTCTTTTATCAGAACATTATTTGCTTCATATATATGTTATATTTTCACTTGATTGTTTATTGTTTCTCTTCTTTTCCACTTCTAGTTTTGTGTTGCACTCATTTCAGTTATTCGTTTTATTCCCAGATTTTCATTAGATACTTTTGAATGTTTCTGTAACCGTCCATTTGTAAGTGTTCTTTGAAACTCGTCTTTCCTGTTGTATCGTTTGCTTGATAAAGGCCTTTTGGTCAAAACGTTGCTGTTTATCGTCACTGTATTTTGTAAAACTATAGTACTTTGTTTGTACGTGTTTCGCTATGTCACTTGCTTACAGTCTCAAAGATATACTGAAGATGGAAAGGTTGATTTCCTCCCAGCTGGCAGGCATAGGTCTCCAACAGACATTTGATCATTGTTTTGTTGGGAATGCAATCCTGTTTCCATACCACATCTATGTGAAACAAGATCTGATTGCTCGCTTAATGTTCCTGTCATTGGACATACTATTATCGATATAAGGTAAGACTGCAGTAAAACTATGTAACAATGTTGAAACACGTAAAAACAAAGTACTGTAGTTTTACAATAGCAATACAATCAACGTTTACCAAAGGCTTTATCAAGCAAAGATACAACAGAAGTGAAGAAATTCACTTCTTACACAGAACATATAGAATCAGACAAATAAGTGCCTAACGCCCTCATTGGACATATGGAATATTTTATAGGAATCTTCATTTCGCATATAGTCAGGAGGATTGTCACAGTTTGATATATGGCTTTCTGTTCATCTAGTCTGAAAGTAGTTTATATTACAGTAGCTGCTTAGTTTCTGAATGTCATCCCACTATCCATCCCCTGTGTCTGTACCTTGTTGCAATTGGTCACCCCTTCTGCCAAGGCTGGAACTTCATTAGTCAACTTTTGAAATGGAAACATTATCTGTTATAAAAAAGGGGGGTTAAGTAAAATTTGTGTTATTGCAAGTCAGTATAATTTACCCCCATCATATACTGTTACTTTTCAGAGAGGCTGTGCAAATCCCAGTGTTTGCTAATGGAAACATACAATACCTGCCTGATGTGTACAGGTGTTTACAAGAAACAGGTGTGCAAGGTGTCATGAGCGCAGGTAACTCTTTACTGTGATTACTGCTGAATATTCTGTGTCCTCTGTATATGAGATCCATGATTCTGTCTTCCATGTAATACAAATAAAATGTAGGGTCTCTGTGGTCAAGCCTTTGACGTGCGCTCCGAAGGTTGTAGGTTCGAATCTGGACAAGTGCCGCTATGTTCGTGGGTGCATTTTTTCCAGAGACCCCTTGGATTGTTGCTGGATCTCTACTTAGTTTGTGCTTCATTCAATACTCTTGACAGGTGATGTGCCATATGTGGTAAAACCAGGTGTAAGGAAATCAATCCTGTGGCTTTAGAGAAATAAAATCTTGAATACTCCTAAAGGACTTAATTCTTTTTAAAAAAACTTTCTCATATTGAAAGGCCATGTGTCTGCTTTAGGCGACTTTGATTCCCTATCACATAAACACGTTATTGTGTAAGTATGCTTTCATCAAGATGAATATGAACCAACAACAGTATGGAGCCCTGAACTTCTATAGAAGATAGAATTATCCCCAATGCTGTTTAATGTATATATATTTTTTTTTCGATCTAGAAGCACTTGAGCTTTTCGGCTCGGTGCCATGGACATCGTAACCTTTCGGTTCGGTGCCACAAACACCGTAAATCTGGGGAATCTGTGGCTTTTCTGCCATCCGCTGAATTGAACCCGCAGACACAGAGGGATAGTCACCCGTAGTCCAACACGCTACGAACACGCTTGGCAGACGGGCATTTTAGTGTATATAGAATGAGAATTACCGCCAGGGTGGTTACCAGAGCTGCATGAATCAGATATCCACATGAATAGAATTTATGGGGAGATCTGGTACAGCGGTTATCGAGAGAGAGAATGAGAATTACAGGTGGGCGGATTATGTGAAGTATCATGACAGATCAGGAGCAGTGTGCTACAGTATGAGCTAGATTGTGTTGATTCAGGAGCACTGGTGTAACCAACAAACTCAGCCGTGACATGGTTCTCTCTGAACAGCAATGTGCGACTGCTGTGGAAGAAACCTACACATTGAAATATTTGGGAGGGCTTCTCAATAGAAGACTGAGATTCAAGGATTACATCAATCACACCATTATGAAAACCAAGAAAGGACTGACAGTGATGAGAGAGATTTAACTAACATTTAGCAATCTAAAAAG
This sequence comes from Arion vulgaris, assembly GCA_020796225.1. Lineage (NCBI taxonomy): Eukaryota > Metazoa > Mollusca > Gastropoda > Stylommatophora > Arionidae > Arion > Arion vulgaris. The sequence goes on from CM036767.1 coordinate 11,010,844, forward strand.
AATAATTGAACATAATGCTATCTGTACCAAACCTGGACGCTGACATCAAACGATAGAAGAAAACTGGTTACAACAGAGATGAAGTGTCTCCGCAGAATGCTGGGATTATCAAGAAGAGAAGCCCATGTGGTTACCAGGGGCCCAAATTTGGGGTGTAAAGAATAAAACCACTTACCTGCCACGCATGTCGTAAGAGGCTACTAAGGAGGTTTGGCTGAAATCAGATGCACGTGTCCTAAACGGGTAGAAGTATATGCGTTTAGGGGCCTACCAAACCAATGTGCAATGTATACACGTTCTTGGCAAAGTCCAAACATATCACAAAGAGTGATTAAAATTGGTCGTAAAGAATGAGCACAAAGAAGAAGAAGATTCAGCCACCACCTGTTTTTTAATTCAGTGACCAATCAGTTAAATATTGAAACAGTTTCTAATATTTACTAACATGATATCCTCATTGATGATCTATTTGTTAATAATTTCAGAGGGAAATTTGCACAATCCTGCACTTTTCTCTGGAAAGAATCCATATGTTTGGGATATGTCTTTGGAATATCTGGATTTGACAGAGAAGTATCCGTGCCCTGTATCATATATTAGAGGACATGTTTTCAAAATCTGCCATCACGCGTAAGTTGAGATACATTGTAAAATGTATTCTTTACAAATCTTAATAGTTAGTTGGAATTTTATATATTTTTTCCCTCAATTATTTAGCAGCTTTGAGCTATAGCCCAGAAGAGAATTAGTTTTTAAGAACCCTAGGGGAATCATAGGAGCCAATGAATATGATTGATACAACATTTTAATTGAAAATTCTTAATTTAGTTTTAAAACTATATAACTTGCAGTTTCATATTTTATTTAGTCTTAAAAGCTGATGTTGCTTTGGTACATAATGTGGTATATACATTTTAATTTGTCAGAATGAAATCCTTTCCTTGTTCTTGTGATCTTTTTTGTTTGGTCTTTCTTTGTTGCCTGTATGTTGTAATAAATGTAAATATTATATGGTAATCTTTTGCCTCTGCCTCTTTACCTACTACTGAAAGAAAAGGATGATTAAATCAATCAGAAAGCCACCAATACAAGACAACTACTATAATATGAGCAGATTAGAACAAGTTGTCATTCTGCGCCTTAGAACAGGACACAATCGACTCCACAGACACATGTATATAAAATTCAAGATTGACAATTCAACCATGTGCACATGCGGACAGGCACAACAGACTGCAGAGCACATACTTCAAGACTGACTAAATATGATATTTAGGCAAACTCACTGGCCTAAAGAAACAACACTGGTCATAAAACTACACTGCCTCTGTGTGAGCTACAAAAGACAGTGAAGTTTTTACAAGAGACAACATTGAATATATAGACAATATTTCAAAGGAAGGAAGGTCTCTGCCTTATATTCCCTTGTGCATGAAAAGGATTGATGATGATGGTTTTTCATTTCTTATCGTATTAATGATAATTTTGCTGCATACTTGAGGCAGACCAGTAATAAGTGGCTACACATATACCTTAATCCATTTGGTCTGCCCGGAGAGAAGTAAATACTTATAATTAAACCAAATTAATTATATTATCTTTCTGTTTAGTTTAACAGCATATCGAGATGTCAGAGAGTTAGTGGCTGATGCCAAGTCTGTGCAAGATTTCAGAGAAGCTGTTGAGAAACTAAAAAATGTTTGCCAGGTATGATTCAAAATTGTATTAAGATAAAACTCATTTTTGTGTGTAATATAGATCATAGGACAACCATGTACATAAGAAATAATATGCTAAGCAGTAGGGAATGCTAACCCGAAACAAATGCTTGCAGAAAACGGATGTACCAGGCCGTAAGGCGCATAACATGGTGCAACGACCCTCACAATGAGAAATGGGATAGCGGATTCTACGGTCACCAATCTGCCTAGGAGATTTAGCCACGCAGTAAAAATGTCAGACCTACCATCACGAGGGTGGCCAAAACTTGCTGCGGGAAGAGGTCTGCACAAAGGGGAAGCAGAAATCATAGGAATTATATCCTACAGAACTGCCCCAAGTATGTAGACTTGAAGAAAGAGGTGGCCCACTTGCACTAGCGTCCAAGACAAACTGTATGGCCTGGCTGATAATCTGAGGCAGACGGCTGCCTTTATTAGAGAATCCGAAATCCCAATCTAGTGAGAAAGCGAAAGAAGAATATGCTAAGGAGAGGCAGACTAAAGTAAAGCATAAGTGACATCTCCAAGTTTGTTAAAATAATCCGCTTGTGTGTTGCCGGGCTCGCAAGGGAGCAAAGAATAGCAACACTGCGACCTACAAGGCATGTCGTAAGAGGCGACTGAGGTAGGGGCCTAGGAAGCTACTCTAGTAAATAAAAAAACGTTGCAGAAATCGGATGTGCTGGCCTACTTGTAGGCGCATAACTGGCACATCGTACAATCACTCTTCTACTAGGATCACAGACAAATCACAAAGAGTGGTTAATAAGTGGACAATGTGGAGCGCTAGAAGAAGAAGAAGGATGCTGTTTGTTGTAGATTGTAGATATAATTGTTTTTTAATACAAAACCAGTACAGTTAATCAATTTTGTATGCTTTTTTTTAAGTTACCCAAGTATTTTCTAATGAATTGTTTATGAAAGTTATTGCACATCTGTCTATTCAGTGTGTTAGTAGTATTTATTTAAGTGACTTAAAGTCTTTCTTCTTCGAATGCTCCACATCGACCACTTGTTAACCCTTTGTGTGTTTGTATGTAATCTGAGCCTAAGAACGATTATACGCTGTGCTAGCTATGCGCCTACAAGTAGACCAGCACATCCAATCTCTGCTGTGCTTTTTATTTACTAGGGTAGCTTCCCTAGGTCCTTACCTAGGCCTTAGTAAGAATTAACTCCTTGTTTAGAATTCAGATTTTATATTCTTATATTTGTATTATATTAACAGAAAGATATTGAGCTTTACAAAGTGGAACCAGCCCTCTTTACAGCGAAGCTGAAAATTCCATTGCCGTATTGGTTATGCCAGCCGTACGTCCGACCAAAGTAAGTCTAGTTTCTGTAAGGAAAAATTAATATATACATGAAATATGGGCTATTTTGGCTGTTTTACCGCCTAACCAAGTGCTATATAAATTCCTATTTTTTTACAGCATAAATATATACACTGAACAACCTTTCTATATCCTCTTTGTGTTCCGTTTCACACATAAGGCTTCCACAAGAGATTGTCGTTCTTGCGATCACCTAAAAGACTGATGTACCAGTTTCTCCATGAATTCATTCATGTGGAAATCTGATTCATGCAACCTTAGCATGGGTGGTTTGCACATCTTCAGCGCCATTTGGAGCTCTGGTGCTTATCCTTCGACGATGTGTCCGGATTCAGCCAGCGTTTACTGGGTTCACTCTCCGTTTGCCTTTGGCCGTCCTGCAAGTCGGCAGGTTGACTTCTACACATTTAGGGCGCCTGCATCCCATTTCAGCCAAACATCCTTTGTCGCCTCTTGCGACATGTGTGGTAGGTAACAGTGGTTCTATTCTTTACACCCCAAATTTGGTCCTCAGTAACCACTCGGGCGGGATTGCCATTCTGTCGCTTTCTATCAGTTGTTTCCAATTTCAGGCCACAATCTTTCAACTCTCTTTCCGCAGTTCTTCTCCATGTTTATTTTGAATGTCCAGGCCTTCTTTTTCCATCCACTGTTCTAGTCAATGACCTTACTGGAATACGACATGTGACCAATCCACCTCTATTTCGTCATGAAGGAAAACATCATGCTGAAAATGAGTGGATAATATATGATAATTTATACTTTCTTTGGAGTTTGAAACAACTAAGCTACTTCTGATATCATTTTGATGATTATAGAGATCATAGTAAGAAGAAAAAAAGTGTCATATTCATCTTGTTGTTGTTTTTCAGTCCTAGTGATAACGATAATGCAGAACGTAAAGAGTTACGACAACATGTCAATCAAAAACGAGCAGAAAAAATGCAGACAGTAAGTCGTGGAGATGTTGGACTATCAAACAACAAACTCAAGAAACGTTTGAAAAACCCCTACAAAAACTTTAACCCACGACAGAAACACAGATTTGAAACTTGCACACTTTGTCCAAACCCTAAGGTAAACTTTTAACAAAAATAATTGACCATTAGTAGCAAATACATATAACGCTTGTTGCCGGGGCTTGCAAGGGGAGCAAAGAATAATAACACTGCGACTTTCAAGGCATGTCATAAGGGGCGACTGATGTATGGGTCTAGGGAAGCTACCCTGGTAAATAAAAAGTGCAGCAGAAGTCGGATGTGCTGGCCTACTTGTAGGCGCATAATTGGTACAGCCGCTCTTGAGCTTGGATCACATACACATCACACAGAGTGGTTAACAGGTCATCTATATGGAGCGTTTGAAGAAGATCTCTCATCAAATTTCCAATTTTGGAACTGGTTGCTGTTGAACTATTATAACCCATGATGCACTTCAAGACTGAAACGTAGATGGTTCGATCTACATCATTCTTTAGTTACAGACATTATTCATGATTGCGCTGCAGAAAATTGGGCAGTGAACAAACAGAAATATTAAAATCTTTGAGTTTCAGTTTAGAATATCTTCATTGTACTTCGGACATGTTCATATGTGCTCTGATCTCCTTCGCAATATCTCCAACAGCACCAATCGACTAACTGTACCAGTTCGATGTTGATTGATGAGCCCACTCATACGCCTGTTGTGCTTTTCTTCCCCACTGTAATCTTCAATCCAAGCTCTTGCAATCTAGCAGTTGACGTGGATCGGTTTAAATTAAAATCCTCTTTGCGGCCACACTCTATGAGGGTGTTCAGATTGTCAGGTCTATCCATTGGCTGACCCTCTGATATGTTGGCAGATGTTGCTTCACAGAAGAAAATTGTATATATCATGACCACAAAATAGAAATAAAGAAATAGAAATAAAGTGGGTGTCTATGTGAGCTCGATCATAATCCAAGAGTACCTAGTTCAAACTCTGGGGTGGACAGTTTGGAAGCAAATATGTTCCCATTAATTTTTACATATGGTAAATATAGACCTCACCGTTCAGAAAGCAATGGCAAACTTTAACATATAAGTGATGCCTAGGAAATCAACAACTGTGGTTGATAACATCCTGTAAAGGATAAGGCAACAGTTTTCATTTCAAGTAAGAAAGAGATTGTTTCAAGTGGAAAGAAACACCAAAAGGTGGACACATAAATATGCAAAGAATGCATCTCACCATGACAAGAGACAAAATATATTGTACTTTCGTTATAGTTATCTTCAATGTGGAGATGCCACTTCATTTAAAGTAATTAAAAACTATTTTGTGAGAAGTGAATATGTAAATATAACTTTTCTTTAGGGCTTGAAATGTGAATACAACCTCTGTAAAGGATGCTGTCGAACTAAAACCACTATAGATTGGCTCAGTTGTGCAGGTAGGCTGATTTTATTTATACATAAGGTATTCAATTGTATTTTATTTGTTCAGAATATATCTTCTGATGACCAATGTTGAAACTGCTCAACTTTCGAATTAAATATGGAAATAATTGACAAATATCAGATACATGACATCAAATACTTTACATACCTCAGGAGTATTTTTTTCGGCATGTGAAAGAATAACTAATGAAATCCAACATACATGCAATAAAGCAAATCTTCAGTGATCAACTTCTGGTATGCGTCATAAACAGGGCGGTGTGTTGAGGTCTTACTGAGGATGTATTGTTGAGGATGTACTCTGGGGACTGCTTTGGTGCTCCACAGGTGCAGGCAGCTAAGACCCATTCTATGGAGGTTTTCTCTGAAACCTTCTCTGGTTTATCTTGGATTCAGGAATTATGATGTGCCTACCTGGGTTCAGCCTGTAAAAATGACACCATACCGGAGTAGTGTTTGTTGTTTAGCTTTGATTGTATTGTTTGTTTGTTTAGTAGAGGATTAAGCCTCTATAAGGCAGAGGCACGTTCCTTTGGTTGTAGTCCGTAGAAGCCCATTTTATATTCCTCTGTCGCTTGGACATGCATCTTCCGTCTTTGACAGTTCAGGTTTCATTTCTGGATGCCTCCTCCCATAAGTAGATTGCCTTTCTAGGTTTACAGGTTCCATCTACCACCGGACTGTCATGTTCAAAACATGGTGGAAGCAGTGTTGCTGTAACGATCGCAGTTATGATCAGTCACCATCGTACATCGAGAGCCGCTGTAGCGTAGTTATTAGTGAACTCGCTCCGCAAGGCTGGTGGTCTGGGTTCAGCTCCCGCAATGTGTGTGGAATTTTCCCCGACCACGACGGCTCTCAGGTCGACCCAGCCTCAACTGGGTACCAGAATGCTCTGGGGAGTAAAGGCGGGCCGGCGTGATGCTGACTGCATCACCCATCGTGTGCTGACTGTCAATGAAAAATACAGGCCTAACACTGTATTGACCTATATACCACAAGGTATGAAAGGGTTCTTTTTTTTTTTTTTTTTTTTTTTATTTATTTTATATACCACCATTATACATCAGAAACCAATGGCAAACTATTAAACTTATAAGTGGTGCCTAGAAAATAGACGGCTCGTTTACTGTAGTTGATGGGGACTTTCTGTAAAGGATCTGCCATGATTTTCATTTTGCACCATTTAGGACGATAAAATTCAAGATAAAGGCAGAAATGCATATACCAATAGGTTTTACTACAACAAAGACATGAGAAACTCCGTAAAACGGATTTCATGAAAGAGTCAACATGAAAGAGTTGAATTTAAAACCTTAAATATGAAGGCGGGAAAATGTTCTTAGTTGCGGGTCCTTAGCATGGTTGCATAAGTGATAATAGATACAGAAAGTCAACATTTATACTAAAACGTTTTTATTAAGATATGATTTTAGGGAGGGTGTCTCTGTGGTGTGGAGGTTAGGTGCTCTATTGGAGACTGTCGATAAAACATAGGTCCTGTGTTCAATTTGAACATGTAAAAGAACACTTGTCAGTTCAAAATCGAGAAGGGCAGGATGGACAGTCACTGGAAAAATTCATTAGAATAGTTTTAAAATAAAATTCCAACAAAATATATTCACCATCGTCTAAATGATATCAGGGACCCTCGCTGGTGCTGCGGAGATCTTCATGTGTAAGAAAGAGATTGGAGCACATATGGTAACTCACAGAAGAGAATTGATGATGGTTCAATCAATCAAGATATGGACAAACAGACACAGAAAAACTAGGGGAGAAAGCCTGACTGATACATTTGTAGTATTGGCCAGTGTGTTCACAGATAATAAGGAAACGAAACTCTTCTTGTGTAAAATAGTATTGGTACTGTTTTGCCTCTTGTAAACTTTGTTTGTAAGCAATGACTGTATTCTTGTATGAGATGTTATGATAATAATAATAATAACATTAGTACTGAAATGATGTGTAATAACTGTTACTGATTACCGCGTGTTCGTAGCGCGTTGGACTACGGGTGACTAGTCCTCTGTAAGTGCGGGTTCAACTCCGCGGACTGGCAGAAAAGCTACAGGTTCCCAGATTTACGGTGTTCATGGCGCCGAGCCGAAGGGTTACGATGTCCATGACACCGAGCGAAGAGCTTTCAGCTCAAGTGCTTCTGGATCGGAAAAAAAAGAAGAACTGATGACATAGACAAAAGGTTGAAAATTATAATAATTTATTTTTGTTTACATATTCTTCAAATATTGTAATATATTCAACAGGACATAACTTTAAAAGGAAGTTCAATGTGGAGAAAGAAACAGTTGACATCTCAACGTATGCAACCAGTGTTGAAGATAAAAACTTTTGTGTGGAGGATGCTAACCGTTCTAGACTTCACTCTTTGTGTGACATGGAATCTTTAGTTCTTTGACTACGGGACACTTAGATATCCATCGCTGTCTTGGGGGGTTACCTGATAGGTCATAGACTGTTAATTGTCACAGAAAATACACAAACCTTTTTACTAAAATGAGGAATACTCTAAGAGAAAACACAGGCTTAGAAGATTTCAATGAAGATAAAGGGTATTCTCTATCTCGTTTGTGCAAGTTATGCATACCAATAGGTGCTGCAATATGGGAAAACTCTGAAAGAAACCCCATTAGATACATCAACCAGCTCAGAACGTGAGTTGTTGTCTAAACACACTGAAATACATGCTTGGGATAAGATCGGAGCAATTATGGATATGTGCGATGAAGATGATCCTCAAATGAACAATGCACAGAAAGTGGATCATGGAGATCAGACAGTAGTCAATTTATTTGGCTGTGTTGTACTTCTGCATTCAGATCATTGTTCATGCTAGATCATCAGACTTGCTGTCAACCAACTATTCCAGGTTTAGATGACAGCTTTAAGTTGGTTTAATAATCACTAACAATTTGATGTACTTGAAGTCTGGGTTTTTTGTGTAATATAATTTAGAAAAATATGTGTTCCTCGAGTGTGGTGCCGGAGCCCAAGGAAGCAAAGAATGATACCACTGTTGTAAGAGACAACTTGTCGTAAGAGACAACTTGTAGAACCTAAGGAAGCTATCCTGGTAAATAAAAAGCATTGCAGACATTGGATGTGCTGGCCTACTGTAAGCACATAACTGGCGGAACGTACAATCGCTCCGAGGCTCAGATCACATACAAATCACAAATGGTGGTTAACAAGTGGTTGATATGGGGGTGTTCGAAGAAGAAAAATATATAGTTTTCAAGAGGGTTTGAGTTGTTTGTTATCCCATTGATGATTTGTTATAGTCATCCTGAAAATTTGCATGACCACAAGTTGTTCTGTGTGATCATACCTATTAAGTCATTACTGCTGCCCTCCTGTGGCTCTCTGGGACTGTTTAATTGCACAGTTGTGGCATCAGACTCTCAGTCAATGCTTCGGCAGTATAAGGAGATTATTGAGATTTCCAACCTCCAGAGGCTTATGTGGATCTACCGTCCTGGACAATGTGGTTTTTGAGGGTAATGAAGGGGCAGAAAGGTTTACATCAACAGAACCAATCATTAGGAATTGAGATGGAAAGTGGATGATGTCCTTTGGTTCCTCAGCTACCGCCTGTTCAGTGAAGACACTACTTTAAAATTTATGTTGAATCTATCCAACAATCTAAGGGGTTTGAAATTATACACTGTACAAGCAGAACTGGTATCAGAGATACAGAATGAGGAGTGTCTTTAACTGCGAGCCATAGGAATGATCAGTATACATACTATATGACATCTGTTTGGGTGAAACTGAGCACCTATGCGTTTGTCTGGAGTGCTGTGACATCAATTTAGTAACCAATAACCTCACCAATAAAGTGTTTTTTCCATGCATTGATTTTCTGTTTTATTCCCTCCCTCACATTTGTTCTGTATTGGTCATATATGTTTCTTTTTCCACTTCCCTTATTGTATGTATCTTGAAAGATTTGCAGTATTTATGCATATGTTAAATTTGAACATCTAGTCTTCATGTATGTGGCATGTTTCTGAATATTCTTCTGCATTTTCACTAGATTGGGATTTTGGATTCTCTAATAAAAGCAGCCGTCTGCCTCAGTTTGTCTTGGACGCTAGTGTAAGTGTGCCACCTCTTTCTTAAGTCTGCATACTGGGGCAGTTCTGTAGGATATAATTCCTATGATTTCTGCTTCCCGTTTGTGCCGACCTCTTCTCGCAGTAAGTTTTGGCCACCCCCATGATGGTAGGTCTGACATTCTTACTGCGTGGCTAAATCTCAAGGCAGACTGGCGACCGTAGAATCCGTCATTCCATTCCTCATTGTGAGGGGTCGTTGCACCATGTTATGTGCCTTGCGGCCTGGTTCATCCGTTTTCTACAAGCATTTGTTTCAGGTTAGCATTCCCTAGTGGACATGTGCATCCGATTTCAGCCAAACCTCCTTAGTCGCCACTTACGACTTGCGTGACAGGTAACTGTGGGTCTATTCTTTACACCCCAAATTTGTGCCCGGTAACCACTCGGGCGATTCCTGAATATTAAAACAACTTATAATTCTTGTCTTTTATTCTTAATTTGCCAGTCGAAGAATAGCCACTTTCATTCACTGTTATTTTGTATCTTATAATCGTTATTCATTCTTTTCTATTATCTATTTTAGTTTCCGTAAAAGCGTCTAAAAGATAAGGATGCACCAGGTTTCTCCATATGGCTCGTCCTGTCAGCAGAAACGCACGCCATCGACGAGAGTGTTGCACGAACTCTGTAGCTCCATTAATAATCCTAGAGTTCTAATAAAAAAATTGCACATGTGACTGTCTGGATTCGACCACAGAATCTTCGGAATGACATGCAAACGTGCATAACACTTCGTCATAGAGAGCCACAATCAAATTGATGGGAATTCATATTGTACTGACACTGATCTTTTGTGTGGTTTATTTGCTGATGAGTGTAGAGACAGTTCATGCTTAACATGAAAAGCCAGTATCACACTACCATTGCACTATACGATCAAGAACGAAATTATGGGCAATATGGTAGTATAGGTGGCATCTGTGACCTAAGGGATAGTGACTCGGTCTATTAACCCGGACGTTCTGAGTTCGAATCACGCTGCGGACAGTTTGGTTGCAAATTGTTTCGCATGGATTTTTACAAAGGACGATGGCACCACGCGTTCAGAAAGCAATGGCAAACTACTGAACGTAATAATTCCTAGAAAATCATAAACAGCGTTAAAAACTGGGGTTGATTCGCAAAGTCCTGTAAAGGATATGCAATCAACTTTTTAAAATGTTAGTATATGGATCGCAGTAACGTACTTCATTGGTAACTGTTTTACTTTCTCGCTAATCGTTACTTGAATACTTACTACTGTCTGCATCATACAGTAAGGAGTGGACAATCTGCTGTCCGGAACCAGTCCGTTAAACAATTGTTATTTCCTCCCCCGCCTCCAAAGTGTATCAAATATTACTATTCATTCCAGCCTCTAAGCTAAATACCATTAGTTTAGAATAAGCACACACATCCTTCCTTTAAAAAATCAACTACATCTTCTTGGAATGCACTTGTGAACCACTCTGTGTGATTTGTGTGTGATCTGAGCCTAGAACCATTGCACACTGTGCCAGTTACGCGCCTACAAGAAGACCAGCACATCATATTTTTGCATTTCTTTTTATTTACTAGCGTAGCTTCCCTAGGTCCTACATCAGTCACCTCTTACGACATGCCTTGTAGATCGTAGTGGTACTATTCTTTGCTCCTTGCGAGTCCCGGCACCATACGGTCGAACAAACAACTAAATATAATAAAAGTTAAGTTAATTGCATATCCTTTACAGGACTTTGCGAATCAACCTCAGCTTTTAAACGCTGTTTGTGATTTTTCTAGGCATTATTACGTTGTTTTTGTTTAAAGACACTCTTAAAGTGTCTATGAAATGCTTCGATATAGACACAACGTGCTGGGAATCCCTGAAGAAAGATCGCCAAATGTTGCGCTGTAACAACACAAGCGGGCTGCATAGTTGAGAATTGACGTGCCTTTGAGGCACAGAGAAAAACGAGCTGCGCGAAAAAACACAACACTCACATGTCAAACCTTGATCATGTTTGTCCCACCTGTGTGTGGAGATTGTGTTCTAGATACAGTCACCTCCGCATACAAAAGGGAAGTGCAGCAGCACACGTTTGAAGCTGTTGTCCTTTTCGCTTGCGATGGAAGGCACTGAGAAATAGTAATCATCTGTTACGCAATCGCAATGGGAAGCAAGTAACTAAAAGTGGATAACCAATGTGCAACGTATACACGTTCTTGACAAAGATCAAGCTTATCACAAAGAGTGATTAAAATTGGTCGTAAAGAACGAACGCAAAGAAGAAGACTAAAAGTGGACAAAAAATGTTGTACTTTCCAGGAAAGTCAAACTGCAAGATTATTTCTTTATTCTGCATCGTGATAAAGAAAAAACGTTTCATGACTGACTGTAAAACCGCTTTTTTTAATGGCGGTGTAGAACAGGTGGGACGAGAGCTTGAATAATTTACTTGCTAGTGCAGTCGCCGTGAAGCTGTTCAGGCTAGGATGTTTCATTTATGCCCACAACAGAAAAAAATCATTCGCCTTTACCGTGAATTGAACACGGGTCTTCCGTATGGGAGTCGCTTTCTAATTCATTCGGCCCGTCATACAGGGAAACCCAGTACAATGAAGTTAATCCTTCGCCTTTGGACCCTTTTAGGCATGTTAATATTAAAGATACTTTTCACTTGTCCTAATATTTCTAAGTCTAGTTACCAAAATAATGATACGAAACAAAAATTCATCACTTTATTTATATAACAGGATGTTTGGTCGGGTATTTTCCGGTTTCGTTTGCCGAGCTACTGAGTTAGTGCTTGAGCAACGCTGTGAGCTATGACTGTTACATGGAATGCTTTTTGCTGTTTGTCCACCATGCGTTTGTTGTGTGTATTCAGAAAATGGCGGACAGCGGTTATGACGAACAAGCTCAATCTGCCGTATGCAGTTATATTGCGAGTGCAGAAAGCTGGATTTTGTCATGATTGATGTTCCTTCGACAAGAATTGCAATTCAAGTGATGAACAGTTTTATGTTGCTACATTAGCGACGGCCATATGCATTTTATGCGGTGCAGGTTTCTTATTGTGGCGGTACACGGCTGTTTCATTCTGGAATTAGTTCACACAGGAAACATTTCACAGTTGTTAGTATTTCGTGTGATTTTCATTGGCACAGGAACGGAGCAATTATGGGGTGACCCGTTGCAGTGAAGTTGGAACCGTACTTATGAACTATGGGCCCGTCACTCCTCCGATAATCGTGATAACTTCTATCAATCTTGATAACATTATATCTAACCAAAACACCATCAGATGTGGACAGGCTATTTGGCAAGTTCAAACAATCTCATAAGATTTGTAAGCTACTCATTTATAATGTACTGTCCATTTATCTTTCTCTATTCATTCTCTACTCTCGCTCTCTCATTCCCGTCTTCTACTTTCCTTCAGTAATATGATTTATATATTATCCCTGCCCAGCGTGTTCGTAGCGCGTTGGACGATGGGTGAAAAGCCCCCTGTGAGTGCGGTTCAATTCCGTGGGCTGGCCAGAAAAGCCAATAGTGAAACACGTACAAACAAAGTACTATAGTTTTACAAAAACAGAAACAGTGACGATAAATAGCAACGTTTCGACCAACAAGGCCTTTATCAAGCAAACGAACAAACAGGAGTGACAAATTAAAATGAAACACAAATGGACGACCAAATACAAACGTATCTAAGGAAAAGCTAGAATAAAAACGAATAACGAAATAAATGTAACACAAAAACACACATAAAAACTAGAAATAGAACGGAAAGAAACAATGAAACATCTAGTAAATATATAACTTGAATACATGCAACATATACCCATATAGAGTACAAAGCATAGGAAGAGAAAGTACTAAGAAGCATAAGAATGTAATACGTTGAGCCCGCGTGGTCGCAAGGTACCATACAAAGAAATCAACCGATTCTCCAGAGCAAATCGACTACGATCATCAGAGGAACATGATCGGATGGCTGTGACCTGGACATCGCAAGCTCCTGAATGGCCAGTATCATTGAAATGGGTAGCTACAGGGGTCACAGAGCATTGGCGTATATCGCGCAAGTGTTGGGCGAATCGGTCACTGAGTCTCCTGCCGGTTTCCCCAATATAGGCCTTGTTGCACCGCTTGCAGATAATGGCATAGATAATATTACGGACTCGCACGTGAAACTGTCTTCAACAACGAACGTGGCTTTTGGAAAAGACACCGTGCGGGTCTGTATGACATAAGCACAAGTGTTGCAGCGCCGACGACCACACTGGATGGTGCCAAAATGACTCTGGATATTAGGCTTGAGGCGACTGTGAACCAACATATCCTTAAGGCTTCTGTCCCGTCTGTACGCCACCAAAGGATAGTGTTGGAAGATTGAACGTGTCTCAGGATCAGACTGAAGAATGGAGAGATGACGGGAAAAGACTTTCTTCACAAGGGCACTATGAGGGTGGAAAGTTAAGACAAGTTTCACCCTGTCAGAATTGGAAGTTCTATGCTGGTTAGAGAGGCCTCCTGGCGAGAAATTTGCTGAACGCGCCGCATAGCAGAAGCAAGCACCTTATCCGGGTATAAGCGCTTACGAAAGAAATCCAGCATCTCGTGAGCTCTATCGAGAAAATCGTCGTCCTCGCTACAGAGGCGACGAAGGCGCAAGAGTTGAGAGAATGGTAAAGAATCACGACAAGCCTGGGAATGGGAAGAGGTATAAAGAAGAAACTATGTGCATCAGTAGGCTTGTAGTAAACTGATGTAGTGATGGTGGATAGGCTGATATTGATAGTGATGTCAAGAAAGTTGACACAAGAGGTAGAGATGTGTGATGTAAACCGAATAGCCGGATTGAAGACATTAATGAAATTAATGAAGCGTGACAAATCGGCTTCAGGCATATCGGTAATGCCAATACAATCATCAATGTATCTATGATACACAGACGGAAGAGGGCCATCATAGGAATTCCATACTAGGTGCTCAAGATGACCCATGAATAGACAAGCATAACTGGGTCCCATTTTAGTACCCAGAAAAGCCACAGGTTTACGGTGTTTGTGGCACCAAAGGGTTACGATGTTCATGGCACCGAGCCGAAGAGCTAAATCCTAGAGATCTCCGAAAAATTGCAAATGTATCTCAGTCTGGAATCGACCGACAACCGCGAGAATGTTATGCAAACCACTTTCTCATAAGCACTAAACCACTTTCCTATACAGATCCCCCCATAACTCAAAGACTAATCTTAGCCCTAATACAAATTCTGTTCCCAATCCCAGCTCTAGGCATAGCTTATATCCATAACACTAATCCTAATTCTAGCCAGATAAATTAATAGAAAAGAAATTAACAAACAACGTAGAAAACAATCCAAACTTTCAACACAGCCATTAATTAAAAAACTTAACCGGCCACGGTTAATCCTATCCAAAGCTTATTTACTAAATTTCAATTGATAAGACTAATCTTCTACTAAAAGATCTACTAAAGTCCATATTTATTGCTTTGCCGAAGAAATCAAGAGCAGTGGAATGTGAAGATCACGCACTATCTTATGAGCCATATGACAAATATATTACTGAGGATAATGATGAGGATGACAAGCAGAATAAGACCAGAAATCAGTGATGAACAGTGGATTTATTGAAGGCAATGGCACTAGCAACGCTATATATATATCCTAAAAACAGTAATAGAAAGATCAATAGAAGTAAAAACAGATATATACTTGTGCTTTATATACTACACCAAGGCGTTCGACAAAGTAAACCCTCAGGAACTTTCCAAAATGTTAGAGAGCTTAAACATCGACAGCAAAGATCTAAGAGTCCTTCAGAACATATATTGGCAGCAGCTACAAGAATAGACAAAAAGATAGGAACTTTCCAGAAGATCAAAACTGTGTTAGACAAGCATGCGTGTTATCAGCAGACCTATTCTCACTGTATTGTGAAAACATTTGTAGGTCTATACAGGATATTGCTGCAATAGCTGTAGGAGGACATAACATTAACCCTTTAGCTGCTAAGAACGTATATATACGTTTTTCCAATTCACTTCTAAAGACGCATTAACACGTCTGTTATTATCTCTACTCTTTGGGCTAAAGACGTGTTAACACGTTATACATTGATACTGTCACTGCTATAGGCGTACATTCATGACCTAGAAACAAAGAGTAGCTATTTTTAGCTCAGCCTTCAGAAAGTATGTAGCAGCGAAAGGGTTAATAACCTGAGATACGCTGATCTTACTGTCTTAATAGCATGAAATGGAGCTCCAGATTATAGTTGATAAGGTTGTGACAGAAAGTAACAACAAAGGACTCAGTTTGAATATTAAGAAGACAGAAGTTATGATCATATAAAAAAAGCAGACTTTGCCAAAATGCACCATCACAGTAAATGGAACTGAGCTAAGACAAGTGCAGCAATTTAAATACCTTGGAGTCCTGGTAACATCAGATGGCAGATGCCGATCAGAAATAAAGAGCAGAATAGGGCAAGCGAAAACATCGTTACTAAAAATGAGGAGCATTATCTGCACCAACTCCTTGTCAATTGCGATCAGAATGCGAGTTATACAGTGCTACATAGAACCAATACTGACATACGGATGCGAGTCATGGATAAATAACACACAGATTGAAAAGTCTCTGTAGGCCGCAGAGATGTGGTTTTACAGAAGAATGATGAGAATCCCATGGACTGCTAAATGACTAATGTTGAGGCGTTGAGTGAGATCAAGACAGAGAGAAAGCTTATCATCAATATTAGAAAGAGGCAATCATCATTTTTCAGGCATGTGATGAGAAGGGGAGGTTTAGAACACACTGTGAACACAACCGGTAAAATCGAGGTAGACGAGACAGAGGAAGACAGAGAGAGAAAATTTTGGATAGCCTGACTTCACGGCTCGGTAGAGCGTCAACATCTGAGTTTATAGTAAACACCAAAGACAAGAGATTTGTGGAGATCCATGATCGCCTACCCCAGCCGGCACCTGATGATGAATCTTCATCAAAAAGTTCAACATTTTGTGAGATGAAAAAACCCCCACAGAAATATCGTGATGCGTTAAGAAAAGAATACTGACAGAAGAAGATGATATAATGAGAAAGAAAGTTGATGAGATGAATTTACAAAATGACAAAAAATACTGATGTGATCTTTTTTTGCTGTTAGGCGTAGGTAAACACGTAAAAACAAAGTACTACAGTTTTACAAAATACATAAACAGTGACGATAAACAGCGTAGGCGTAGCAGGTTTTAGGCGTAGCAGGTTTAATTGTTAGGCGTAGCAGGTTTTACCGATGATCGGTTTCCGAGATAGTGTACTCTCGGTCGCTTGGTATGCTGTGATATTGTGGAGTTTTAAGATATCTGTAACTCCATCATTCATCTTTTTCTTGGTCTGCCCCTTCCTCTTGATGATTCCATTTTCAGACAGTTTGTACGCTCTTGCAACTGCTGTATTCGGGTTCATTCTCACCAAGTGGCATAATGATGTGATCTTCTTCTTCTTTGCGTTCGTTCTTTACGACCAATTTTAATCACTCTTTGTGATATGTTTGATCTTTGTCAAGAACGTGTATACGTTGCACATTGGTTTGGTAGGCCCATAAACACATAGACTTCTACACGTTTAGGACACGTGCATCCGATTTCAGCCAAACCTCCTTAGCCGCCTCTTGCGACATTCGTGGCAGGTAACAGTGGTTCTATTCTTTACACCCCAAATTTGGGCCCCGGTGACCACTTGGGCGAATGATGATGAAAATGTAAATCGTTGCATATCCTTTACAGGACGTAGCCATCAACCACAGTAAACGAGTCGTTGATGTTCTAGTCACCACTTATACGTTTAGTAGTTGCCATTGCTTTCAAACGGTAACTGATGTGATAATTTATCATAATTGACGTGATGAATTGACTTTCCCGGTTATGGAAATCATCAATCTTCACAGTTCCATTGCTTTTTAAAACAGTCTCTTTCTGCTTTCTGTGCAATTAATATATGTGTTTATTGTTGTGCTGTATTATTTACTGTCGTTCTCTCTCTTGCGTTCCCGGCCTAGCCTGATGGACCAACTTCTATCATGAATTTTACTGTTGTTTTAGGATTCCGTTCCTCCGTACAGCTTTTCGTGAAGCTCTGTGTGTTGTGGCCAGTACTCTTTTCGTATACCTGCTAAACGTTGACAGTCTTGCAAGACGTGTTCTGCCGTCATGTCTGTCATATTGCATGGGCACAGGCTAGTTGTGCCAATTTTAAATTTATGGAACATGTGGGCTCTGAGCTTGTTGTGGCCGGTACGGAGGCGAAATATGACAACTTGTTCACTGCGAGAGAGACCATAGTATCCGTCACTGTCTGTGTACTGCGGATGGTCTTTTGCCCATTTGCTTCGATAGTGCGAACCGATGGTTGTTTGACTTCCTCATAGCTGATCTCGAGATCAGTCTGGGGTAGTCGCCCGCCCTCTTTGGCTAGCTTGTCGGCCTCTTCGTTTCCCCTAATGTTGCAGTGTGACGGTATCCACTGGATGACAGTGCGTTTGAGTGAACTCGTTAGTTCAGCGAGGACGTTTTGAGCTCATTCATCTCAGTTTTGCCGACGCATTTGAGGGCCGTGATGACCGATAGAGCATCGGTGAATATCACGACATTGTTGCGTGTAGTGTTTCTTCTCTCCAAGATCATTTCGGCCGCTTCTTTGATTGCCTCTGCCTCTGCTCGGTAGTTATTCGAGTATTTGCCAGTTGCAATCGCTTTCTTGGCCGTGACTTTCTTTGAGATTTCAAGCACTATTCCTCCTCCGCCGTCGCTTATTGCGTTATTTGCCGATCCGTCCGTGTAGACGTGCGTCCACTCATTTTCAGGGTACTCTGATTCTATGTGTACTTCTGCTGCAGTTTTTCTGTCGAGGTTTGTTTGATCCCTTTTGCTCAGTATGCCTGGGATTGATTCCCCTAGTTCTGGCATTTTTGTTTTCCATGGCGGACACTTGTCAATTGTCGGGATTGGTTTGGCTGTGCATTTGGACAGGACTGGATGGTCTGTGGTCAGTGCGTTTGAGATTCTAACGAAGTTAGATCTCTGTATTCTCCACTTTCCGGATTCATACATTCTTTCATGCATTGGGTGAGATTTGAGCCGTTTGAGTTTTTCCGCAAGTACTACTACTTTCTTGTCCCTTCGGTCAGTCATTGGTTGGATGCCTGTGATGGTCTCCATCGCCTTGATGGGTGTGGACTTTATGGCTCCAGTGATAATGCGTAGGGCCCGGTTTTGACTGCTGCTCACTTTTGCGAATTGCTTGTTCGATGCATTGCTCCACGCTGCCATACCGTACTCTAGGACCGGTCGCACTCTACCAGAGTAAAGTGTCTTGAGAATTTTGGTGTTTGCTCCCCATGTGGAACCTGCGAGTTTACGCATCATTGTTAGCCTGTGTCTCGCTTTTGCCGTAGCATTTTCGATCTGGGTTGCACCAAGTCAGCTTTCTGTCGAGTGTGACTCCTAGGTACGTTGGGGTTTTATTTTCTGGAAGGTTCTGCCCATTGACTTTAAGCGTTATCTTGTAATCCTTGTTATTCTGGGAGAACACAGTGTAAGTGGTCTTTGAAGGATTTATTTTCATATTCCACTTTGCTGACCACACTTCAAGGTTATTTAACGTAGCTTGCAGTCGATTTTCTGCTGTGGGCATTGACTCTTCTCTCGCCCATATTGCCAAGTCGTCGGCATACATGGCAGAGTGAACTCGTTCTGGGAGGCATGTTGCAATGTCATTGACGAAGACTAGAAAGAGAGTCGGTGAGAGCACTCCTCCTTGGGGACTCCTTGCTCCAGTGTGGCCTTCATACTTTTGTACCCCTGAACCTGAACTCTAGCTGTTCTGTTCTCTAGGTATCTATCGAGCCAATTGTACATTCGTCCCTTTACGCCGAGGGTGAGCAGTTTTAGCCTTAATCCTTCTTTGTTCGATTTGCTAATCACCATTTCATAAAATAGATTAAAGGCAAAGTAAAAACTGAACGACGTACATGAATAGTTCTGTCCCTTGTTGTTTGAAATATATCCATACGCCGTCTTGGTTACGTTATTAAGTTTTCTTAACATTTATGCAGTTTATTTAGTAAACTTAGTTTATAAATAATTTAAACTATATTTTGCTTGCTCGCTAGTATAAAGTGTTCTAAACTGTTGCAAAGTGATGCTATTTTAAGAAAAATATGCAAAAACGATGAACTATATTTTATAGTGCCTTGTCTTATAATTTGTTTACATTTGAGTGAGTTTACCTGAGGACTGTTTATAGTAGACGTACTGTGTTAGTGTATTCAGTATTCTGTTCACAAAAAAGAAAAATAATAATAATAGAATAATCATGTCAACAAATGAAGTTGTACAAAGTGTTGCTAAAAATTTGTAAGAAACTATTACACTCATGTAACTGTATTATTGTATGCGACCATTAATATAAGTAATTTATAATGAAATGGGTACTTACTTAATACTTACTAAGTTACTATTAGTATTACTATTAGTATTACTGTGTGATACTTTCTTCTGAGTTATGAGTTACGCTAATTGATGGCAGGAATTATAATTGGAATTGAGTCGTTGAAATTAAGTGAAAGTTACAAGGGCTTCGACCCTGATAGTTTCATCTAGGTCAAATGGATTTAACACAAATGAAATTTTCCCGCTTTCATGCACTTAGGCTCTTTTTAGCTTAACTGATTGTTGCGATGTTTCCTTCTAAATCTTTGATGGGAGCAAACAGAGCTATAGTTATAAGACTATAGGTTAACTTCACATTGTTAATAAAACAAAGTACGAAACATTAATGCAACATTATAATGAATAGCTCAAATTGAAACATAACAAATGTTTTTGATATTCAGCAGCTTTGTGTATTGAAGGCCTGGTTATAAATGGTCTCTGTGGTTAAGCCTTTCCCTTGCGATTTGAATCAGACAGCTTCGTTCTGTTCATGAGATCATTTTTCCCCAGAGACCACTAGAATTGTTGCTGGAGCTATGGAGTTCGTGCTTTGTGCAATACTCTAAGCAGGTGGCATGCCATTTCTGCAGAGAGGGACTGAGCCATATGGGGTAAAATCCAGTGCAATGAAGTCAATCCTCCAGCTTTAAATATACATTGTCAGCTTAGAACACAATAGAGTATATTGTCAGCTTAGAACATAATAGAGTACATTGTCAGCTTAGAACATAATAGAGTATATTGTCAGCTTCTAAACCCCACTCACAGTCTTAGAGTTTAATCCAAGTAGACTCCAGGGTCTTATTTTCTTGGCATCAGGTGCTCGCCAGAGCTGGGTTAGTAGATACAGGTAGTTCTGGATCCAATAATTGGACCCCATGATAAGGTAGGGCTGGTTTGGTTGCAGGCATTACTCATATTTTGAATTAGACCTTAGCAATCATTGCTCCAAAAAGGAGAAAATATCTTGTTGAATTGTGACATCTACCGGAAGAAATTGAACACCTGTAGGTCTGCCCAATTGATTGATTATATCTAAATTGCTATGAAGAGGGTTTAATAATCAATTATTTGTGCATATTAATTTCTTTTATGTCAGTGTTCTATTAGAATCTAAGTTTGGTGTAATCTCTTCCTAAAGGAAATATTACTTTCAAATTAAGAGGTTAGAAGATGGATTTGATTTATCTGATGTTCACCAGCCCATACTGAGTCACCCACCATTAAAATCTGTAAGTTTTCTAAAATTGTGTGCTGGTCTTCTTAAAGTTTATATTGAAAAATAGACTACACTAAATGTGCTAAACCTATATGTTTTGTCACTTGTTAGGTTAGTGTAATTGTATTGGTCTGTTTGAAGAATTCTATGTCATGATGAAGAGAATAAAGAGATTTAAGAATTCCAGTGGAAGCAGTGGAGCCAATGAATATGATCAACAAATAGATAGTGTACAAGTATTAGGGTCTTCAAGGGGGGACTGCCTAGAGTAGTTGATAGTAGCTCGGCCTGCTAGCTGTGAGACGCCTCATGCTCGGGTTCGAACCTACTGTCCGGCATTTGTTCGAGTCCCCTGGTCTTACTCAGGACGATAACGTGAGTACCTCTGAAGTCGGAGAAAATCTGTCTGTATGGCGAGGGAATACTAATTACTAGTACATTGAGCACACG
Source organism: Arion vulgaris (assembly GCA_020796225.1). Lineage (NCBI taxonomy): Eukaryota > Metazoa > Mollusca > Gastropoda > Stylommatophora > Arionidae > Arion > Arion vulgaris. The sequence goes on from CM036767.1 coordinate 11,032,619, forward strand.
GCTGCCAGTGTAAAGTAATTTACAATGTGCACGCTGCTGCCATTGTAAGAAATTGTAAAACGGATTTTCACGCAAAAATCAGTTTCAGAGATGAAACTTCGTCCTGAGTTGAAAGCGGACGGAAAAAAAAAAAAAAAAAGGGTCTTCAAGAAAAACAAATTACCAAACACAGGATTCGAACCACAAACCCATATTTCTTATGGCACCCATTGCCTAGCCCTACAATATGTATGATGAAGAGACTAGAAAAGATGCCTAAGTATTGCCTGCTCCACTATTACGTAAACAGCTTACCGCAGCTGGAAGGGTATCCTACTTCAGCGATCAACAAATGATTAAAAAAATTAATAATTCTTTCTACTCATTGTCAGCACATGAAACATGTTCATTCTCCTGGACAGATAGAATAAAAACAGACCTGAAAAAGGAACTGCTTTCATTGAGAGTTAGCAAGATATAACATTGACATAGCAGCACTTAGTAGAACCTAACTTGCAGACAAAGTCCAATTGTGAAAATGTTGCAGGCTATACTTTATTTTGGAGCAGAAAAGTAACAGAATAAAGACAAAAAGCAGGGACTGGCTTGCTTTCAAAACTTAATTCCATAAATAATATTTTGCTAAATATATTCCACATGCTCCTGCCTTGTGTAAATATTCCATAAAAATGTTTTGTTAGATACCCTCCTCTATCGTTTGCTAATATTTTATTTAAAATAAAAAATTTTCTTCTGCATACATCCCATGTGCTTTACCAATATTTCATTTAAAATTTGTTGTTAGATTTATTCCATGTACTCTAAATATTCCACTAAAATCAATTATCTTTTGCATGTATTCCATATATATGTATATATGTTCTGTTTGTTTGAACAGTTACCTGCACACCAGAATGATGGCTTGCATGATAGAGCGCTCAAGCATTATTTCAGTGATCCGGACGTTAGAATCATGCTCACACAGCTAAACAGTGTATGTTAATTAGTGGGTGTAGCAGACATTGGAAGGTTATGCAATCTGGATTGTTTTTACTTAAAAGAATTCTAAGTTATCATCATCATCAAATACTTGTCCTGAGCAGAACTTTGCCACCCCAACAGTCCTCCGAATTTTCTCTCTCTCATAGGTCAAACGTCGCCTCTGTAGCTGTCATGTTCAAACCGTCAGTCATATCATGAATCCATCTTCTCTGTGGTCTTTTTCTTCTTCTCTTTGCCAGTATGCCTCCTTCAATAATGGTCTTCTTCAGTCCCGTCGGGCTTTTATATGTCCAAAATACCTCAATTTTCTCTTTCTTATTTGTAGCATCAGCCTGTTTACCTTGATTTTGAGTTCTTCTGGTAGATCTATTTGTTCTCTTCTAAGTTATAGATAGGGCATATCATAAGACAGAAGTGTATTTGTAGTATTTCATGCAAAATACAATCATTAACTCTTAGTAGGATTGTGAAATGCGCTGCCTCGTAAAAGTTACCGAACAACACCAGAAAAGACAGTCATCAACATAAGAAGAAAGTTGGCACAGAACCTTGAATTACATTGAGAAACAAAGAATGAAGTGGTTTGGCCACTTAATAAGAATGCATCCAAACTCCACAGTATACAAAGTCTTCTACAACAGAACATCAGGAAAAAGGTGAGGGAAGACCATGAAAAGATGGTTAGATGGCCTAGCAGAATTCCGTCAAAGAGCAAAAATAACAATCCCTCAAGCCACCAGAACAGCACAAGACAAAAACAGAAAATGACGACACTGGGCAACAATGCGGTAGCAGTGTGACGACACAAGAAGAAGAAGAACTCTTAGTATACATGCTCAAAAGCCACGGTTAAACACCTTCATTTTTAAGTTTAAATTTAGAAGTTTGCTTAAAATTTACAGCTCAAATATTTCAGCTTTATAAAATTCTACTACAAATTCTAAGAAAGTTGAAATTCTATTGAAATGAAAATCATAGTATATCCTTTACAGCACTTAGCCATCAACTACAGTAAATGAGTAGTTGATTTTCAAGGCACCACTTATACGTTCAGTAGTTTTGCCATTGCTTTCTGAACGGTGAGGTTTATATTTACCATTCGTAAAAATCCCAGAAAACTTTTTTACTTTCAAACTTGCCTGCCACTGAGTTTGAAACAGATATGCTTGGATTGTGATAGAGCCTACTACTGCTTAAGCTACAGATGCTTACTTTCTATTCTATTAGTTAAAAGTTAATTGCTTATCCTTTACAGGACTTTACAAATCAATCCCAGCTTTTAAACGCTGTTTGTGATTTTTCTAGGCATTATTCGTTCAGTAGTTTGCCATTGCTTTCTGAACGGGTGGTGCTATCGTCCTTTGTAAAATCCACACGCAACAATTTGCAACCAAACTGTCCGAGCGTAATTCGAACTCGAACGGTGTGGTTAATAGACCGAGTCACTATCCCCTTAGCCACATTCTATTACAAATGATAAATACACAAGTTAGGTGGAATATATTAGGTATAATAAAATATTTGGAATAATAGGAAATAATTTTTAAATATTAAAACTGTATTAAGTGTGCAGTTAAGAATTAACATTATTTTATAATACATATTTATTATACAATTATTAGTGAAAATTACAGTAATTATACCAAGGCCTACTGTGAGATGCCAACGAGATTTAAAAAGCTAGATAAAATTGTTCTATTAGAACATAAAATACATATTTTTTTAAAAATCTCTGCTGTAGCCTTATACAAGAGGAGCATTGCAAGGGTGGAGAGAAATTGAGGTGCGGAACATGCTTGACAATTACATGACACGTTATTCCTTCAAGGTAATTTCTATATTTAACTTGAATACATAATTGAGGCATGAACATTTAACGAGGCAATGGAAAAACTTATATGTGCTTTTGAATATGTGTTACAGAAGAGTTCTCCTTATATACCACAGACAGAGAAGAGAGCAAATAGATCTGTCCAGAACAAACTCAAAATCAAAGAAAACTGGCTGATGTTACAGATAAGAAATAGAAGTATTTTGGACATATAAAAAGATATGAAGTGTTGTAGAAGACCATTATAGAATGAAAAATTCCAGCAAGATAGAAAAGAGGAAGACCATGGAGAAGATGGATCCTGGATATAACTGATGATTTGAGCTCGATGACTGCAGAGGCGAGACATCTGGCTTATGAGAGGGAGAAATTCTGAAGGACTGTTAGGGTGGCAAAGTTCTGCTCAGGACAAGCTATTTGATGATGATACATAATTGCAGAAACACAAGCACATTAATCCATATATGGTTGGTGAAATTATTATTCCTGGGCTGGAATGCATATATGACACGGTTTTTTTCTCAATGATATCAAGGGATTGGAATAGCTAATCATGGTTGTTGGGAAACACAGTGAGGATTGGTGTCTTTTTTTCAAGTATAAAGATAACTAGGATTATGTTGCTGACAGGATGAGATCTCAGTCCAAGATTATTGCCATCGTTGGTGAAGACATTGAGAATGTCCTGGCTCCATAATTGACAATGATGATTTTACATAATAAAACAGAGGGGGTACTAACCATGACAGTTCAAAGAGTAATTTGGCATGACGCAGTCAAGAAAACAAAGGTGGAACCTCTGAGGACATACAACTTTTCTGTGTTGCCATTTGGGTGGGGATCATAGACTATTGCAGTAGGGAAGAGAATTGAGTCTTTTGAAACAAAGAACTACAAAGAATTTTTAGAACACCCTTGACAAAGAAGAGTAGCGATGTAGGCACCCTTGCAATACCTGATCATCAAGAAATGTTGGCTCATGGACAATATTCTATATCGAAGACTGAATTTTTCAGCATGATTTCAGCAATTGTAGAAATATCTGTTAGACTAATTAATTATTTAATGTGTTTTAAAGATGGATACATTTCTAAGAAAATGAATAACAATGCACATGTATTAAAATTTTGTATGTGTTTTCTCCTTTTGTCGTGACACTGTAACTGAGTTGTTGCCCAGTGTTATGGTTTTCTGTTCTTGTCTTGCGCTGCTCTAGTGGCTTGGGTGATTGTTATTTTGCTTTTTAGACTGGATTCTACTATGTCATATATCAATCTTTTTAGTGATCTTCCTCTCGCCTTCTTTCCTGATGTTTTGTTGTGTGCATATATAAAAGTATACAAACAGATATTAGAGTTTGCGTACATTCTAATTTTGTATAGGCAATAAATTAAAAATATAGAAATACATATTAAGTAATTTATTTTAAAATCAAAATGTTTGAAAATACAGTTAATAAAGTCGCATATATCAAAACCCTTCCAGAAAAGATCTCTACAGAGCTGTAACCGCTTTCACCCTCACAGAGCAAAACCTCATGACACTGGTATTCTTCGTAGAAGGAAAAAAAAGCAAAGGTTAGTTAGATTTTTTCTACTTCATGTTCGTTGAGAAAATATGCATAAATAGGTTTTGTTTGGGTTGTTTTTTGTCTTTTTAAAAATCATTGTGAAAATATATGTTATGTACTGAACATCTAATGCCCGTGTGTTGCCGGGGCTCGCAAGGGGAGCAAAGAGTAGCGGCACTGCGACCTACAAGGCATGTCGTAAGAGGCGACTAAGACTAAGGTGGGGTTTGGCGTAGGGCTGGCTACTCAATCCAGTAGAAAATTTTAGCCACAAAATCCAACCAACCATGAACATATAACAAGAAGGGTCCTTGCCTGAACCCAGGGACAGCAAAAGAAGGGAGGCCGAGAAATACATGGAGACGAGATTTGGAGGCGGAGATCAACAATATAAAGAAGAGCTGGAGGGAGTTGCAGGAGATAGCTAGAGATAGGAAGACTTGGCATGAGTTGGTTGAGGGCCTATGCCCCAACCCGGGTAAAAAGGCAAAGAGAGAGAGAGAACTGAACATCTAAGAATTAAGATAGCATCAAAAGCGGTCACCAAGGTCCTCTCATGAAGATTATGTTATCAAGCTACCATGCCCAGTATGCAGACTGGTTCAAATCTACACTATACAGTTACTAGGCATACCTATTTCCTGTAGGGGTATTAATTATTACACACTTTGTTTTCTCACAACTGCAGTCAAAGAAGAACAACAATAAAGAAAAAAGTCAAATTGATATGTAGGTGGATTAGTATACATCCATCTATGTACTTTTATTGAGAAATCTAATGGTCTTGAATAGTCTTCCAACTACTAATATTAAGGTAGCTTTCCTTTTATTCTCAGTATATGACAGCTAATAGATAGTTAAACTGTCTGATTTGCTCCAGAGTCTGTTCTCCTATTTTAACTTGTAGTATTTGAATAATATATTCATTAAAGCTAATAAACACTCCCCTCTATTCAGACATATATCTGGTGGATGGCCAATCCTTCGCACAGTCCCAGATCAATACATATCTAAAGGAGAGACAGACAGACTTGTTAACTCAGCAACAAAGATAATATGTAGTTCTGTAAGTTTCTTTGCCACAACTTTTGTCTGAAAGAATAAGATTATTTTTATTGGACCATGGAAATATTTTTAGTTACTTGTATGGCTGTTGTTTGAGTTCATGATTTAGTTGAAATGTTTGCAGAAAATTAGGATCTGCACTGTTGAATCCAACCCATATTTTTTGTTGTTGTTGTTTTTTTGGTTTTTTTCCAGAAGCACTTGAGCTTTTCAGCTCTTCGGCTTGGTGCCATGGACATCGTAATCCTTCGGTTCGGTGCCATGAACACCGTAAATCTTGGGAATCTGTGGCTTTTTCTGCCATCCCGCGGAATTGAACCTGCACACACAGAAGGATAGTCACCCGTAGTCCAACGCGCTACGAACACGCTGGGCAGATGGGCAATCCAACCCATATAAAATGTGGATATTTTTTCAGAGATCCGTGATCTCAGTGTAGGTGAGATTGAGTTCCTAGTCCTATAGGAGACGGATGATAAAACATAGGTCCAGTGTTCACTATGAGTACGTATGTTGGCAATTCAAAATCGAGAGAAGCAACCTGGAAAGCCGCTACTTTAGCACAATTCATAAGAAAAGATTACAACTGAAATTCCTACAAAGATATCTTCACCAACTTCAAAATAACATCGGGACCCTCGCGGTGCTACAAAGTTATGCTCTGCCGCTGAGATCTTCCTATGTAAGAAAGAGATCAAAGCACACATGGATGTAAGAAAGAGATCAAAGCACACATGGTTACTCACTGAGGTGCAATGATGATGGTCCTATCATCAATCAATTAGACAGTAGCCGTCCCTATAACAATCAGATCTGTCACCATGCTGCAGTATATCACTAAATCTGGCACTATAAAGTGGAGTTCAAGTTGATAAAAATTTCAGAAATTTAACTGTTAAATTTGTGACCTATTGAACAATATTTCTCCAAGTTATCAATTTTTGGATAAGAGCTAAAGACCAAATCTAGTGACTCAGTCTATTAACCCCGACGTTCTGAGTTCGAATTACGCTGCGGACATTTGGTTGGAAATTGTTTCGCGTTGAGTTTTACAAAAAGGACGATGGTGCCACCTGTTCAGAAAGCAATGGCAAACTACTGAACGTAATAATGCCTAGAAAAATCACAAACAGCGTTAAAAACTGAGGTTGATTCGCAAAGTCCTGTAAAGGATATGCAATTAATTAACCTAACTTATAAAAATGACTTTGTTACAGAAATCTACATTGAAAAAAATAACATAGTGTTAGAAATGATTTCAGCATTATGTTCCATGAGAAACAGGGAATTGAAAATGTTATATAAATAGTTATAAGTTGCAGTTCTACATTCCATTGGCAATGGAGTGAAATAGATCAAAGTGCAGTGTCCACTTGATCTCGGCCAAAGGGTGGGAGTCTTCATAAAGCCAATAGGTAACTAATTACATTTAAACAAATTCCGAGCAGTTTACATTAGAAAGAATGATGACGTTCAGATTTTGTGCATGTTTCAAACGTAACTGGGTTCACTCGCTGGGAACACACCTTAAGAAAACCTTGGTGGAATATAACAAGATAGGCCTTTTCCTGGATCTCGCAGGAAAAGTGAAAGAGAGGAAAGCCTAATAAAACATGAGGAAGAGATCTGGAGGCAGAAAGAGCTGGAAAAAGCTGCAAGAGATAGCTAAAGATAGGAAGATTTGGCATGAGTCAGTTGGGGGCACATGCCCCAACCAAGGCTATAAAGGCACAAGAGTAGAGAGAGAGAGAGAGAGAGAAGGGACTAATCACTATGCTATAATGGTTCTTATACAAACATTTTTAGTTTTTATGCTGTGTAATAGAATGTAGAGACGGTTTAGCATATGCGTAAGCCTGTCAATTCAAACACAAGAGGATTGTGCGTTCAATCCTACACTCAACATTCCCATTGTGAGAAAAAGAATTGGTCCTCCTGCCTCCTGCAAAATAGGAATAGACATATGAAGTGACAGGCACTTCGACCCCAATTTTGAAACGACTACGGAAATTTAGAAAAAAATAGAATGTCACTTTTCTTATCTATATTTTAAAAATAAAAATGGTGTGCTTGTTTTAAGGCACTTTGTAAGCTAATGTTCATTTTTGTAAGACTGTTCTTGATGCCTTCACTCCATCTTTTACGTGGTCGTCCTCTTGCTTTGTACTCATTATACTTTTTCTGTGTGGCTCTCTGTGGTAGGTAATACCAGGGCATTCTTGTCAGGTGTCCAAACCAGTTAATCTGTTGTTCTTTTATGAATTGCATGACTGGTTTCACATCCAGTCTCCTTCTGATTTCTTCATTTCTAATTTTGTCTCTTATTGTTACACCTGCAGCTCTTCTAAGACACCTCATCTCTGTCGTTCTGATTTTCTGCTCATTAACTGCTGTTATTGGCCATGTTTGACACTGGTAACATAGTGTTGGCCAGAAAATCGTTCTTATGAGATTGACTTTAGTTTTTAGCGGTATCTCTTTATGTGACAACAGTGGTGTTAACTGTCCCAGTACCTGGTTAGCTTTCGTGCAGCTATTGTTGATTTTGCTATTGATACTTCCATCTGTTGTGAAAATTGCTCCTAAGTATTTGGCCTCAATTGTTTGTTTATGTCTACGTTCTGGAGTTTTATTGTAAGGTTTTCTGGTTGTCTACTTATTGCCATTGTCTCTGTCTTTATTATATTCATTTTCATGTTGTACTCTCCCTCCATATTAGCCTACCTTATCGTGGTTGGAGGGTTTGTGTGCCTTAGGATCCTTCAGGCTATGTCGGCGGGAGTCTAACTCCGGCAGGTCTAACCAAGCCGAACAGACTGAAGGTGAAAGGCCAGACCAAAGGCGGGGAGCAGGATGGGGCCTCATAAGGTGACAGTGCAGAACCCACCGGCAAGTGGTAAATGCTCTGGCTGCAACCAACCCATCCCCAGCTATGGGACAAATAGCACTTGTCCTCTCTCTCTTGAGGGGACATCCTTTTTCTTGTCTTGTCTTCTACTTCTATGACACTTTCCCTTAAGCATAAGGGATTAAACTACAGTGTCCAGGAAGCACACCCTGCATAAAAGCCTGGGTTGGTGAGCCCGGCAACAGAAGGCTGAAGTCATCTAGAGTAGGACGACTCCAGACAAACCGGGAAGACAGATCTCTTCAGCAGGGGACTGCAACTGTCTAGAGAACAACCTCAAAAAGATGTCCTCAGAAACGGAATGTGTCAGCCATTATTGGCGGGAGGAATCGACACATACGAACAACTCAAATGACCATGCGCAATGACCATGTTGTACTCTCACCTTGATGTTAACTAAGCTCAAATGGTTCTGGAGAGATTCTTTATTTTCTGCAATCAGTATTTGGTCATCTGCAAATAAAAGTTCTGAAATATTATTTGAATTATTATTAATATTAAAAATGGTTGTTTGCCAATTGATCAAACTTTCTAAACTTTATGCACAAAAGATATGCTCATTATCTTTCAGCAGTTAGTTATGGGTATGTATGCTAAGGCTTTATGTTTCTCGCTGGTTATTTATAAACACTTATTGCCTGTCTTCTCAAGAGCTCTTGCCTATTTGTTCAAAGTTAAATTTCAAATTCATGTACCATTTGATTGTAAACATATAAACTGCAGGTGTAAGGGGAAATGAATGAGCCGATTGCAGGTATGACTGCTGTAAAAAGCAGGCAAGCCATGGACCAGGCTGATATTCTAAATTCCCTAAGGAGAAAGGACGTGTAAATGATTCAAGCAATGGTGGTGAATCTACAACCCTAACCAGACTACAAGAATTTCAAGTCAAATGTAGTACTATTCTTTGCTCCCTTTGTAGACCCCGGCAACACATGGGCAATCTTCTCTTATAAAGATAATTATAGCATCTTGATAATTAACCCTACCTTCATCAATTAAATATATGATTCAGGAAATGAAAACCCATGTTGTTTACAGCCGAAGGTCTATGCATAAAGAAAATAAATGAATTTAAAGATGTCATAAAATATATATATTAAAAAAAACTGTGTAAAGAATAAAACAAATTTGTTCTGCCTGTGAGGTGCTGGGGCCCAAGGAAGCAAAGAATAGTACCACTGTGACCTACAAGGCATATCATAAGAGGTGACTGATGTAGAACTTAGGAAGCTACCTAGTAAATAAAAAGCATCGCATAAATCAGATGTGCTGGCCTACTTGTAGGCGCATAACTGACACAATGTACAATTGATCTTAGTCTCAGATCACATATAAATCACACAGAGTGGTTAACAAGTGATCAATATGGAGCGTTTGAAGAAGAAGAAACAATTTTGAAAATGCACAATGAACACCAGTATCTAGCTTTATTTGTACAAGTTTTTATGTTGATTGTGCTGCACAAACAGGTGTTAGCCAACTCCATTGGTAAGCTACCAAATATATATAACGAAGAAAACAAGCTCTCAGTTTTGAAACTTTTTCAGGTATCTATTTAAAACTTGCTTTGATTTGTTTTCTAATAGTTTGGCTGTTAAATAAATAGTGTGCATTACTTTCATTTATTACATTCTTAGAAGTGACTGTTTCTAACTAAATCCTGAATTTGAAATGGGAATTACATATTTTAATATATAAATTTACTTATATTATATATTAGTGTAAGCGTTCGCCTATTGGCTCGGATTCAAAAGTTTTGTAGGTTCAATCCAATGCTTGATGTTCCACACACGAGGAAAGGAATTGGCCATACCTCCTGCAAACTAAGGACTAGAAATGTGAAATGATTGGCACTTTATACCCTAAAGTCTGAAAAGGCTACCGGAAATGTTGTTTTTATTTTAAATTATGTATAAATATATTTATTTTAATAAACTTTTTATGGGTATGGTGAGCTACAGTAGCAAGTGGACTTTGGAATGACTGCAACGAAACCTGGTCGAAAAATATCGAGCTAAATGAGAAGCTGTACGGAGGGACAGAGTCCCTAAAAACAACAGCAGAATTTATGTGGAAATCTGGTACTTCAGTCCAAGCGGTGATCGCAAGAGAGTGAGAGAGAGAGAATGACTGCTACAGCGGAGGATGGAGCACAAATGGAAATCCCAATGTGTCAGGACGCCAATCAAATAACATACCATAAAATTATTTATATTGTATGGAGTTTTCAGTAAGATATTAATACATGAAAGTTGCAAATATTGATTGGATTTGTTATGAAGAAAACAAATACAATGGTAGAAGAAAACAGAAGCCAACAGTAAATATTAACATGGAAAGATGCTGAAGTGAGTAAACTTTTTATATTTTGTGGACTTAGATTTAGAGTAAAATATGTAAAAACTCAAGAAATAAAATATTTAAAAAAAATACGTTTACAGTATGAAATATTACACCCAATGAAAAACGTAATCTGTTTCTTGGAGTGCTCCATATCAACCACTTGTTAACCACTCTTTGTGATTTCTATGTGACTCCAGCCTAACAGCGATTGTATGTTGTGTCAGTCATGCACATACAAGTAGGCCAGCACATCCGATTTCTCCATCACTTTTTATTAGCTAGGGTAGCTTCTTTAGGCCCCTATCTCAGTTGCCTCTTACGACATGCCTTGTAGGTCACATTGTTACTATTCTTTGCTCCTCTTGCGAGCCCTGCCAACACACTTGCGAAAAACTTAATCAAAATTAAAATAACTTATTTTTCTTTCAATTAATTTTGTGTATTACTGAAGTAAATAAACAAATACTGTACATATACTTCTCTCCTGCTCCATCTTGGTCCATCAAGGTATATATATATATATATATATATATCCATGTATTGTCTAATTTTAATGTGGTATTTTCTTCCTTTCTTTTTCCTATAGATTCTGTTTCAGTGCAGGAAGAATTTGATTAATTTTCTTTGTAGCATGCCCCATCATTTGCTATTTATGATTTTTATCTTTTTTTGTGTGAACTGTTGGGATTTGTTCCAGCATTCTTTATTCACTGTTTCACACAATCTGTGTTTTTCGGTCAGTATGTTTTTGAAATTTTTGTATATGGAGTAATATATATTGTTGTTGGATGGTCTGACATCTTGGTTCTACAAAAGATCAAAGTCAGAACTGATTACCTGAAGGAGAGAAGTTTGGAGATAGATGATCACCTACACCAGCAGACATGGCACTTGATTGATTGATATATTATATCTGTGTTGTGTGCATGTGGTGCACATTTTATAATTATCTTTTTCAATATTCACTCAATCTCTTTCATTGGTTTGTACATTAAATATTTTTAAACCATTCACTTTGTTTGTGCAGCACTATATCTACATTTATTCTTACTTTTGACTTGATTTTATTATGTATACAATATTTTTGTTGTTGGTATAATATATTTTTCAGGTTCATTAGATTTAGTCAGAATTTTTCAATTTCAACATTTCCGTAAAAGATTATTAACAATATAATTATGTTTTAGCATTTTACAACACAAATAGAACTTGAGCTTAATTCACTTGCTTCAAACATGTCAGTCTCATGCAATGAAGGAAAGTTACTAATTGAGTTTAATTCTGCGTTGCCTATTGCTTTTATTTATATTCTGTAGTTTAGTTTGTAGTGTTTATTGAATGCCTAAAATTGCATAAATGTAGCATATGCATCTTTGTGTTACTTTTGTTTTGTTTTTGATTCAGAAGCAAGATAGCTATTTTTTATATAACTTGCTTAATTAAATTTATTTCTTTGATAATTTATGTTTAGAAGTAACTGCAGTTGCTTATGAAGTTAAGAAAATCGGAATGAAATTACGGGAAAATTGTTTTAAAAAAATATTAAAATTTATCAGCAATATAACAATCTGGTTTAACAGTATTAGAGACAAGAAGTTGTCGAGGCCCCTTATCATCAATACCAGCTGGTGTAGCACAAGAAAGTGAAATATACCTATAGTATAAAGAGAAAATTGTATTAAAAACGGTCTTAAGATGAATGATTTATTAATTGCACTAGGTTTCCGCATATGGCTTCTGTTCCTGTAGGGGCAGAAATGGCTCCCATCAGTCAAAAGTGTTGCACAAAGCTTGTACTTCATAGCTCCAGCAATAATCCTGTTAATCTCACAAAAAAGGAATGTGACTCAGTCTAGATTTGGACCTACAACCTTTAGAATGACAGGCAAATATCTTAACCACTTCATCACAGAGACCCCCTAATCTTAGAACTGTATTCAAAAATTAAATAAAATTCTTCAATAGGGGATTTATTTGTGAGTATTCTAGTTTGAAATAAATTTGTTGTTATCGAACTTTAACTGGCATATATTTAATATATATTCTTTTATGTATAATACAAATCAGAATGACTTCTCAACCTCAACTACTGCCAGGAACAAGAGAGTATCTCACAATAGACATCTGCCAGAAATACAAGAGGTATCATTTGTGTAGCTATACATTTAACCAGCCAACTTCTGTAGACACAAAGATAAAGTTTGTGAGATAAATTGCCATTGATCTCTGAACCTCATAAAATAAAAACCTGTACATCAAACCACTCCAAAAATGTAGAAATAAAAAAAGCCAATTAAAACAATTAATAAAAAGATGAAAAGCTTACAATAAGCTAGCATTCAGCAAATGGGATGAAATCAGCATAAGTGAACTATAGCTGACTAAGACTCTACATCTTAATGGTAGTCATGGGGGTGGGAACTATGAAATATAAAACCACTACAGACTGTATTCTGAATATTCTGATTTTAAATAATTCCAAGTTTGAATAGTAAAACTTCGACTGGGAAAACATTTTCGTGTTCATTGTCATGGATTTTTGCATATCATGGATTGAACACTTTGCTTATTTACAACATTTACAAAATTCACATGTTGAAGATTCATTGCTGTGGTGGAAGATGAGTGAAAACACATTCTTTAGATTGATGTTGTTGGCAAGGAAAACTGGTTTTTGTATACTGGCAACAGTATTGTCATGTAAGAAATTGTTCACTTCTGCTGGTTACATTGTAAACAAAACATGCTTTTTATTTGAATGCCTTCTTCTTCTTTTTCTGTTTTCGCTTGCTGGGAATTCAGGCGTTAGCCATGATGCCTGGTATTGTGCCTCTGACTGATTTTTGTGTAAAAGCTGCTTTTACCATTTGACTGATGTCCTGAGCCATGCAGGCGAGCCTTCGCTGACTTCAGATGTATTTGAAGATTAGACCCTTCAAGTGTGATCTTTACAGGAAACCTGTAGTCCGAACCACTTGCCATGAGTCCTCATACCCTAGGAACTTTCATGGCCAGTAACTATTTGAATGCCATATTTTGACTATTTTTGGCTTGTTTGCCTTCGAAATCTGGTGAAAGAAGACGATGAACAACATTTTAATCATTTCATTTGAAGGTCTAAATTTATTAGTTATTTACTTTTTTTCAAAGTTTTAATATATTTTTGTCCATTTCTTACTGAACTAAAATAAACTCTGAAGAAGCCATCAATTTTTGAATAGTTAACTATTTCAAAAATGTAACTTTACCAACCCTAAGTATAAGAAAGCAACATGTACTTAGATATGATTGGTATCATGGTACATTTTACATTCCCATGCATTCTTTGTTCTTCGCTGTAGCAGCCGTCCCAAAGTCCACCTGCTCATTTACCCATGAGAAGTTGGTTATCATATCGTCTCTCGCCCGAGTGGTTACCGGGACCCAAATTTGGGGTATAAAGAATAGAACCACTGTTAACTGTCATGCATGTCGTAAGAGGCGACTAAGGAGGTTTGGCTGAAATCGGATGCATGTGTCCTAAATGTGTAGAAGTCAACCTGTTGCCTTGCAGGACGACTGTGGACAGGACAGCCAAAGGCTAATGGAGAGCAAACCCAGTAAACTTTGGCTGAATCCTGACACATCGCCGAAGGATAAGTACCAGAGCTACAAATGGCGCTGAAGATGTGATGAAACCCACCCATGCTAAGGCTGCATGAATCAGATTTCCACATGAATGAATTTATGGAGAGATCTGGTACATTGGTCTAAGCGGTGATCGCGAGAGAGATATCATCTCTGTCTGGCATGTCCATACTTAGTTTCCTAAGATAGCTAGATAGTCTATATATATTCCTCTCACACCATTATACATTACATACCGCCTGCAAGTAATTTCACCATACTGCTCTGTCCTGGGAAATTCGCTCAATCTCTTCCATGAATTAAGTCCGATATTTGTTGATTCTCTCAGCAAAGTTCGTTTCAGGCTTTCCCTAGGGCGTCCTCTCTTTCTTGAACCTATTGCCTCCCACTTCAATGTCTACTTTGGCATTCTTTGATCATTTCTTCTTAAAGTATGCCCAACATATCTTCATTGTCTCTTTCTTAAAACAGTTGCTACTAGTGGTTGACCAGACATTTCTCTGAATTCACCACTTCTCGTATAGTTAAATAGTGTATGCCTATTGGATATTAGAGTAAATCCTGATAGTCATAAGTTCCTAATGTAGAATTATAAACTATTAAAAATTATATTGTTTCTCATGTCAGGCCACGAACTTTTATCTCTCTTTCCAGCGTTTTTCCATGTTTCCTTTGTATCTCTAGGCCTTCTTTTCTCATGTGCTATCAATTGGAGAGCTGTCCTAGCCAATGCTCCTACTAGCATACAAAATATATGACTGACCCATCTTCATCTTCATCTTTCAATGATGATCTCCAAGGATATTTGTTCATTTAAACAACTTTCCATTTGTTATCGAATGTGACCAGAATTTTTGCATAAATTTTCTTGAAATTTTTTTTTGGAATGTCTCCAGCTTGTATATGTATAATGTTATGGGTCATTTTCTAGCACTTGCTACTATATAAAAACTTATAACACTCCCAGGACACTGCTATCATTTTTATGCTGCAGAAAAATCTTTAATTTTGGTAGTGTTAAACTAACCATAAATTTCTAGTACTTTAGTTCTGTTTACTTGAAGTATGGTATATTAAATACTAAATATATACTAAATATATTAAATACTAAATTGTTTAGAATCGCATATCAATAACACTTATAATAAAATATTTAACATTTGAGAAATGTATGTGCATGAAAGGGAGATTCTGTGGCTGAGTGGTTAAGCCCTTTGCCTTGCGAGTCGAAGGTCGTGGGTTCGAATCTGGACCGCGGCCTTCTGTTCACGAGTGCAGTTTTTCCAGAGACCCCTAGGATTGTTGCTGGAGCTACGGAGTTCGTGCTTTGTGCAATACTCTCGGCAGGTGGCATGCCATTTCTGCAGAGAGGACCGAGCCATATGGGGTAAAACCCGTGCAATGAAGTCAATCCTTCGGCTTTAAAACCCTTTTAAAGGGAGATTATTGTGATATATTTTATTTATCAACAAAACTAGAAAAATGTGTTTACTGACAATTTGTTAGACATTTATTCAGCTTTATCTACATATGTACAAGCTTCATTGACTTGTTAAGCTGTATATCCATATGTACAAGCTTCAATGATTTGTTAATCTGTATATCCATTTGTACATGCTTCATTAGTTTTGTTGAAGGGCATATGCCATGTGAAAATATATTTTAATAGTTAAATCTATTTAGGATGTAGTAATTTGTACTTCTTCTTCTCTTCTACCATTTTCTTCTATATAATCTTGGATTCTCCAAAAGGAATTAATTCTTATTTTTCATGTTTGTTAGCCTACACGCTCTGATATAACCTATATAAGGTTCGTTCTTAGGTTGAAAGGGGCTTTAGTCCCTCACAAACAAAACAAATAAAAGTATTCTCCTGATTATACAACTTCTGATTCTCTGTAAGGGATTAATAAAACTTTTTATGTTTTTGGCGTACACACCTGTAATAACCAATAAAAACTTATTCTTAAGTTGAAAGTAGCTTGCCTTGACTTAAGATAACTTGAATTCCATAAAAATACAAACAACAAATAACTATAGAGGTATTTGAACTCAAGTTTTTATCAAATGAACACATGTTTTGCCTAGAAAATGTTATGGCAATATGAAAAAATAAAAATTCTTGTATATCCTTTACAGGACCTCGCCATCAACCGCAGTAAATGAGTTGTTGATTTCCTAGGCACCACTAATATGTTTAATAGTTTTCCATTGCTTTCTGAATGATGAGGTAGAGATCAATGGAAATTGATCTCTGAACTGCTACCGGGTTGTTGCCCAGTATCTCGTGGTTTTCTTCTTTGCGTTCGTTCTTTACGACCAATTTTCATCACTCTTTGTGATATGTTTGATCTTTGTCAATTACGTGTATACCTTGCACATTGGTTTGGTAGGCCCCTAAACGCATAGACTGCTACATGTTTAGGACACGTGCATCCGATTTCAGTCAAACCTCCGTAGTCGCCTCTTACTACATGTGTGGCAGGTAACAGTGGTTCTATTCTTTGCACCCCAAATTTGGACCCTGGTAACCACTCGGGCGTCGTGGTTTTCTGTTTTTGTCTTGTTCTGTTCTGGTGGCTTGGGTAATTGTTATTTTTGCTCTTTGACAGGATAGTCATTAACTAATATACACATTTTTCAAGTTCCATGATTACCTGGGTCAGCTGACATGGTAGAAGATGCTGATGATAATAAAGAAAAATAACCAATTTTTAAAGTTCTATGCCACAAACCCTGATTGTGGTCACTTTTATTGACAAGTTTTTTTTGTAAAGGGAATTGAAGCCTCTTTCAGCATAGACATGTCTTTTCAACCTGACAAGTATTTCTTGATCGTCATTTGGCGATTAAACCAAGAACATTAAAATAAGAATTAGCTCTTGGTGTCGAATCCATAAAATATAAAATGCTGCCTTTCACTCCGAATTTTTTAAATGTTCAGACATATTTATTTTGCAATGTATACTAAATTGGTTAGTGTACTAGCTTTGTGTAACCTTAAAAAATACAGTGAGCCAGTATATCAGTTCAGAAGAGTGAAGGAGTTAAGTTTGCATTTGATTTATAGTTAAATATTAATTATAAAAAATAAGTAAATATTTACTTTTATCGTTCCTTATATTTCTTATTTTGTCTCTTCAAGAAAACATCACGCAGAACAAGATCTGAGAACAGGTAAGGTTCATGTAGAAGGAGACATCAACTTGTATTAAACATACTTGTTTTTGAAAACATAATTTGACCCTTTAGCTGCTAAGGACGTATATATATATACGTTTTTGCCATTCACTTCTAAAGATGCATTAATATGTCTGTTATTATCCTCTCCTCTGTGGGCTAAAGACATGTTAACACGTTATACATTGCTACTGTCACTACTATAGGCGTACATTCACGTTTGTGACCTAGAAACAAAGAGTAGTTATTTATAGCTCACCCTTCGGAAAGTATGTAGCAGCGAAAGGGTTAATTTGATGTTAAATGTTTTTAAACAATTGATTGTGCCGGTATGGTGCCGGAGCCTGCAAGGGAAGCAAAGAATAGTGCCATTGTGATCTACAAGGCATGTCGTTAGAAGCAACTGATGTAGGAACTAGGGAAGCTACCCTAGTGAATGAAAAGCATCACAGAAATCAGATGTGCTGACCTACTTGTAGGTGCATAACTGCACATCGTACATCTCTCTTAGGCTCAGATCACATACAAATCACAAAGAGTGGTTAACAAGTGGTCGATGTGGAGCGTTCGAAGAAGAAAAATATCCCTAAGTAAAATATCTGCATTTCCTGTAGTCCAATCGCAGACTGTATACACACCAAAAATTATTGGCCATGCTGACCTCAAATCCCAGAATTTTCACATGTTGTCAATAGTGCAGACTGTTATCAACTTTGCTTTTGCTGACCACACTCCGGACAGACCTATAGATGCTCAACATTCCACAGCTGATGTCAAAGAGTATTTGTGATGATTCCCATGGCTTGCTGTTTAACTCTTTCCACGCTTTAAGCCGCACACTGCGCCACGGCGGAAGTCCATTGCACGCTTTAAGCCGCACACTGCGCCATAGACTTGCTTCCCTTATAAGAAGTCTTTCTAGTTTTACTTCTACTATTTTACTTATACTACTTTTTAACCTTGTATATTCTATTAGGTTGTCAAGTTTTCTTCAATTTAAATGTAATACTATATATATGTTTATTTATTGACAAATATTGGATGCTGTAATTTATTTTTAAATTATCTTTTTTTACTTCCCTTGAATTAACTGATTAAAAATTGAGAGAATAAATGGGCTGGAAGAGTTAAACACATTCCTCATTCTGCCTCTCAGGTGTCCAGTCCCACTAGAAACTATTGAGATTTAAAGCTCCCTGAACTTCTGTGTAGATTGAAACATGATTGATATCTCCTAACTGAACAGACGATCAATAAGCAACAGACTGATATTCCATTTATTAAATCTTAACTCTTTCCACGCTTTAAGCATCACACTGCGCCACGGCGGAAGTCCGTTGCACGCTATAAGCCGCATACTGCGCCATAGAGTTGCTTCCCTTATATAAGTCTTTCTTGTTTTACTTCTACTGTTTTACTTTTACTACTTTTCAACCTTGTTATTCTATTGGGTTGTCCAGTTTTCTCAATTTAGTATATAATAATATAGGTATGTTTATTTATTAACGAGTAGTTGGGATCGTTTTATTTAAAAAAAATTTTTTTTTTTTTACTTTCCTTGAATTAACTGCTTAAAAATTGAGGAAATAACTGCGCGTGGAAAGAGTTAATGCATTGGCAATCTGTGATATTGATGCAAATCTGTCTTGCCCTCATTATTGTGAACACCCCATGTCCAGAACAGTGTATCCAGTAAGTCCTAAGAAGGTTAGAAGTCTCGACAAATAACATCCACTCAAAGCACAACCTGCAGATTTGAGTATCTTCATAACAAAAAGGAATATATATAGAAATACCAGAAATGGTTTTTCTGAGACAAAGATATCAGAAAAGCAACAGAACTAACACATCAGCAAAAAAGGTTGTCATCAAGGTAGCAAGATACACAGCAGCAATTATTTTATTCTCATTGTGCTCACCTGCTATGAATTCAGGCGTAATCAGGGCAGGGCAAAATGTATGGTGCTTCTGACTAAATTTTGCGCAAAGACCTGCTTTCCTTATTATCAGTGTCTTCTGCGTACAGGTGTTCGTTCTCCGACTTCAAAGGTAACAGCAGCAATTAAAATCTTCAACATAATAGTAGGAAGGATTAGAGAGAAATAGAAACTTAGCAGACAAAATTACTGATATAAGGGAAGACTGCAGTAAAACTATGTAGCAATGGCGAAACAGGTAAAATAAAGTACTGTAGTTTTACAAAATACAAAAACAATAACAATACGCAGTAACGTATCAGCCAAAAGGCCTTTATCAAGTAGACTTGGCTGAAATCGGATGCACATGTCAAGCGTTAAAGTCTATTGTTAGGCCTACAAAAATGCCGCTCATCTGCAGATCGAGATCACAGAGTGATTAAAATTTCATAAATGACACAAAGAAGAGATCTATAACAAAATTACTTGGAATCGATTAAATATTGACCTAAATGGTCAAAGTCGAGTATTGACTCATGATGGTTTAACCATATAGGTCCTTCCCATAGAAATGGTTACCTTTAATATTGACCTATGACCAAGAGTCCACACTATGTTACAACATTCTGATTGTCTTGTCTTTGGTGAATTATGTTACAAACGTATACTTTTTTTTTGTCTGCAGAACAAACTCTGACCCTAAATCCACATCACCAACACAAAGTTCTAGATCCTCTACAGGTTCTTATAGTACTGGTACTTCTGATTCATTAACATCCTCCTCTTCATCGACCTCCTCCTCATACGACAGCACTTCCAAACAATCTCCCTCAAGAAATACTTCTTCAACGGTCATTAACATGCCTGAGCAGAAACAACAGGAAAAAGTTTGTGTTGCCAAGTCAACACAGACTGCAGCAACTTATGATGTTGATAATAGTACTGACAGACAACAGACTAAAATGTCTGATAAGGTCAGATATTACCTGTCTGTGAGAACACTAAATTAACATGTTATCACTTTACTTTAGTAGCTTTTGTTTAGTTAATATGTGTATATACATATATCTATCTATTCTCTAATCCTGAATCCTGTTTGCCTTTCAGTGTCAGGTCGAAAAAGGAAACACCTGGAGCGAGCCTCTCTATGCACCTTGTCTTTCTTTCTCTTCTCCAATCCTGATTTGTATACATACTGCAATTTCTTTAGCTATTTTATTGAAGTAATTTTTTTCTACCTAATTTCAACCTGCTTTTTCCCCCCTTTACTTCTGTTTTTCATTTAACTCTTTCCACGCCCATTTATTTCCTCAATTTTTAAGCAGTTAATTCAAGGAAGTACAAAAAAATGTTTTTAATTACGATCCCAACTACTCATCAATAAATAAACATATATATATATTATTATATACTAAATTGAAGAAAACTGGACAACTAAATAGAATAACAAGGTTCAAAAGTACTATAAGTAAAATTGTAGAAGTAAAACTAGAAAGACTTCTTACAAGGGAAGCAACTCTATGACAAAGACATGGGGGCGAGCTTAAAGCGTGGAAAGAGTTAACTACATTTTCGACATCTTCTTTGACTTTGGCACGGACTGACAAAGTAGTTGATGACCAACATACATTGGTGGCATCTTGTATGGCAACAACAAAATTCTCTCTACCATGCCTTGTTAAGGCCATCTTTCAAATTGACCGAAGCCTCACCCATGTGGTATAGGGGCCCGTAAGGGAAACAAAGAATGATACCACTGCAACCTACAAGGCATGTCATAAGAGGCAACTGATGTAGGCAGAAGCTTCCTAGTAAATATAAAGCATCGAGAAATCGGATGTGCTGGCCTACTTGTAGGCGCATAACTGGCACAACATACAATCGCTCTTAGGCTCAGATCACATACAAATCACACAGAGTGGCTAACAAGTGGACGATATGGAGTGTGCGAAGAAGAAGAATATATACATACTAACCCTTTCACTCTGTAATTTAAAAAAAACACTTTCTGACACATTTACATTGCAATGTTTGCTGAATTGGGAAGCGATAGCAAGAGAGAGGAAGAGCTGGAAGAAGTTTGTTGAACACCTGTGCTCCGTTGGGATTTGAAAGGTGAAGTGTGTGTGAAGTGTTTGCTGAATTAGCCTGTATACTGGTTTTGCATCATCTTAAAAAATACTGGGATCCGATAAATCAGCTCAGAAGAACGAAGGAGTTAAGAGATGCGGGGTCGCTGATAGTTTATAACATGCTACGCTAGAGATCATGCGCCACTGAATTCTGGGGTTTGAATCCAGCGTGGGCCAAAAATTGCGTGTGCATATGGTATACAATTGGACTACAGGAAACCCTGATCCTGTACTTGGATTTGGATTACAAGTACCCTGAAGTTGAAGTAAGGCTCGCTGGAATGGCAAGAGACACAGTGTTAAGTAAAGCAAGTCTTCATGCAAAATTAGTCAGATGTGCTACATTCCATCATGAATGGCTGAATTCATATAAGATGTATAAGTAAAGCAAGTCTTCATGCAAAAATTAGTCAGATGTGCTACATTACGCATCATGAATGCATCTGAATTCATATAAGACGTAATAAGTAAAGCAAGTCTTCATGCAAAATTAGTCAGATGTGCTACATTACGCATCATGAATGTGCCTGAGTTCATATGAAAAGTAAAGCAGTCTTCATAAAATTAGTCAGATGCTACATTACGATCATGAATGTCTATTCATATAAACAATAAGTAAAGCAGCTCATGCAAAATTAGTCAGATGTGCTACGATCATGAATGTGCCTGAGTTCATATATGAAGTAAAGCAAGTCTTCATGCAAAATTAGTCAGATGTGCTATTCATCATGAATGCATCTAATTCATAATCGAATAAGTAAGCAAGTCTTCATGCAAAATTAGTCAGATGGCACATTACGATCATGAATGTGCCAGTTCATATAATCAATAAGTAAGCAGTTCATGCAAAATTAGTCAGATGCACATTCGATCATGAATGCCTGAGTTCATAAGAAAGTAAATAAAAATAAAAATGTCAAGATGTTTTATATCCTACAATCACAGCCCTTTGTTTAAGAGATGCTTTGAGTCTATATCTATTCATCACTATTTGATATGTTGTTTGTATGTTTATATAATTAATATGTAATTTTGTGACATAATCTTGAACTGTAATAGTATAGTGGCTGGTATGCGTCTACTACCAAAAGTCTAGTTCATTGTATTAACAGTGTTGAATGTTTATCACCTGATATCTAAAATATCGCCCGAGTGGTTGCCAGGGCCCAAATTGAGGTGTAAAGAATAGAACCACTGTTACCTGCCACATGTCGTAAGAGACGACTAAGGAGGTTGGCGTGGGGCTAGATACCCACACCATAAAAACATTAGATGGTTACAGAACGGAGAGCGACCGAGTAAATGCTGGCTGAAACCGGACACATCGCCAAAGGATAAGCACCAGAGCTCCAAATGGTGCTGAAGATTAACGTAAAACACACCAATGCTAAGGCTGCATGAATCAGATTTCACAGGAATAGAATTTATGGGGAAGTCTGGTACATCGGCCTGGGCGGTGATTGAGAGAGAGAGAGATATCTAAAATATTATAGACTGAACAAGATTTTAAGTATTATCAATTCTTTATCTTTTTCTGATCATTGGAACAATAAAAATAAGAAATATGGTTATATGTGTTAATCAAGAAAAATCAATTTATAGCAAATTAACTGTTTGCTGGTAGACAGTTATACATGTCCATAAACCAATCTACGCCCTTTCTGCCCAGCGTGTTCGTAGCGCATTGGACTACGGGTGACTATCCCTCTGTGTGTGCGGGTTCAATTCGCGGGATGGCAGAAAAAGCCACAGATTCCCCAGATTTGCGGTGTTCGTGGCACTGAACCGAAGGGTTACGATGTCCATGGCACTGAGCCGAAGAGCTGAAAAAGTTCAAGTGCTTCTGGATCGGAAAAAAAAAATCTACGTCAACTGCTAAAGTGCAAGAGCTTGATTTGAAGATTGGAGTGGCCAGAAAAGAACAGCATAACAGGTATATGGGTAGGCTCATCAACCAACATTGAACTGGTATGGTTAGTTGCTGGACGCTTTTGAAGATATTGGGAAGGAGAGCGAAGCAATCGGAGCACCTATGGACATGTCCGGAGTGCAAAGAAGATATTCCAAACTGAAACTGAATTATACATATGTTTATATTTTGTGTATATTTTAAGTTTTGATTATTGTAGTCATTTTTTTAATTGACAGCTGGAAAAGGAAGTTAATGATGGGGCGCAGTGTGAATATCAAGTGTTCGTCAAAACAGGATACCAAATTGGTGCAGGTACCACAGCCCAGATCAAGCTTACACTATATGGAGATAAAGGAAGAACCAAAGAATTTGGCTTGAACAGTCTTTCTAAAAGACATAAGATACCATTCCAGAAAGGCAGTGTAAGAACTTATTTTTTCTGATATATCTAATATTCTTCTTCTTCTCTTCACCCTTTGCCCCTAGGGAGACATAGGTCCGTAACCAAGGCCTTCCAAGCTCGCCTTTCCAAGGCTATCTTTTCCAGATCTCTCGCCTCTCCCCATTTTCTTGCATTCCATCTCCAACTCACATCTCCAGGTGTTCCTGGGTCTTCCCCTTCATCTATTGCCCTGGGGGTTCCATCGGAGAGCCTGTATATCTAATATAGAGTTAGTTAATGTTATAAAGATATAGAAAGCAAGGTGAATGAATTTGAAAATAAATGTCTGCAAAAAATAATGAATATAAAATGGAATAAATTCAGGAGAAGTGATGAAATCAGAGACATGTCTGGTCAACCACTAGTGACAACTGTTATAAGAAAGAGAAGATGGAGATATGTTGGGCACACCTTGAGGAGAAATAATCAACGAATATCAAAGCAGGCATTGAAGTGGGATGCAAAGGGTTCAAGAAAGAGAGGTCGACCTAAGGAGACCCTGAAACGAACTTTGCTGAGAGAGGCAGGAAATATCGGTCTCAGTTCCATGGAGGAGATTGAGCGAATTGCCCAGGATAGAGCGGTATGGAGAAGTTACTTGCAGGCCCTATGTAACAGTATACGTCGAGAGGAATTATTATTATAATGTTATAATTCTGAAGGTGTACAATTGTATGCTTTTTTCTCTATACGTAGTAGGGATGCTTTTACTTATGATTCCATGTACATGTTTCTTCTGTCCACTCTTTTGGACAAGGTAGGTTTCTTAAGTTTTTGTTCACATCCCAAAAAGCTTCCTGGGGCCATTATGTTGGTGGGTACAATGCAGCGAGTGGAGTAGACTTACTCCTGAGGAAACTTTGCTGTGACTTTTGAAATTTTGAAAGCCGATTGAGAATAAAATGATTGCTTATTTTCCTTGAGAATGTGAAACAAGGATGAAACTAGATAGAGGTATTTGTACAGACAACGATCAGAGAAATTACCTTCATTTTAGTCCCTGGGCATGCAGGATTCAGGGATAATGAACGAGCTGATAGATTGGCTGTCACAGCTGCGATGTCAGAAGGATTTGCAATGGACTGAAATGATGTTCTTAATGCATTGAGAAAGTCTTTCAGAACAAAGGATTTCAGGGTTGTAAATCCCAGCTGCTGACCAGATTGAGAGAGATGGGTGTCGATATTGGTACAGCCCAAAAAAACCGACATACCAAATACGCTAAAAGATTAAGTGGGCACTACACTTTGTTCTTGGCCAAAAGGTCAAGAAGCGACCTTTACATTTAATTAAAGTATGACCAGTGATTGTATTAGTTAGTTAGTTAGTTTGTTCCTTACGTGCCAAAGGCGGCACATAGTGCGGAGGTTTTAGATCTCCATGTGATGTGGTGCGTTGCTAGCAGTTGGAGGTCTTGTATGTTTTTACATCCCAATAGTTTACTTTCTTGTAGTGATTGTATTGCCTTCAATTAATTAATCTTTAATACAATTAGTGCATATAAAATACTATAGGGGGGGACATATAAATTTGAATTTGCTTACGCCTGTGTCGAGCTGGGGCTGAAGGAAGCAAAGAATAGTACCACTAAGACCTACAATGCATGTCGTAAGAGGCGACTGATGTAGGCTCTAGGGTGCTACGCTAGTAAATAAAAAGCAGCGCAGAAATCGGATGTGCTGGCCTACTTGTAGGTACAACTGTCACAACGCATCAATCGCTCTTAGACTCAAATCGCATACAAATCACACAGAATGGTTGACAAGTGGTCGATATGGAGCGTTCGAAGGAGAAGAAGAAGGAGTGTAGTGGATTCCTTCTGAGCGGACTCAGGACGGACAGTTAGCCAGATAGCTAGTGTAGTTTAGTATAGTTAGATATTTAATAGTTGAGACTATGTGTTGCACTCTCTAAGAAGAATGCAACACATAACTACGAGACATGACGTTTTTGTGTATTCAAATAGTGACGATTTGGTAACTGTTGCTAGTTAGTAAACAAACAAAGAGACAATCGACAGGAATACTTTGGGAAAGATGGACGTGTTTGATCAGACTGTATTTACCATCAATAAAGAACGTATGAAATATACAAAGACGTCTCATTATGTGCTTATGTTGTTGTCAGTGGAAGATGTACTAGGCAATGCATGATGGCTGCGTATGTAGAATGGATTCCTTTCTCTTCATTCTATAAAATATAACATCATCATCACATGGATATCAAGTTGATGGAGAAATGGACAACATCGATCCAAGAGGATCACAATATAAATATTAGCCATTCAAGAGTAGTGGCAATGTAGGAGGAGGGGCGTAGACAACCTTCATCATATAATCGTTATTATTAAATGATGATAGGAACGAATTAGTACAACACTACCAACCAACCACCACCCCCTCCTACAACAATGGTTATGTGTTGCATTCTTCTTAGAGAGTGCAACACATAGTCTCAACTATTAAATATCTAACTATACTAAACTACACTAGCTATCTGGCTAACTGTCCGTTCTGAGCTACGCCGGGGATCCACTACAGGAGGAGAAGAAAAATATGCCTATATTGAAAGAAGTAGACCAAAATGTCCCATAAATGTACTTTCAAATTATAATTTAATTTGTAGACAGATGTTAATAATTAAAACATGTTTCGTACGTTATCTTTTGAATGTATTTTTTCCCCATTTATAGGAAGATGTTTTTACTCTCCCAGCTCACCATCTTGGTCGTTTGAGGAAAGTTC
Organism: Arion vulgaris; assembly: GCA_020796225.1. Taxonomy (NCBI): domain Eukaryota; kingdom Metazoa; phylum Mollusca; class Gastropoda; order Stylommatophora; family Arionidae; genus Arion; species Arion vulgaris. Next base: position 11,059,273 of record CM036767.1, read on the forward strand.
AAATTGGTCATGACAGAGCAGAATTCAGTAAGATTTATGCCGCTTTAAACAATATTGAATATTATCTTATTATTGTATTTTTGAAAATCTTCTTCTTTTGAACGCTCCATATTGACCACTTCTTCTAACGCTCCATATTGACCACTTCTTCTAATGCTCCATATTGACCATTTCTTCTAACGCACCATATTTACCACTTCTTCTAACGCTCCATATTGACCACTTCTTCGAGCACTCCATATTGACCCCTTGTTAAAACACTCTTTGTGATTTGTATGTGATCTGAGCTTAAGAACGATTGTACATTGTGCCAGTTTTGCGCCTACAAGTAAGCCAGTACATCCGATTTCTGCGAAATTATTTATTTACTAGGGTAGCTTCTCTAGGTCCCTACCTCAGTCGCTTCTTACGACATGCCTTGTTAGTCGCAGTGTTACTATTCTTTGCTCCCCTTGCAAGCCCCGCAAAATGTGGGCGGTATTTTTGAATATGTAGTTGTGTATATTTCTACTTCAAGTATTTTCTTGTGCAGTACGAAAACAAATTGTATATATCTTCTTTCTTTTTTTGTTTTTTCAATATTGTTTTAAGATCTCAGTATTTTATTGTGACTTTTAAATATAACATTCTTATTCAAATTTCTGTTTCTCCTTAATTGAGAAACATAATTCTTTCATCTTATTTACATTTTTATAATTTCAACATTTGATTGTCTTTCTTGTTTCATTTCTTTTTAGAAATTCTTTCATTTTATTATCCTTGCTGATTTTCCGATTGATAGTTTTAGTTTTTATAAAACTTAGTTCTGCGTCTAATACCGCTTTTAGGACGGTGTAGGACAAGGGGATATGTTCATGTGGAATTTAATGGCTGCATAACAGTGCAGTCTGAGCAGAATTGTTCAGGTTAGGATTTTTTTTTCTTTATGCCCCAGACAGAAAAAACTCCTTGGCCATTCCATGGGTTGAACCCCGGCTGCACCAAAGAGAGAGAGAGAGAGTTGTGGAGAGACTTGATTACCTACACCGGCAGGCATGGCACTTGATTGATTGAATGATGACACGCCCGAGTGGTTACCGGGGCTCAAATTTGGGTGTAAAGAATAGAACCACTGTTACCTGCCACGCATGTTGTAGAGGCGACTAAGGAGGTTTGGCTGAAATCGGATGCATGTGTCCATTAGGGAATGCTAACCCGAAACAAATGCTTGCAGAAAACGGATGCACCAGGCCGTAAGGCGCATAACATGGTGCAGCAACCCCTCACAATGAGGAATGGAGATAGCGGATTCTACAGTCGCCAGTCTGCCTTGAGATTTAGCCAGCAGTAAGAATGTCAGATCTACCATCACGAGGGTGACCAAAACTTACTGCTGGAAGAGGTCGGCACAAACGGGAAGCAGAAATCATAGGAATTATATCCTACAGAACTGCCCCAAGTATGCAGACTTGAGAAGAAAGAGGTGGCCCACCTACACTAGCGTCCAAGACCAACTGTATGGCGTTGCTGATAATCTGAAGCAGACGACTACCTTTATTAGAGAATCTGAAATTCCAATCAAAGTGAGAACGCAGATGAAGAAGAATGATGACAGGGTACAGTTTAGAAACATTATAAGATGACTTTATCACAAGTCTTTGAAATGTCTAGTTTGATAATGATGTGTTGAATATAAAAACGCCTGAGTCTTACTGGGGCCCAAATTGGAGTGTAAAGAATAGAACCATTGTTACCTGCCACGCATGTGTAAGAGGCGACTAAGGAGGTTGGGTGTGGGCTAGCTACCCCACACCGTAAAAACACTAGAGGCTAGAAAATGGAGAGCGAACCGAGTAACGCTGACTGAAACCGGACACTATCGCCGAAGGATTAGCACCTGGGCTCCAAATGCTGCTGAAGATGTGACGTAAAACACACCAGTGCTAGGGCTGCATGAATCAGATTTCCACATGAATAGAATTTATGGGGAGATCTAGTACATCGTCTGGGCGTGATCGCGCAGGAGATAGAGAGCGCGAGAGAGATATAAAGAAGGTCTAAAGTCTAAGGATTTACTTCATTGCACTGGGTTTTCCCATATGGGGCTCATCCCTCTCTGCAGAAATGGCATGCCACCTGTCAAGAGTGTTGCACAAAGCCTGAACTCCGTAGCTCCTGAAATAATCCTAGGGATCTCCGGAAAAAATTGCATATGTGACTGTCTGAATTTGAACCTACAGTCTTCAGAACGCCAGACAAATGTCTTAACCACTTTGCCATAGATACTCCTAGATATGATGTGTTGGATCTTACATAAAGGGTTTTTAAGCTGAATGATTGATTTCAATGCACGGGTTTTACCCATATGGGGCTCATCCTCTCGGAAGAAATGGCACACCACCTGCCAAGAGTATTGCATGAAGCACGAACTCCATAGCTCCAGCAACAATCCTAGTGGTCTCTGGAAAAAACTGGATCTTACATATAATTCTTACTATTTGGTACAAATGAGTGTTTGACTGAGGATACATGTAATTATTATTATTTGGGACTAATTATAGGGAAAATTACCACCAAATAAGACAACAAATGCAGTGGTTTGGACATTTAATGAGAATGAAATACAGCCAACCACTAATGACAGCATACAATAAAAAGAGATCAGGTGCTAGAGCTAAGGAAGACCAAGAAAGGATAGATAGACAATATCAGGACCACACTACATAAACACGGATGTCACACAACAAGGGTGACTCATCTGGCCCTTGAATGCAAATTAAACCTCCCATCCTACGCTTAACGCAAGAGGACAGCACTCAACTACATCTTCTGTCTGGGAATATACAATAAACAATTACCACCTGTGAAATGAGAATCTTGAGGAAAGAGGTAAATAAAACAAGAAGAGACCATCTAAAAGTGAGGAAATTAAGAACAACACCTGTTGTTAGATTCATTGAAAAACAGAGACTCAAATGGTTTATTTACTTGGTAAGAATTAACCAGACTACACTAGTTGCAAGAGCGTACAACCTGAAAATGGAATCTTAAAAGGAAGGGGCAGATCAAGAAAAGAGGATTCATGAAGTTACAGCCATCTTAAAACTCCACAATATTACAGCATATCAAGCTACAGAATGCACACTATCTCGGAAACCGATCATCAGTTAAACATGTGATGCCTAACAACAAAAAAAGCAGAGAAGGACAAAAGAAACGAAAGAATAAATAACTACATGTAATTGTTTTCATTTAGTAAAATTATTTCTTGACTGAAGATCTTTTTTATGTTATGACTGTATCTTAGAGTATGCCTGGTTCCTGGATAAAGTAAGTGTGTTTGACATGCATGCAAAGCGCATTTACCAGTTTCCATGTGGATGCTGGTTGTCTGGTTATGGGGGAGACAAAAAGCCCTATAGGATTCTTTATGCTGACAGAGAAAGAGAATTCATGGAAGGTCAGCTGAATTTGTAACCTTATATATGTGCATCTTAGCTCTTAGTGGACCAGGACAAAAGTCATTATAGAGTAAAAACGCCACTTAGTGTGTCTGCTGGTCCACAAGGAGTTAGTAAATGACGGAGTTTTGTTTGATCGATATGTTGGGACGGGAGATGTTTACATTTCAGAGCTATGTATTGATACAGGTTTTTAGGGTTAACCCTTTCATTCCATAATTTTTTGTCTACCTCTGGCCACATTCATATTGCAATGTATACTGCATTAACCAGTATATAGGACTTGGGTCATCTTGAGAAATACTGGAAGCCAATATATCAGCTCAGAAGTGACATGGGGTTAACTTAATGCTTATTGAGAATAATCATCATCGTTAGTGAGGACAAGCCCATAATTGCACCGATCTCAATATCTTTACCAGCATATAATGACTAATAACACCCATTCGGTGTTGATTAGTGAAATGTCGCATGCCTCTAACACAGTGATAGTGCTGGAAGTGCCTATTTTAACTCCATCTGCTTCACCCTGATAGAGATGCCGATATACAGGGTGTTCAAGATTAAAAGCAGCCCATACTGATCAAATCGAAAGTTGCCAGACAATCTCATCGTTTATTTGTCTGGTACTATTTAAAATGGGTTCTGACTAGCTAGCTCTTCACGCACATTTGTTACGATCTTCACGCTTCCCTGAATTACAATTACGATGACCGTTAACAAAAGACCTTGACCTATACTTTTCGTCATAACTGAACCATTCTCATTTTCATTCAGTGCTATATATGCCCTATAAGATTGAAACTCTTCTCTACACAGGCTGCTATTATCTTGACACCCATTGATATAAATGTTTTCAAAGTCCTCTGTACAACTGCTTCTCTTATGGTATTGATATCTGAACTATCATGTACTTAACATTGACGAGTTCCAGTGAAGATATTATTACAACTTGATAAAATAGCCTGAGGGGCAGAGAGAGAAATGTGTTTGACCAGCAAGCCACAGGAACCATCAGTATGTATACCATTTGACATCTGTTGAGGGAGACTGAGCACCTATGGCTCTGTCCAAAGTACCGTGACTTCAGTTCAATAACCAATAACCAAAATACTGAAGGTTTTACTCTGATTGTTACTCAATCTTGGTCACTCACTGTCTTTGTATGAACTGATAAAATAGTCCTCAAAGAGCACCCCACCAGATTCTCTAGGGGCACAGCAAACAAACATGGTTTTTTTTGGGGGCCTTACTCAGCAGTGCCGCAGCAGGTGGATCCAGTTTCGGTTGAATGTGTAAAAGCCATTAGTGTCATAATTCTTTCGAATGAGAGCAGCTTGAAATTTGTTTAAATGTTCCCTATTGGCTCTAGGAAGGCTCCCATCCCTTGGTTACGATCAAGTGGTCATACACTTTGATCTTAGCCAAAAGGCAGAGAAAACATACACAAGGAGGTAATGAAAACAATGCATTCAGCACACACTTTGCTATACATTGGCAGTGCTGCTCATACCTCATACAACCTGCTGCCTTGCAGGTCAGCTGGGGACAGCCAAAGGCTGACGGAGAGCAAACCCAGTAAACGCTGGCTAAAACCGGACACATTGCGAAAAATAAGCACCAGAACTCCAAATGGCACTGAAGATGGACGTACAAACCACACCAATGCTAAGGTTGCATGAATCAGATTTCCACATGAATGAGATTTATGGGGAAATCTGGTACACCAGTCTAAGCGGTGATCGAAAGAAGAAGAAGAAGATACCTCATACATTCAGTCAACTGTTTAACTCTTTCCACGCCCATTTATTTTCTCAATTTTTAAGCAGTTAATTCAAGGAAGTAAAAAAAAAAAAATATTTTAAAATTACGATCCCAACTACTCGTCAATAAATAAACATATATATATTATTATATACTAAATTGAAGAAAACTGGACAACTCAATAGAATAACAAGGTTAAAAAGTACTATAAGTAAAATAGTAGAAGTAAAACTAGAAAGACTTCTTATAAGGGAAGCAACTCTATGACGCAGTGTGCGGCTTAAAGCATGCAACGGACTTCCGCCGTGGCGCAGTGTGCGCTTAAAGCGTGGAAAGAGTTAAATGTCACATAAATTTGCATGTATATAAAAGACTCTATAATTTAAAAGTGTGGGAACCACTGGATTAAAAGATGAAATAACATTTTTTTTAAATGAATCTATTTTTCCTTGTCCTTGTTTAATCATTGTATTATGTTTCCAGCTTTGGACACAAGCATGACAAAGTTGACACTGAACAAGGGAGATTATTCAGTTAATTCTGTGATAAAAACTGAGCAGTCTCATGGGAAGAAAATCAACGATGGGGACAGTAGGAATAAATCACAGGGCAGCAGTAAAAACTCTAGCCTCAAAATTAGCAGCCGTGTAGGAGTCGAGAGTGAATCATCCAGGCACAAACAAAGGTCAACAACACAGGTGTGTTACCTTGTATTTTGATTGACACCTATTGATCTATGAAGATTGGTCATTGGTAATTGAACTGACTCTGGGCAGACCCATGGTCTTCCCCAGCAAATGTAGAAGTGTATGCAGACTGATGGTTTCTGGGGCTTGTTGGTTAAACACACTCCTCTCTTTGCAGTTTAAGCATCTAGCTCTACTTGTAATTCTCTCTCTCTCTCTCTCTCTCTTCTGCGATCACCGCCAGACGATGTACCAGATCTCCCCATAAATTCTATTCATGTGGAAATCTGATTCATGCAGCCTTAGCATTGGTGTGTTTTACATCACATCTTCAGCACCATTTGGAGCTCTGTTGCTTATCCTTCGGCGATGTGTCTGGTTTCAGCCAGCGTTACTCGGTTCGCTCTCCGTTCTGTAGCCATCTAGTGTTTTTGTGGTGTGGGGTAGCTAGTCCCATGCCCAACCTCTTTGGTCGCCTCTTACGACATGTGTGGCAGGTAACAGTGGTTCTATTCTTTACACCCCAATTTGGGCCCGGTAACCACTCGGGCGTATTTGTAATTCCAATCACTGGATTGGTTCAACGTCAATTTTAGTGTCCTGATCCAACAGTAGGTCGCCAAGAGACCGAGAACATCTCCCTTATCCATCCTAAACTCCCTAACAATCGATGCTTTCTTTGCAAGCTTGTCCGCTCTCTCTCTGCTGTGAACATCTGCATACCCAGAACAGTAGATCCATGAGTCTCTGGAGGTTAGAAACCTTTATAGACGACATCCACTCTTACCGCATCCTTCCATTCCTGATCTTCCGAAGCATTGACTGAGAGTCAGAAGCAAAATGGCCCCAGTAAACGGAATCCCAGAGAACCAATGATGGGCTGATCTATAAAGATGATACCATGTAAGGACTCTAAAGAGGTAATAAGTATAATCCATAACAAAGGCTCATGTGATCAGCCAGACCAATCTATGCAGAGAAAAGTGTTGACACAACTGTTACATGGGATTCCAGGTAGATTGTTGATACATCATGCTCTGATGTGTGTCATCAGGCATTCAGCTCTTAGCCTCCAGCAGAGATACAAAAAATGTCCACTCAATTAGATTTTGTGCCTATCTTTCTCCCTCAAACATGTATGCATGTCTGTGAGCTCTACTTTAAAAGTTCTCCATGTGCATATCTCTCTCTCTCTTTGCCTTTTTACCCCGGATTGGGGCATAGATCCTCAACCAACTCATGCCAAGTCTTCCTATCTCTAGCTATCTCCTGCAGCTCCCTTCAACTCCTTTATATTATTGATCTCCGCCTGCAAATCTTGTCACCATGTATTTCTCGGTATCCCCTTCTTTCGCTGTCCCCATGTGCCTATATGCTTCCCTTTTTCCCCAGTGGTATCCATTGCATTGCATGTCTTGGCCACCTTTATTTTCTCATACTGAGGACATATCCAATCCATTGCCATCATCATCCATATATCTCTTTATCTATGTCTTCAAGACCAAATACAAACATCGTGATTTCATAATAGAGACTATGGTACAATTTTAAAAAAATGTTTTATAATTTTGTATACTTTATTGTCGATTTTCAAATTAAGTTAGTTCTGTTTTTAATGTCTCCACTGTTTTTACTTGCAAATTTGAGCTACTATATATGTTTTTTTTGGTGTTACAGTAACATTCAGTTATTTTTACTTTTTGCTGGGGAAGAGATAGAAATCATTTTATCTTGTAGTTTCACTTATTTGGTTTACAATTTTTAATTCTACTATTTGTTGCTTCCTGTTTTGAAGTCGTCACAGCTTATGCCTATCGTAATGTAAGCTCTAATTGCAGCCGTGAGATATATTATAATGTCAGCACTCTTGTAGCTGTGAGATCTACTATAATGTCAGTAATCTTGCAGCTGTGAGATATACTATAATGTCAGCACTCTTGTAGTTGTGAGATAATTTGTTCTAGAATTAACTAGTTTTTAAGACAAGAATATTAGTAATAATCAAAGTTTACATTTTCCTAGAGAGAACACAAAAAGGACAACAAACAAAGAGCAACTAAAATAATCCTCCATTCAATGCCAGGGAACAAAGTCGTGGAGGAAATCTTCTTAGACACTAGCAATAGTACAGATACAAAGAACAAACCTGAGCAACATTTTGTTGAAGATTTTAAGGTAAAAACTTGATATATTTTATGAAATAATGGTTGGGAGATTTTAACAAGGCAGTTGGAAAATATATCTGTGCTTTGAATATAAAAGTTACAGAAGAGTTCTCCATATACTATGAACAGAGAAGAGAAAAGTAGATTTACCCAGAAAGAACTCAAATTCAAAGAAAACTGGCTGATGCTACAAATAAGAAAGAGAAAATTGAGATATTTTGGACATATAAAAAGACATGAAGGGCTGGAGAAGACAATCATGGAAGGAGGCATACCGGCAAAGAGAAGAAGAGGAAGACCACGGAGAAGATGGATTCAGGATGTAACTGATGGTTTGAATATGACGGCTGCAGAAGCAGGACATCTGGCCTAAGAGAGATAGAAATTCTGGAGGACTGTTGGGGCTGCTCAGGACAAGCTTTTGATGATGATGAGTTGTTCTGATATGCAGTACAATTATTGGTTAGACAGATTAACGTAATGTGAAAGAATTTGCCTCTTAACTTGGACTCAAGAGGGTTGTGGGTTCAATCCCACACTCAACATTCCATGTGTGAGGAAAGGAATTGACCCTCCCACCTCCTGAACACTAGGATTTGGAAAAAGAAAGTGACAGGCACTAGGATAATCTGACATCCTTCATTTCTCTAAGAAGATTCTATCTTCATGTTTTTTGGTGCATCCCTTTTCCATTTTCCTGAGGACCCCACCAAGCACTTGTCTAATGACACTCAACTGTGTCTTCTTCAGGATATTCCCAATCCACCCCCTATTTTCTTGTTCTGACCTGGGTTATCATAGGCTCCTGCCTTTCATTTCTTATCAACAAATCTGTATTTTTGCACTCTTGTCATATCATCGATATGTTGTCACAGGAGAAATGCATGTCCTTTAGCAGTTTTACTCTCTTTTTTTTGAATTAAGTTCTTAGGTCCTTCACTAGCATACAAATTACAGAATTTTTCATAATTTTAACCTCTGAATGGCAATTTTTTTGGTACAGTCTTGTTTGTTGCCTCTGAATGAGGAACATCTGGCCGAATGGATTAGAGCATTACTCCTATGGGGAGACCCATGTCAAATTCACGAGTATGGCCACAGATTTTTTCCTTTGTGGCATAAATTACAAATCCTAACCTGAACATCTTTGCGCGACTACAATAGTCATGAGGTCATTAAATTCCCCAGACTCTCGTCTCACATGTCCTACACACCTAAAAGCGGTACTAAGGCAGTAGTGACAGTTTTTGTTTGTTCTATTTACAGAACCAAAATATTCAAAATTTGTAACATTTTCAATATATTTATTATCATTGGCAATCTAGGTCTGTCATCTTGTTTTCTCAGTAAACATAATCTGAGTTTTCTTTGTATTTAGAATCGCCTGAGTGGTTACCAGGGCCCAAATTTGGGGTGTAAAGAATAGAACCACTGTTACCTGCCACGTATGTTGTAAGAGGCAACTAAGGAGGTTTGGCTGAAATCGGATGCATGTATCCGCTAGGAATGATAACCCGAAACAAATGCTTGCAGAAAACGGATGCACCAGGCTGTAAGGCACATAACATGGTGCAACGACCCCTCACAATGAAGAATGGGATAACGGATTCTAAGGTCACCAATCTGCCTTGGAGATTTAGCCACGCAGTAAGAATGTCAGACCTACCTTCACGAGGGTGGCCAAAACTTACTGCGGGAAGAGATCAGCACAAACAGGGAAGCAGAAATCATAGAATTATATCCTACAGAACTGCCCCCAGTATGCAGACTTGAGAAGAAAGAGGTGGCCCACTTACACTAGCGTCCAGGACAAACTGTATGGCGTGGCTGATTATCTGAGGCAGACGGCTGCCTTTATTAGAGAATCTGAAATCCCAATCTTTTGAGAATGCAGAAGAAGAAGTATTCAGTAAAAGTAGTGCATGTAAAAAGGAACTTATTTATTTTATTTACTGTTGTTTTTTTAAAATTGTCTTTTTATTCTTTGCTGTTTAGTCTTCTACACCAGAGCAAGAGCAAAAGAAACAACTTGAAAGTAAGAAAGAAGTAAAGAGAGATATACTGAAAGACAAAAGTATACATAATGCTGTCATTGATGGGGATATTGACACAGTGAAAGATCTGTTACATCATTTTCCAGAAATGAAAGAGTATGTATTTTAATTTATAGATTTCTTAAACAATTTCACGACAGAAATGAAAACATTTTAAGCGGAAGCAAAAATGGTAAAACAACAAAAACATTGGTTTTAAAGGAGACTCTTTGCCTGCCCTGCGTGTTCGTAGCGCATTGGACGATGGGTGACAAGATCCCTTTGAGTGCAGCTCAACTCCGCGGGCAAGCAGAAAAGCCACAGGTTCTCCAGATTTATAGTGTTCTTGGCACCGAATCGAAGGGTTACGATGTCCATGGCACCTAGCCGAAGAGCTGAAAGTTCAAGTGCTTCTGGATCGGAAAAAAGGAGACTCATAATCATGGTAGATGTCTTGTATGTTATAAACAGAGCCAACTATAAACTCATACGGCCGGTGGACTCAGGTAAAAGTTATGGGAAATCAGACCACAACCGGTCACGTTACCTCGCATTCCAGTATTGTTGTATATAGACGAATTCATTTTAAAATCAACACAACATGCTAAATCAAAGTTATATTATGTAACAAGTTAAGTTTAACAATAAGGAATATCAATATTATGAATATTTTTCAATAAATAACCATAGACTCACAGAATTGAGTAAAACTGCAAAAAAGCTTGCAGTGTTCTATCAAACATATATAAATTCCAGCCCCCAACTGAAACTAGGTCAGGGTTTTCCCGGTCAGTTATGCGGCCCAATATTAGAGTTGGCTGTGGTTACAAATAGCAGTGTGAGAAAATAACATTGTGAGAATAGCAATCTCAAAATTGCAGTGTGAGAAATGACAGCATGTATAAACATACAACTATTGGAAGAACGCCAAACTGAACGAATTGAGAAAATTGAAGGAAAGATGACTCATAGCTTCCTTAGAATAGCCATTTAGTGGATACCATCACACTGCAACATTAAGGAAACAAAAGAGCTCATAATCTGACCAAAGATGGAGAGAAACTGCCACAAGCAGACTGCTTGGTCAGTTGCGAGAAAGCTAAACTACCATCTAAAGGCAAACAACGCAAAGTGAAAAATAAACCACCCCAAACACAAAACAGATACGGAATATTACCAACTGTCTTGAAGAGACTAGATAGTTATACTTCACCTCAAAACAAAATGCAACAAAATGAGACATCACTGGTACACCACATTTCTTCTTCTCCTTCTCTTCCACCATTTACTTCTTTATAGAAGTGTTGGGGAAAAACATAGTGATCTTGTGTGTGCTTGTTTTAAGGCACTTTGTAGGCTGATATTCATTTTCGTAAGACTGTTCTTGATGCCGTCGCTCCATCTTTTGCGTGGTCTTCCTTTTAACCATATCTTTTACACCACATTTAAGATGATGTAAGTTGACAGATGTCATGGCAGAACATGTCCGTCAAAACTATCCACTGCCCGAAGACCTCAGGACAAGTTCTGCCCCAACTATCTTTCTTACGCTGATGTTGTGACTATCTTTTCTGGTGTTGTTGTAACTTTTCGTAAGCATTGCATTTCACATGCAGTTATTTTTTTTACTGTGCTTTGCTCATTGTCCATGTTTGGCTAATACAACATATGCAACATATGCAACAAATATAATGCAGATATTGCAGATGTTCAGAAAGAGGTTCTTCTTTGCTGTTAGTGAAGACAGATTAACACTTGCCAGATTTTATTCAAACTTCTGTTCATAATGTATATATTAATATGCTTACCAACATCAGCATAAGAAAGAAAGTTGGGACAAAACCTTGCTTGAATTACATTGAGAAACAAAGAATGAAATGGTTTGGCCACTTAATAAGAATGCATCCAAACTCCACAGTATACAGTCTTCTACAATAGAACATCAGGAAAGAAGGCGAGAGGAAGACCACAAAAAGATAGATGGCATAGCAGAATCCTGTCAAAAAGCAAAAATAACTATCACCCAAGCCACTAGAACAGCGCAAGACAAAACAGAAAACCATGACACTGGGCAACAACCTGGTAACAATGTGATGACAAAAGAAAAAATCAAAGAAGATACGGGCATGATTCTGGTAAATTACAAATAACCAGTTGTCTGGGTATATAGTGTCGTGCAATAGTAGTTTGTTCGAAGGACCCTCTAGGGAAGCATGTATATCTGTGCAGAAATACTGGGCTCACCTATGGGTTAACACACCCCAATTCCCCCCCGCTAATGACATGCCTAGGAAACTCACCCTAGTAAAAACTATGACCAGGAAGATGTATTGTTTTCAGTTATAAGTTATATGAGAACTATCATCATAGCACTCTGGGCATGTTCATATGTGCTCCGATCTCCTCTCAACAATTCTAGCAGCATCCAGCGGTCCAACACGCCAGTTCATTGTTGATTAATCAATATTTTTACCATATTTGGTATGTCGTTCTTTTTAGGCTGTACCAATATTGACATCCATCTCTCTCAATCTGGTTGTTTTCACTGATTCATTTTATAACACATTTCTCTCTCTCTCTCTGCCTTTTAACCTGGATTGGGCATTGTCCCTCAACCAACTCATGCAAAGTCTTCCTATCTCTAGCTGTCTCCTGCAGCTCCCTCCAGCTCTTATTTATAATGTTGATCTCTGCCTTCAAATCTCATCTCCATACATTTCTAGCTCTACCTTTCTTTTGCTGTCCCTGTGAGTTCCAGGAAAGGACCCTTCTTGTTATATTCTCCTCTTGTTTTCTTAAAATGTGTCCTATCCAGTGCCAGTGTCTTTTTTTTAACCAACTGGTTCACTGGAATCCATAAGTTCTTCATTTGTGACCCTACCATACCATCTCATCCCTCTATACTGCGCAGACTCCAGTTGATGAATGTTTGCAATTTATGCATTATTATTTCAGTCATTTGCCATGTTTGTTTGTTTGTTTTAGCACCAGGGATGACAAAGGCTGGACACCTCTTCATGTAGCAGCAACCAGTGGTAATATGGAGATCTTGAGATGGCTGGTAACTAGTGATTCAGACATTAATGCAGAGACACCTGCAGGGTACACTGTCATGCATATAGCAGCTATGAATGGCCATGTTAATTCTATGATGGTACATGACTGTAGAGTTGTTTTTTAATGTATCACAATCTCTGTCACATTGTCCACCTGCAACATTGTCTACCTGTAACATTGTCTACCTGCAACTTTGTCTACCTGTAACATTGTCTACCTGCAACATTGTCTACCTGTAACATTGTCTACCTGTAACTTTGTCTAGCTGTAACTTTGTCTAACTGTAACGTTGTCTACCTGTAACATTGTCTACCTGTAACATTGTCTCTCTACAACATTGTCTCCCTGCAACATTATCTCACTGTAACATTGTCTACATGTAACATTGTCTACCTGTAACATTGTCTACCTGTAACATTGTCTACCTGCCACATTGTCTACCTGTAACATTGTCTACTTGCAACATTGTCTGGGTAAAGTGGTTAAGCTGTTTGCCTTGAATTCTGAAGGTTGTGAATTCAAATCCGGACCACCTTTTTCGGTTCATGAATGTTACACTTTTTTCCAGAGATCCCTAGGATTCCTAGGAGCTACAAAGTTTGTGTATTGTGCAAAACTCTTGACAGATGACATGCCATCTCTGTGAAGAGAAACTGAACCTTATAAGAAAATCTAGCACAATAAAGTTTGTCCTTGTCCTTAAATGTCTTTCAGCTTTAAACCGCTACTCATGTTGTTGTGATTGCACTGTGTTCCATATAGTGTCATCGTTTTGAGTTTCCTTAGTGTCTTGCATTTTTTGCTTCATAAAGACCTTTAAGTGGAAACTGGCCCCTGACTAAGACACAAGAAAAAAAGATTACAGCATGTGAAATGAGATGTCTACGAAAAGCTGTCAACGTTACAAGCGAGATAGAGTGAGAAACGAGAACATCAGAAGCATCGTTGATACTATACCATGTATACAGTACATCGAGAAGCAAAGAATCAAGTGGTTCGCCATCTAATGAGAATGGAACTACATTTACTACCATCACGTGCCTACAATAATCAACACTTAGAGCGCAGAGCATGAGGCAGACCAAGAACATGATGGATAGATAACATCTCAGAGTCCCTTCGAAAGCATGGACTGACAACGTCAGCGCAACACACCTGGCACAAGATAGAAAACTAACTTTCCCCACGACGATTCAGGGCAAATGTGGTTAAGATAAGATAAGTGGAAACTTTGCTTGTTTTTGTATTTTTAAAACTGCATGTTTTGGTATCCCATAATTGTCTGTCTAAGAATTAATACACACTGTCATGAAAACTGCACTGACACCAGAGAGTAATAAATGAAAACTTGGAAGACCCCCAAATTGACTTGGAAGAGATCCGTAGAACAGGACCTTAAAGAAATAAGTCATAGCTGGAACTCAATACAGAGTACAGCCAAGAACACAGAAGAATGGTGTGCATTTGTTACTGCCTAAAGTACCATCACAGGCTAGAGAGAGAAGAGTCACTGGACGCTGTTGGAGATATTGCGAAGGAGATCGGAGCACCTATGGACATGTCCGAGTGCAATGAAGATATTCCAAACTGAAACTGAAACTGAGTTGCTGTTGCTAATAATAAAGCTTCCTTTTACTACCGAGAGAGCCGCAGTAGTGTAGTTGTTAGTGAACTCGCTTCTTAGACTAGTGATCCGAGTTCAATTCCACAAGCGGGTGTGGCATTTTTCCGACTGTAACGGCTCTCTGGTCAACCCAGCCTAATTGGGTACCAGGAAAGCACTGGGAAGTAAAGGCGGCCAGCGTAATATTGACCACATCACTCATTGTGTGCCGACTGTCAATGAAAAATATGGACCAAATACCATATTACCCTATATCACACATCGTATAAAAAGGATTCCTTTACTTTACTTATTGACATATTTTTTTCATGCATATTTTTTTTGCCTGAAAACTATTTTGTGTTGCATGTACTTCAGTTTCCATTGGAATAACTTCATTGCACTCCGGACATGTCCATAGGTGCTCCAATCTCCATTTTTTTATAATATCTCTAACAGCGTCCAACTACTAGCTGTACCAGTTCAATGTTGATTGATAAGCCTCCAAATATTTCTGTTGTGTTGTTCTTTCCTGGCCACTTCAATCTTCAATCCAAGCTCTTGCAATCTAGCCTTTGATGGGGATTTGTTTAGATAAATATCCTCTTTACATCCCCACACCTGGCCACTTCAATCTTCAATCCAAGCTCTTGCAATCTAGCCTTTGATGGGGATTTGTTTAGATAAATATCCTCTTTACATCCCCACATTCTATGAGAGCGTTCAGAATGTCAGCTCTGTCCATTGGTTGACCTCCGATATGGTGGTAGAACCAGCCAGCCTGTGTGCTCTTTCATTGCCATTGACACACATGTGCACCAGAATGAAGATAAATGTAATTTTGTAAATTGTTGACTCATGTAATGATTCAGTCCATTATCTGATATCACCAAGCCAGCCCCTCCCCAACCTTCCATAATCTGTTGATGTTGCTAAACATCTAGACAATAAGATTGAAATCTTAAAGATAATGAATATACACAAAAATCAAACTTGCTTCATGGAGCAAAAATAAATAAATAAATATGATTCTGAAACTATATTTATATTTTTTAAATTGTTTCTATACTATTGTTGATGCAGGTTTTGCAAGCCATGGGAGCTTCTATTTTTAGTCTAACAAAAGAGAAACAGACAGCATTACATTTATCAGCCAAAAGGTAAGTTTCTTTGGCTAACTGGTTAAGTCTTGTCTTGCGAGTTGAAGGTCATAGGTTCGAATCCGGACAGCACCATTCTGTTCACGGGCGCATTGTTTTCCCTAGGTTTGTTGCCAGAGCTACGGAGTTCGTGCTTTGGGCAATACTCTCGGTAGCTGGCGTGCCATTTCTGCGGAGAGGGACTGAGCCGTATAGGGTAAAACACAGTGCAATGAAGTCAACCCTTTGGAGAATAGAGAATATTGCTAGAGAGATATGGATGATACAGACGTTTGAGGTTGATTTCTAGAAGCAAGAGACTATATATTATATACATGAAAGTGGAAGATCAAGTGAACGAATGAACATCTGATTTCTGCAACGCTTTTATTTACTAGGTAGCTCCTAGGCTCCTACCTCAATCGCCTTACAACATACCTTGTACGTCACAGTGTTACTATTCTTTGCTCCCCCCTGTGAACCCAGCAACACACGGGCGATAACATTATTTAAAGAAGGAGCAAGGTAATGTCCTTTCGTTTTGTTCTTCTTCTTCTTCTTTTGTCGTCACACTGCTACCGGGTTGTTGCCCAGTGTCGTGGTTTTCTGTTTTGTCTTGCGCTGTTCTGGTGGCTTGTGTGATTGTTATCTTTGCTCTTTCACAGGATGCTGCTACGCCATCTAACCATCTTTTCCGTGGTCTTCCTCTTGTCTTGCCTTCTTTCCCGATGTTCTGTTGTAGAAGACTCTGTATACTGTGGAGTTTGGATGCATTCTTATTAAGTGGCAAAACCACTTCATTCTTTGTTTATCTATATAATTCAAGCACGGTTTTGTGCCAACTTTTTTTCTTATGCTGATGTTGGTGATTCTGTCTTTTCTTGTGTTGTTGGTAACTTTTCTCAGGCAAAGCATTTCACATGTAGTTATTTTTTGTGACTGCGCTTTGCTCAATGTCCATGTTTGGCTCTGTAACACAAAGTAGGTATAAAAATGCTGTTGATCATTTGTTTCTTAGCTGCCTGTGAAATTTTTGGGCGCCTTAACAATGGGGCTAGCTGGTAGGTTACAGCATTTGCTTTTGTACTCTAGCCTCTATCTCTCTATCTAGTTTTCCGTCTTCTGTGAATATGCTTCCTAAGTATTTGAATTCTTTCACTTGGTTTATTTTAGTACCATTGACATGGATGTCTAGATTATTATGTTTTCTTCCCATATTCATTATTTCTGTTTTAGTGTTGTTGATTTTCATGTCATGTTTCACACAATTATTGTTCAAAGTGTCAATATGATGTTGTAGATCTTGTTCATTTGATGTATCAGGCACTGATCATCTGCAAAAGCAGTTCATTTATTTCATCATTATCTGAATTTGACTCTTGAGTTATTTTATCCATATATGCAATAAAGAGTAGTGGTGAGAGGACACAACCTTGTCTAACACCTGATGTAATGGAGAACCAGTCGGTCATTCCTTCTGTAGTTCTTACTGTACTCTGGCTATCTTGATATAAGGCCATGATGTTACCTAATAGTTGTCCTTGGACGCCATATTCTTCAAGGATCTTCCATAGTTTGCACCTGTTTACTCTATCAAATGCCTTTTCTGGTCTATAAATATAAGCTGTTTACTTTGATTGTATTCAATTGTTTGTTCGCAGATCTGTCTTAGTGTAAATATTATGCCTGTGCAGCTCTTACCCCTCCTAAACCCAAACTGGCTATTGCTTGACTGGGGCTCTAATATATGTCTTGCTCTTCGCTCCAATATTTTTGCAAACATTTTTCCTATTTGGCTCAAAAGAGAGATACCCCTGTATGTTTCACACTCTTTTGTCTCCTTTGTTCTTCCATTTGTTCAACATAGCTAATTTGGGATTTACCCTGACCATATCTTTATAGCTTGCTATGCCCGTCTGCCCAGCGTGTTCGTAGCGCGCTGGACTACGGGTGACTATCCCTCTGTATGTGCGGGTTCAATTCCGTGGGATGGCAGAAAAAGCCACAGATTCTCCAGATTTACGGTGTTCATGGCACCGAACCGAAGGTTACGATGTCCATGGCACCGAGCTGAAGAGCTAAAAGCTCAAGTGCTTCTGGATCGGGGGAAAAAAAAAAATAGCCTGCTATCTATGCTGTGTTTTGGGAGTCTTTGACATTTTTCTTTTTTTTTATAGTTTTCTGTAACCTCTTTTGTAAGACATTGGCTACATGTTTGATATTTTGGCAAAATTCATTAGAAAGATGAACATTTAAAAAAAATCCTACAAAATATCTTCACCATCTTCTAAATTATATTGAGAACCCTTGCCGATGCTACTGAGTTTGTGCACTGCTGCTAAGATCTTCCTGTGTAGGAAAGTTATTGGTTATTGGTTACTAAACTGACGTCATTGCACTCCGGGCAGACCCATAGGTGCTCAGTCTCCCCAACAGATATAGAAGAGTATGCATACTGATGGTTCCTGCGGCTCGCTGATTTTGTATGCATATTTTCTTGTCTGATCTGCTGGGGGACCAGTCAACGGTGCACGAACCCCGTAGAGATCGGAGCACACATAGCTACTCACCGATGATGATAGTCAATCAATCAATCATTGTTATTTTGTTAATGTTGTTTAGTGGTGTTTGTTTTCTTTGCTTCAGTAATGACTATCAGGAATAACTCATTTAAATTCTGCAATCCTTTATTGCAACTGTTGTGTATATATATTTGTTTTCAGTGGGCATTTGGAGTGTGTGAAATGGCTTGTTGCAAACAGAGCTTCCTTGATGCAAAGATTCTCAGGATACACCGATATCAACTTGCAGAAGAATATAAACATGAAAGCTGTGCCAGCTTTCTGCGGATTTGTATGCGAGAGTTCAGCAATCCAAAAAGTCCCTTTGTTCAAATGCAAGATCAACAAATCAATGGGTGAAAATAAGTTTTTTTAATGAAAGTTTCTTTTAGATAGAGTAGATTAATTACAGATCTTATAGTTAGTCCATTGTTCACCCTAGACCAGCATTTCCCAAGTGGGTACCGCCCCAGTGGGCTGAAGTGTTCTAGGAGGGGCGATAGTGGGTTAAGAAGAATTTGGGGGGTGTTCATGCGATTATGGGTCCGTGGCTCAGAAGAAATTAATAATAAATATTTTAAAATAAATTATTTTTGTGATTTTGCCATTGAATTCTGCATTTAAATTAATCTTATGCCAGTCTTACACGATTCATTTTTTCATCAATTTTCTATTTCATGCATATGCTCATTTGAAAATTGACCATGTATTACAGAAATATATATCAATTTTCTTTGTCAGAGAAAATAGAGCATGTATATATGTGGGAGGGGGGCGTTTGCAAACTGTTGTAATGTGGAGAGGGCGTAACAAAGTTTATGTTGTGCAAAGTGGGCGGTAGGCCAGAAAAGTTTGGGAATCTATGCCCTAGATGTTTGCACGGCTTGTGATAAACAGGCCACAATCAAACATGTAAAAAATGTTGTACATATGTTTGATGTAGCTGGTCACAAAACCTACTCATGGTTTGATGTGTTTTAACACTGCTTAAATGATTAATAATCTGTTTTGACTGTAAACCAAACAACCAAAATAACTTTACTTCTGTAAACATTCAACTAAAAGAAGTTACAACATGTTAAATAAAATGATTATTGTTTTGCTATAGTCTAAAATGGGGCAGCAGGCACAATAATGTAAGGATATAAAGTGGTGCCAGGGTCAATGAGCTGGCATTGACCAAGACCCTACCTCACTTCAATGGGGTGACCCTGGTAACAGACGCATGTCTGGCTAAGAGGGTAGGGATCGAAGGAGAGCTGCTCTGGTATAAGTAGAAGTGTAGGTGCATACATGTCTGATATGAGATCTGATCTCAATATAGACGGTGAGAATCTCAGTAAATGTGCCTATACGTCTCTCCTGTCCGATAAAGAGTCAAAGACGACAGACTATACAAATCTGACGCTGTGGTTACTGGGACCCGAATTTGGGGTACAAAATAGAACCACTATTACCTACCACATGCTGTATACAGCGAAAGTGGAGGTTTGGCGTGGGATTAGCTATCCCATAATGTAAAAATACTCAGCTATAAAAACCACAACCAAGAGCATGAGAGTTTGCAATGCCTTGGTTGAGGACCTATGCCTCCTTGGAGGTGAAGAGTGAAGAAGAAGAAGTCTAAAATGTATCATTATTGTCTTGGTTTGGGACAGTTTTTTCATGTATTTGTCTTAGTAAAACTGCATCTTAACTGATTCAGTACCAGGTTTTTTTCACCTCTGGACGGAATTATTTTTAGCTTCAAAAATATTGCACACATACTTTAGTTAAATTAAAATATTGTTTCTAAATATGATTTAAAGTTGAACTTATTATATATCAAATTAAAGATAAATGATTGTACTTTCATAAAATATTTATTGTATGCGAAAATATAATGTTGTGTTGACTGTGCATGACAAATATTAGCATGTAATAAAAAATTAATTGAAATTGTGAGAACAAAAATCCAACTTACCAAGGGCCTTGAGGAACAATATGGTGAATAAGTCAGTGTAACTGCTCTCTTTATATAAGTAATCTATTTATGAATACACAAAAATTAAGAAAATATTGATGGAATATATGGTTTACTAACTGTTCGCAAATTAGCAACACGACCCTCTTTGAAGAAATTTCCATTAAAAATTGTCAAATTGAAGATTTCACATACTAAACATTCATGTCTCATAATATATAATCACATACAGTGGAAATTATAGCAATATTTACAGGAATAAAGAACTAAAGTATATGAATAATAGTCCTAACATAGCAACTATATAACTTCTCCCCAAGTAGACTGTGTAGGTTCTGTCTGAATCCTTCTTCTTTTGTTGCAATCCTACTGAACCTGACTGGGGCAACGCCCTCTCGCAGCTGGTTGGGAAACACTACTAGTATTATTTAAATTATTAATAATCGACGTATTTAAGTCACAAACTTCTGTGTCATCAGAAGCTTCACTATCTTCACTATCAGTATCTACATCTTCATGCAACCAATCTCGCGCTTCTGCAGCTGTAAAACATGCAGAACGAGCTGATAACAAACCATTTCTAGACTCTGAATTGTTAGACATTATTTTTAATCACAGGGTAACTTGAAAACGAAAATTAAACTTGGTTTCACTTCTGATTCTAGTCAAAACCACTATGTTGTGATTTGGTTATCGTTAGTACTTCCTTTCTACTTAGTTTCCGTTGATATAAAACTACAATCGGAGTGAAAATTAATAAAACTCAACGCAATAGTAGCCGTCTTTTAAAAGACGCTTGGGACACTCAGATAAGAAATATGTGCACTAGAGTGTTCCACGGACCGAATCAGTTAAATATAATTGTTGGTCTACAAGGTGTATTCTGCACCTGAATCTGCATCCAGCAGAGGTGTGGGTCCAATAATGTTTCTTAGGAAGTGTGAAAAGTGAAAATTAGTGGCCTGCTGATGACCTGTAAAACACACACAAGCCAACCACACCTATCAATGGTGTAGACCACGATACTTTGACTGTGAGGTCAAACTGGGCTCTAGCTCACTAGGGAATCAACTTCCTATATCATTTTTTTGGTCCTACATAGGAGTCAAACCAAATTAAAAAGTATGGAAACCGGATGAACTCGACTACAGGTATGTAGATGCCAAACTGGTACAACAAACTCATGCTCTAAGTCTCAAATCAAATACTGACCACAAGGAGGAGTTTGACAAGTCTAAACAAAGAAGAAGAATCTATTTACACATTTATCAAAATTGTTATTCTATAATTAATTTGGCAGTAATTCAGTTTCTCTACTCAAAGTTTTAATTTGTACTTTTAACAATTAATTCTCAGAGCTGAACAGCCTTCTTTAAAACAAGATACAATATCACAGTCAAGTGAAAATGTATGTAAAGATGATATTAGTGTTGAATCGATAACTTTTAATTTTTTTTATATCTATTAACTCTTAACATATGCCAGTGAGAGTTGGAAAATGACTAAAGATAGAGAAAGCAAATTGAATGCATTTGAAAATAGATGTCTGCGAATAATAATGAACATAAAATGGAACAAATTCAGGAGAAGTGATGAAATCAGAGACATGTCTGGTCAACCACTAGTGACAACTGTTATAAGAAAGAGAAGATGGAGATATGTTGGACACACCTTGAGAAGAAATGATCAACGAATATCAAAGCAGGCATTGAAGTGGGATGCAAAGGGTTCAAGAAAGAGAGGACTACCTAAGGAGACCCTGAAACGAACTTTGCTGAGAGAGGCAGGAAATATTGGTCTCAGTTCCATGGAGGAGATTGAGCGAGTTGCCCAGGATTGAGCGGTATGGAGAAATTGCTTGCAGGCCCTATGTAATGTATAACGGTATGAGAGGAATTATTATTATTATTAAATCTTAGTGGACCAGGGCAAAAGCCATTTAGTATACAAACGCCACTATTAATGTGGCTCTTGGTCCACAAGAAGTGAAAGAACATGTAAATGTTTGAAAATCTTGTATTACTGTACACAACAAATTGGGGGGAAAAATGAGCTGATAAACGAGTTATGTGGAAAGCAACATTATGCAAAGGTGCAGGAGACAAGCGAAAACTAAGAAGTTACAGTAAAACACTTGCAAATTGACCGTCTGTAAAGACAAAAATGGTCACACTTACATTACTGTATTAAGTGAATATAAAAAATTCTAAATCAATCAATGGTAAACATATTTTTTATTTTGACACTCATTTAGGTTTAAATTAGACTCATCACTAAAAGAGTGCTATCCTTTATAGGACGTTGCTCTCTTTACAGCACATCTGAAATTCACTCTGTCTCTTACCAGTTCACCCACTTTGTCGATGGTCATATTCATGGTTTCTTTAATATCTTGTAGCCATCTTCTTCTTGGTCTGCCTCTGCGTCCTGGGACCCTGCCCTCTAATATTGTTCTTTCCGGGCCATCATAACGCTTAATGTAACCAAAGTATCTAATTTTTCTGTATAGTATGTTGTTTATCAGCCAATTTTCTTTAACATTTAGTTCTTTCAGGACATCAGTGTTAAATTAGACTACATATCTGAAAATAAGTTTTCGTTTCTCCCTACATTTTCACAATCTCTTTATTTTTTCTTCTTCTTTTCTCTTATCCTGTTTTGCCTTACAGCATCAGAAGAAGATTTGTTTATCAGAATAAGAATTGAACTGGTACGGTCAGTCGCTGGATGCTGTTGGAGATATTGCGAAGGAGATCGGAGCACCTATGGACATGTCCGGAGTGCAATGAAGATATTCCAAACTGAAACTAAACAGAATAAGATTTGTTTATTATATTATTTATACATGAGTATCATATTTTAGTTACTTGCTATCCGGTGTCCTATTCTGTTTATATCTCTAGATTAAGCAACAATTTTGAGCAAAGTGTTTTAGGTGTTTGAAATATGGTGGACAAATTCTGTATCTTCTTCTTCTTTGCGTTCGTTCTTTACAACCAATTTTATTCACTCTTTGTGATATGTTTGATCTTTGCCAAGAACGTATACGTTGCACATTGGTTTGGTAGACCCTAAACGCATAGACTTTTACACGTTTAGGACACATGCATCAGATTTCAGCCGAACCTCCTTAGTCACCTCTTACGACATGCGTGGCAGGTAACAGTGGTTCTATTCTTTACACCCCAAATTTGGGTCCTGTTACCACTCCAGCGGCTAGTGGTTTTACAACTTACTCTTATGGGTTTTCAACTGTCAAAGGCTTGTTACTTCCTCAACTTGAACATGGGACTTACGTTATTGATAGAACTAGGAAGTCAGTCTCACCTAAGGTTTTTTATGTGATCAACTTAAGCAATGACAAAACACGTAGAAACAAAGTAATGGAGTTTTATAAAATACAAAAACGATAACAATACAAAGCAACGTTTCAACCAAGAGGGATAATCAAGCATAGGATACAACAGAAGTGAAGAACATCAACTTGAACATGGGACTTACGTTATTTATAGAACTAGGAAGTCAGTCTCACTTACATTGAAATCAGGGATCAATTGAAAATATCCAGAACGCTACACACTTAACACGGACGGAGTTCTTTTAAACTCTTTCCACGCTTTTCGCCGCACACTGCGCCACGACGGAAGTCTGTTGAACGCCATTAGCCACACACCGCGCCATACAGTTGCTTGCCTTATAAGAAGTCTTTCTAGTTTTACTTCTACTGTTTTACTTATACTACTTTTTAACCTTGTTATTCTATTAGGTTGTCCAGTTTTCTTCAATTTAATATGTAATAATATATATATGTTTATTTATTGACGAGTAGTTAGGATTTTTTTTACCTCCCTTGAATTAACTGTTCAAAAATTGAGGAAATAATTCCGTGTGGAAAGAGTTAAGCGGGTGATGAGTACATCACTTCAATGTCACAGAGGCCTCTAAAAATAATAGAAGGAGTCTTTTATTCCTCTCCGCTTCTCATGTAGCATAGGGACGCAGCACCCAAGGAAGACCAAGAGCCCATTGGATAGATAATATCACAGATATCCTGTAACATCACATACTGACAACTACAGATACAACTCACTTGGTACAGAATAGAAAACTGAAACTCCCCACTACACTTCATTGCCCATGTGGATAAGACAAGACAATTAACTAACCAACAAATTCACTATCTATATAGCTTATTAGAGAAATAACAAAATGAATAATCAACCAACGTTGAACCATCTAGCTAACAAGCTATGTAACTGTGTGACCTTTTTATCCTTTTAACAGATGGTCAATTTGCAAGTGTTTTACTGTGACAACTTCTGAGATTGCGCTTGTGTCTCTTGCCTTTCAACCATCTAGCTAACAAGCTATGTAACTGTGTGGCCTTTTTATCCTTTTAACAGATGGTCAATTTGCAAGTGTTTTACTGTGACAACTTCTGAGATTGCGCTTGTGTCTCTTGCCTTTCAACCATCTAGCTAACAAGCTATGTAACTGTGTGACCTTTTTCGCCTTTTAACAGATGGTCAATTTGCAAGTGTTTTACTGTGACAACTTCTGAGATTGCGCTTGTGTCTCTTGCCTTTCAACCATCTAGCTAACAAGCTATGTAACTGTGTGGCCTTTTTCGCCTTTTAACAGATGGTCAATTTGCAAGTGTTTTACTGTGACAACTTCTGAGATTGCGCTTGTGTCTCTTGCCTTTCAGCTCATCCCTAAGTCTCTTTTCAAAAGAATCTGCACTTATGCTTAATGTTGTTTTCCGCCTAACTCGGTCATCAGTTATATTTTCCCATTCGTTGGGATCAATAGAAAAGTTCTTCATTGAGGCCATGCAGACATCCTTATATCTGAGCAGTAATAAACCATCCAACCAACCAAACAGCAAATCAAACAATGAACCATCCATCTAAACAAACAACCAATAAACCAACCAGCCAGTGAACCATCCAACCAACCAAACAGCAAACCAAGCAATCATTTAAATTTGAAACTCATCAAAAACAACATAATAGCAAAATCAAAAACACACAATTTAAAGGTTTTTTTATTCAATGCTTGATTCTGCATATTACATTTGTGTGTTTTTAAATTAAT
This sequence comes from Arion vulgaris, assembly GCA_020796225.1. Lineage (NCBI taxonomy): Eukaryota > Metazoa > Mollusca > Gastropoda > Stylommatophora > Arionidae > Arion > Arion vulgaris. The sequence continues at coordinate 11,084,781 of CM036767.1, forward strand.
AATTTTGGTATGAAATGTGATTCTAAGAACGAAACCTTATTTTGTAACATTTACTGACGGAGAAATAAGGGTTAGACTTGAGACTATTTGTTTAAAAACCAAATAGATTATTAGAATTGGTGTTTGTCACACCCGTGTAGTACCGGGGCCTGCAAAAGAAGCAAAGAATAGTACCACTGCAACCTACATAGTAAGTGGCGACTATGTAGGACCTAGGGAAGCTACCTAGTAAATAAAAAGCATCGCAGAAATCGGATGTGCAGGCCTACTTGTAGGCGCATAACTGGCACAACATACAATCGTTCTTAGGCTTAGATCACATACAAATCACACAGTGGTTAACAAGTGATCGATGTGTAGCTTTCAAAGAAGAAGAGGTGTTTGTCAAATTGATTTTACAATGTGTACATACATTTTATTTGGGTTTTTTTCAGGAGAGAGAAAAAGTTTATACAGATTAGCATCACCAAGATGAAGAAAGAGGAAAATATTATTTTGCAACAGCATTAGATATGAACTATTAGATGTTTTGTTTCTCAACATTATCTTGCCATTTAGTCAATAGAATACTTATTTGTTGTTAACTTTTGGTTATTTTATTGTTATTAATAATTTTCTGTATTTTTAAAAATGTGATCAAGTTTACATGAAATCTGTGATATGATCATCAACCTGAAATGATTGATAGGACAATAATCATTGCACTTCGGTGTGTAACCATGTGTGCCGGAGCACGTTCTTACACAGGTGGATCTCAGCTGCAGTGCATGAACTTCGTAGCACCGATGAGGGTCCTCGATGTAATTTTGAAGATGGTGAAGATATTTTTGTAGGAATTTTATTTTTAATCTTTACTAAGGAATTTTTCCTGTGCAGCGGATTTCCAGCCTGCTCTTCTAAATTTTGAACTGCCAAGGGTTCTTTTACATGCTCAAATTGAACACAGGACTTATGTTTTATCGCTGGTCTCCAATAGGACTAGAAACTCGATCTCACCTACACTGAGATCAGGATCTCTGGAAAAATATCCAGATGGCTCTACGAGGGAGCGAACCTGGTACCTTTGGCATGAGAGCAGAGCACCTAACCTCTACGCTACAGAAACACCACAAACCTGAAATCTATGATGTAGTGATTAGTATATATAATCTGTTGGTTTTTTTTTTATCCAGAAACACTTGAGCTTTCAGCTCTTCGGCTCAGTGCCATGGACATCGTAATCCTTCAGTGCCACCAACACCATAAATGTGGCTTTTCTGCCAGCCCGTGGAATTGAACCTCACTCACAGGGGGCTTGTCACCCGTCATCCAACGTGCTATGAACACGCTGGGCAGGCTGGCAATCTGTTGTTTAATTCATAGAGTATAAGAACAATGAGATGAATAATGTATTATAAAACCAATATATGAACATTATAATTGTATAATGTGACCTTATACTATTGTAGTTTAGTCCTTGTAGAAGTGTCTCTTGATTTATACTAAACTTCAATAATTATGGATTGTCTAATATTGGTCTATTTAAGGAAAAATCTAAATGGTTTTATAAATGTGTATGTAGGGAGTCAGTGTAGTTCATCGGCTGTGGGCTTAATTTGTTTATCAATATGCAGTTTTCAAATATTTGGGTTGGACAAATTAGCAATAAAAAAATGATCAATAAGTGCAATCATTAAGAAATGCACACAGAGATAAAAGGCAGATGCTGGAGATGAATAGAACACACACTAAGAAGTTAATTACAACCATAATGAGAGAACTACCATTGTTTTGGCAACAGTAAAATGTGTGTGCAAAAATACAGGCCTAACACTGTATTGACCTATATACCACAGGTATGAAAGGGTTCCTTTACTTTTAGAGCCGCTGAGCGTAGTTGTTAGTGAACTCGCTACGCAAGGCTGGTGGTCTGGGTTCAGCTCCCAATGCGCTGAATTTTCCCGACCGCGAGCTTCTAGGTCGACCCAGCCTCAACTGGGTACCAGACATGCTCTGGGAAAGTAAAGGGCGGCCGGCGTGATGCTGACCACATCACCCATCATGTGCCGACGGTCAATGAAAATACAGGCCTAACACTGTATTGACCCATATACCACGAGGTATGAAAGGGTTCCTTTCTTTCTTTTTTATAATGAGAGAACTACCATTGTTTTGGCAACAGTAAAATGTGTGTGCAAAAGTACAACTGCATATGAAGTTTGACTTTGTTTAAAATACTCCTTGGAATCATGTGAAGCAGAATGATATTTTATGTACCATCTATAAACAAGCATAGGTGGCAATCCATCCATATTCTATCTATCTTTATATATCATCTTCATGTTATGTTTGACACATAAGGCTTCCACAAGAGATTTCCATTGTTGTTGTCTACTAATTATTTCCTATGTCAGGCCACTATCTTTCAACTCCTCTTTCCACTGTTCGTCTCCATATTTCCTTTGGATGGCCTTCTTTTCTCATTTTCTCATCCATTGTCCATCAGAGAGCTGTCCTAGCCAATGCCTTTACTGGCATACAACATACATGCCCAATCTACTTCCATCTTTGTCTTTTATTGATGATCTCAAATGAGACACGTTGTGTGTTTTGAAGCTCTTCATTTGTTATTGTATTATGCCATAACATGGGAGGATTCTTCTTTACTTATTTTGGAATGTCTTAAACGTTTATAAAAGTTTCATTCATTTGTGATTTCGAAAATAATTAACTCTTAATGGACCAGAGCAAAAGCCATGTTTTTACAAGCCATTTGTTTTAGAATAGAAAACAACCTTTGTGTGGCTCCTGGTAAAGGTGTCAACCCAAGCCATGTATTGTGGCGTTTGGTCCCAAGAGTTAAGTAGCATTTTGTAGCAGTTTTATTCAGTGGTATTTTGGGAAAGTAGAGTAATGAGTGAATTTTGTAGCAGTTTTATTCAGTGGTTATTTAGAACATTGAATAATGAGTTGAATTTTGTAGCAGTTTTATTCAGTGGTTATTTAGAACATTGAATTATGAGCAGAATGTTGTAGCAGTTTTAGTCAGTGGTTATTTAGAACATTGAATTATGAGCAGAATTTTGTAGCAGTTTTATTCAGTGGTTATTTAGAACATTGAATTATGAGCAGAATTTTGTAGCATTTTTATTTGTGATTTAGAAAATAATTGAGCAGAATTTTGGTAAATTTAATTCAGTTTTAATTTAGCAAAGTTAATAAAGGGTGCCTGTAGCTTAAGTGGTAGTGAACTCAATCACAGCCCAAGAGTACCTGGTTTAAACCCAGTGGCAGGAAGTTTGGATGCATATTTGTCCTTGTGGATTTTACAACTGTAAAATATACCTCACCATTCAGAAAGCAAATGCAAATTACGAAACCTATAAGTGGTGCCTAGAAAATCAACGACTTGTTTACCGTTATTGATAGCGACATCCAGTAAAGGATATACCACAATTTTCATTCATTTCAATAATGGTAAGAATTTATTTTAAAATGTTAAGTAATAGTGTCATCAGTTAGTGGTGATAATAGCTTGTGCATCCTTTATTACCTTAGTATTTTCATTATCTTGTTACATGAGCACAATATATCATTTCAACAAAAGTAGATTTAGAGAATATAAAATGTGCAAATCTTATATATCATATTGTTTCATTTAATTCAATTTTTTTAGTTGAATTTGATTACTTCTTCTTTTGCGATCAATATCTGCTATGTGACTACTCCAGTATGTGTCATAAACAGGGCGGTGCACTTGAGGTCTTCACCGGTCCTCCATAGTTTGTTTTGTAGGGTTGTTTCTGTTTGCCAGATTTCCATTCTCACACTACTCAGGCTGGACAGTCTTGCAGGATGTGATTTGGGGACCGCTTTGGTGCTCCACAGTTGCGGGTAACTGAGTCCCTGAGACCCTTTCTATGGAGGTGTGCTCTGTGACCTCAGTGTCTCGTTATAAGTCTGGTATTTATGTTGTTGTATTCTGGTTGCATTCTCACATTAGTTTTCTCCACATCATTTTTCTGGACAATTTGATGACTGTCTCTTGGAGATTAGTTTCCACATTTGATAACTGTCTCTTGGAGATTAGTTTCCACATTTGATAACTGTCTCTTGAAGATTAGTTTCTACATTTGATGACTGTCTCTTGGAGATTAGTTTCCACATTTGATAACTGTCTCTTGAAGATTAGTTTCTACATTTGATGACTGTCTCTTGAAGATTAGTTTCTACATTTGATAACTGTCTCTTGAAGATTAGTTTCCACATTTGATAACTGTCTCTCGAAGATTAGTTTCTACATTTGATAACTGTCTCTTGAAGATTAGTTTGCACATTTGATAACTGTCTCTTGAAGATTAGTTTCTACATTTGATAACTGTCTCTTGAAGATTAGTTTCCACATTTGATAACTGTCTCTTAAAGATTAGTTTCCACATTTGATGACTGTCTCTTGAAGATTAGTTTCTACATTTGCAAGAAGCAGAGTCACTAAGACCCATTTTGTACAAGTGGAGACTACGATGTCCCTTTCCGAACTTAATTATCTTTGTTCATTTCTGTCAAACTTATGTATGTGATCTTTCTCTAGATGGTTTGTAGTCTTCATCTACTTTCTGTCACTTTGTTTTTATGAACTGTTTATTAGTTCAAGAGTGTCTTTCTTCTTTTGTCAGCACACCGTTACCGAGTTGTTAACCTAGTGTCATGGTTTTATGTATTTGTCTTGCGCTTCTCTGGTGACTTGTGTGGTTTTTTTTCTTAGTCTGTTTGCAAAATTCAACTATGTTATCTACCTTTTCCTCGGTCTTCCTCTCACCTACCTTCCTGATATTCTGTTGTGGAAAGCTTCATAGGCCAGTTTGATCTGTTCGCATTCTTACTAAGTGGCCAAACCACTTCATTCTCTGTTTCGCTATATAGTTCAAGCACGGTCTTGTTCCAACCTTTTCTCTGATGCTTGTATTCGTAACTTTGTCAATTCTTGTGTTGTTGGTGACTTTGCGGAGACATCTCATTTCGCATGTTGCTATTTTTGTTCATGTGTCTTATTCATTGTCCATGTTTGACATTGGTAACATAGAGTGGGTATGAAGATGCTGAGAGTGTCTTTACTTTTTAATAAATAGACAATATACAAGTATTAGGGCTTCGAAAAACAAATTACAAGCACAGGGTTTGAACTACAAACCTTTATTTCTTATGGTTTATGAAAGACACTCCTCAGTAAAGCTTTTTTTTAAAAAATAGCTCGCTGGTTGTGTCCTTAAAAATGCTCATATTGCAGGGCTAAGCAATGAGGGCCATAAGAAATAAACCTTTACTTCTTTGTAGCTCTTGTTTAGTGGAGGCTACTGCAGATTTCCCAGGTCATTGCCAGCTTATCTGCCCTTACATTTCTGGGAATAGCCCAGTGAGCTGTAATCCATAGCAGAATCAATTACTATTTTCTGGACAACAATCCAATATTGAGTTTTGCTTTTTGTTTTGTTTTTGGGCCCTTACCAGTAATGCCTAGCAGGTGGACCAGTTACAGTTGAATATGCATAAACTCTGTCATTCTCGCATGAGCGCTGTCATTCTTCCTCCTCTGCTGTTTAAACTCTGCATGAAATGCTGTCTCCTTCTTCTGTTTAAACTCTGCATGAACTGCCGTCTCCTCTGCTGTTTAAACTCTGTATGAATTGTTGTCTCCTCTGCTTTTTAAACTCTGTATGAAATGCTGTCTCTCCTGCTGTTTAAACTCTGCATGAAATGCTGTCTCTCCTGCTGTTTAAACTCTGCATGAAATGCTGTCTCTCCTGCTGTTTAAACTCTGCATGAAATGTTGTCTCCTCTGCTGTTTAAACTCTGCATGAAATGCTGTCTGCTGTAAAATTAGCTTCTGTCAGTAATTAGCTTAACTTCTTATTTGTATAAATCTGATAGCTAGCTACTTTAGTCCAAGTTTACTGTCTATATATGTCAGTATGCTAGCTGTATGCATCTGTCTTAGTCTTCTGTTACTTACTATCCTTTCATAGCATTTGTCTTTGCCGAATATTTGTCTCCTTTGCTCTGTTGTTTCATAGACAACTTTTCTCTTTTACTTCCTGGTTGTTGGAAGTCTTGTCTCTTGGAAAAGGAACCGTGAAGATGTCTAGACTTTTTTCTCCTATCTTTATTCTTATCACCAAAGAGAATTGCCCACGTTGAGATTTTAAATTGGTTTTTGCTAACTGTAGTCTCTATTGGTGTTACAGGTTTCTGGATCTTTACAGACTTCCGATAGGATTTTGTGTTATGTTCTGATACAATATCCATCAGGTTACCTAGCATGTATTTATACTCTGCCGCTTTGCTTGTGTCTAAAACACTGTTGTGGAAATCACTGGCGATTCGACGTTTAGGAAATGTTTGTTCAATTAGCGATAGAGCTGCTATGTTTGAAGAAGCTGGGTCTGATGTTGTGTAAGATGTGTTTGATGTCACAACGGTATTATACCTGTTCTTGTTCTCAGTCCCATTCTTTTTGAAACCGTTGAGTTTTGTAATATGGTTCTGTTGGTCAATAACTGGCAATATTTGATTATTTTTACTGTTATTATTTGAAATTGTCTTTGGATTTTGAACACAAGTTTTAGTCAGCTTTCTTGTGTTATTTTCACTGAAGAACTTGTTGCTATGGGACATCACTCTGATATCAGGATTTGAATCAGTCGATCCAGTGAGACAAAATGTATCAACAGCTGCAGAAGATGTAGGCTTTGTTTCATATGAGTGCAATCCAACATCAGAATGTGAGTGCTGCTCTATAGGTAATAAATGATCAGATTGATAACCGTCAGAACCCTTGACAAAATCTGTATAAGATTCTTCAGAGCAAGGTGATTGGGAGCTGTTTGACAACATAGTTTTACTTTCAGCTTCAATTTTTGAACTTGTCGTCAGCGTTAAACTTCCTAAATGTTTGGTCATATTAATATTTCCCATTATTTTTGCAATTTTAATTTGATCTTGAATGTGACTGCCCAGTGCATGTTTTCTTTCTTCTCTCCCAATTGTGGACCATGCTCGAGGAGTTCGAAACAGATTATCTGCCCGTTCCTCGCAGGCTGAGCCTTTGTTTCGCAACAGCTGGGCATATCTTTATGGCCTAGTCTTCTTGCGTATATATAAGGAGTTAGTCCTAGTCTGTCTGAAACATCTACTGAGATACCAAATCGGACATGGAAGTCCACAAGCACCTGCACAGTAGCAAGACTTCCAGCAAGTACAGCGTGATGCAATGCTGCAAGGCCATCTTTGTCCTTCTCAAAGGGGTTGAAGTCCCCTGCTGTTTCTTCCAGTAATGTAGACACCTTAAAAAAGGTACAAGATTTTTGCAGATGAAAATATTATAATCCTTATCTTTGTACACTCACTCACCCTCTCTTTCTTTCTATCTTTCTCCTTCTCACTATCACACATGCACACACACACACAGAAACATACTCTCTGTCTCATTTGCTCATGCGCTCTCTCACACTCATTCTAACTTACACACACACATCTCTCTCACACATCCCCACTCCAGATAGCTTTAAATGAAACAGTCAGTTATCTAGACATTAAACATATATAATATAATATAATATAATATAATATAATATAATATAATATAATATATAATATAATATAATATAATATAATATAATATAATATAATATATATATAATATTATAATATAATAAGGAATATAATACACATTTTAAAAACAATCACATAATATCAAATATGGCATTGATTAGAGCCCACAGCGAAGGAGAAGGTTAACAAAGAATCTAGGAAAACAATGAAAAATTCAGCCATAGCAAAACTGGCATCATTGGTAGAAATGAAGGAGACAGCTCATTGGTTAGTAATAGCTGCAGTTCTACATATCAAGACAAGGACAGACTATCATCTTCCGACTCAGGATAGGTCATAACAGACTGAACAAACACCTACACAGGCTGCGATTGTCCCCAACCCTCTGTGCCCCTGTGGCTCCGCTGAACAAACCACAGAACATGTCCTGCAAGACTGCCCCCTGTATGTCCTCCCAAGAAAGGAATGCTGGCTCTACAACACAACACTACATTCAAAACTACATGGCACTAGAGATGAGCTCCAGACAACAGTCGATTTCATCATAAGAACGCGTCTAACGGTATAATCATCAAAATAGCGATCGCAAAGAAGAAGACTGAAACCACAAGAGCAGATGTTAGTGACACCCTGTGTACCACAAGGATCCACACGGGCAGATGGTGATGACTCCCATCTACCACAAGGAGCCACAAGGGTAAATGTTGATGACTTCCATCTACCACGAGGAGCCACAAGGGCAGATGCTGGTGACACTCTGTGTACCATGAGGATCCACACGGGCAGATATTGGTTACGCTGAAGAACCACAAGGGCACAGATGTTGTGGATGTCAATGATGATGACAGCTCATCAATCAAGGTTAAAATATTGGTATGTGTATTACTGTGTTTGATTGTCTACCTATGGGTGTGTGGTATTGGCTGTGAGAATGAACTCTGTCGTAACTTGTATCGTGTGTTATCTGGTGGCCCGAAACACAGAAACTCCTTATATTATTTCTTGGAAAGTGAGCACTAAAGAGTCCAGCTGGCATGAACAACTGTTTTTGTTTACATACCTGACATCCAAATAAACAATGAAGAACTCCAATGTGTAGAGAGTTACGAATATCTGGGCTCAATAATTAATTAACAATAACGGTGACTGCTCCAAAGAGATCTCAAGAAGATTGGCAATAGTAATCAAGAAGTTAAACACAATGAAGAACATGTGGCAAAGCACCAGCAAAATACTAAAATTAAAAATATTGAGAGCATGCATTTTCCCAGTGGCTACTTAGGTTGCGAATCATGGACTATTACACAAAAATTAAGAACGAAAATCCAGTCATTCGAAACTAAATGCTACAGAAAGATCCTATGAATACCATGGACAGAAAAAGAAAGAACACACATGTCCTGAAAGAACTAAATGTTAAAGAGAATTGGCTGATAAACAACATACTATACAGAAAAATTAGATACTTTGGTCACATCAAGCGTCACGATGGCCTGGAAAGAACAATATTAGAGGCAGGGTCCCAGGACGCAGAGGCAGACCAAGAAGAAGATGGCTACAAGATATTAAAGAAACAATGAACATGACCATCGACGAAGTGAGTGAACTGGCAAGAGAACAGTGAATTTCAGATGCGCTGCAAAGAGAGCAACGTCCTATAAAGGATACTCACCTTGATGATGATGACCTACTGGAACAGCAACACATCACAGAAAGCTCACCACGTGGCAAATGAAATGCTTGAGGAAGGCGGTGGGGGGTCATCAGGAAAGATATACTACAGAATGAGGACATCAGAAGCAGAGTGGGCGTAACTTCATGCACCGAATACATTGAAAGACAACAAATGCAGTGGTTTGGACTTTTAATGAGAATGAAATACAACCAACCACCAATAACAGCATACAATAAAAAGAGATCAGGTACTAGAACTAAGGGGAAAACCAAGAAAAAAAGGATAGACAATATCAAGACAACACTAAATAAACACGGATATAACACAACAGGGGCGACTCATCTGGCCCTAGAACGTAAATTAAAGCTCCCACCCCTACGCTTAACGGCAAAAGTGGACAACCAATTCCATCACCCACCTGGGGAATGACAATAGACCTACTGGACTAAATCTGAAATTAATAATGGGTCAAAGTCTATAACCAATGAGAAACAAAGATTACGTGAATTGATTGATTTACAGTGGTACAGACAGGGGCAACAACCCATAGAGAAATAATACAATAACATATCGTACCTGTTGACTACGTCCCATGACGCACGCCCAATGCATGACAGATCTTCTATATTGTACATCCTTCACCTTGTATGATGCTCCTTCCTTTAGAAGCATCATAAACATCCGGTTCCTCCTGTTGTCATCATCAATATGCAACGCTGCAACTAATGGATTGAAGCTTTGGGCTAGTTTACTGCTAATACTTGATCCATGACTCAATAAATGACGAACCTAGACAGATAGCATAAGGGTTGAACAATATCATGTAATTTATTAGCACAAGTTTGATATGCATGCCTGCAGTACTATTTGTTACTATATTTTAAAGCGTATGTGTAGCTTTTCAGATTACTTCCCAGATTATTCCTAATCCTTTCAAATATTTGTTGTAGTTTGGTTGTTAATAGTAATAGCAACTTGTTAAATCCTTAATCTTGTTTAACCCTTATAATAACATTTTAACATTTAAAATAAGAGTTAATTGTTGTAGCTAAAGTCGCAATCTAGGTCTATTTTTAATAGTTATATCGGCTTATTGGTTACTAAACTGACGTCATTGCACTCCGGGCAGACCCATAGGTGCTCAGTCTCCCCCAAAAAAAAAAAATTTCGAAGAGTATGCATACTGATGGTTCCCGTGGCTCGCTGATTAAACACACTTCTCACTGTGTCCCTCAGGCATCCAGTTCTACTTGTACAACGTGTAACTCCAAACTACCTAAATCGCTGGATTGATTCAACATCTATTTCAGTGTCCTTATCCAACAGACAGTCGCGAAGAGACCGAAGAATATCCCCTTATCTATCTTCAACTCCCCAACAATCGATGCTGTTGATGCAAGCATGTCCGCTCTCTAATTACTGTAAACACCCGCATGCCCAGGACAGTATATCCACGTAAGCCTCTGGAGGTTAGAAACTTCTACAGACGACATCCACTCATACCGAAACTTGCTCTTCTGGATCTTGTGAAGCATCGACTGTCAACATCATGTCGACCACCGTTACTTTCCAGTGTTTCTTCTTGCTTTTTTTCTTTCTTTTATCCAGTTCTGTTTTGCCTCACAGTGTCAGGATAAGAAGAGATTTCTACAACAGGCTTTTGTGTGCACTTCATAAACAGTGTTTTTCATAAACTTGTGTATTCGTCGCCTCTGTTATACTTTTTGGACAGCATGACTTCATGGCACGGTAGAGCATCAACATCTGAGATGATAGCAAACACCAGAGACAGCGATTTGTGGAAATTCATGATCGCCTACGCAAGCCAGCACGGCACCTGATGATGATAATGACTAGCAGAACTTCGGTTCCGTTAGTAAAAAAAAAACCCATTGTAAATTCAATTTAAAAGATATTGATCCCACATATTCACACACAATGTATCACACAATGAATCACACAATGAATCACACACACATCATTAAGCTATCTAAGAAAGTAAATAGCTCTGGAGTTCAGTATACACAAGTAAATAAATGAGACTTTTAACATGAAAAATTTCGTTTAGACATTAGCAAGTATAGGTGTCACTTATTATACATTTTTAATGAAATAGTAATTAAACATCAAGCATTAACATGGCAGTCAAACGACAACTGATAAACTGCATATTTATTCCAACTCTCTGCTATCAGTGCCAAACATGGCTGCTGACTAAGACACAGAAGAAAGATTACAACATGAAATGAGATGTCACGAAAGCTGTCAATGTTAAGCGAGATAAGTGAGAAACGAGAATATCAGAAGCATCGTTGGTACTATACCATGCATACAGTACATCGAAGCAAAGATTCAGTGGTTCGGCCATTTAATGAGAATGGAACCACATTTACTACCATCACGTGCCTATAATAATCGACACTCAGGGCTCAGAGCACGAGGCAGGCCAAGAACAAGATGGATAGATAAATCTCAGAGTCCTGCAAGCATGGACTGACAACGTCAAGCGCAACACACCTGGCACAAGATAGAAACTAACTCTCCACACGACGCTTCACGGAAATGTGTTAAGATAAGATAAGATAAGAATGAAATAGTAGTCAGTTAAAGCTGGATCAAGCTGAGAGCCGTTACGGTCGGGGAAATATCAATACATAAATCCCCCCTGCGAAGCTGGGGAATAAAGATAGTCTATAATAAAATATGAGTGATAGAAATTTGGGAAACACAATATTTTCTATATATCCTGGAATACGAAAACAAACTTTAAGACATCTCCGTTTTTCGTTGTACACACCCGCCCCTTGTGTTGCCGGGCTCGCAATGGAAGCAAGGAATAGTAACACTGCGACCTACAAGGCATGTCGTAAGATGCGACTGAGGCGCCTAGGGAAGCTACGCTAGTAAATAAAAATCTTCACAAAAATCGGATGTGCTGGCCTACTTGTATGCGCAAATATTGCACAACGTACAATCGTTCTTAGACTCGGATCACATACAAATAACAAGGGAGGTCTCTGTGGCTGATGGGTTAAGCCCTTTGCCTTGTGATTCGAGGGTCGTGGGTTCGAGTCCGGACCGCTGCCTTCTGTTCACGAGTGCAGTTTTTCCAGAGACCCCTAGGATTGTTGCCGGAGCTACGGAGTTAGTGCTTATGCAATACTCTCGGCAGGTGGAGTGCCATTTCTGCGGAGAGGACACCGAGCCATATGGGTTAAAACCCGGTGCAATGAAGTAAATCCTTCGGCTTTTAAACCCTTTTAAACAAATAACAAAGATTGGTTAACAAGTGGTCGATATGGAGCATTCGCAGGAATGGTACACCCCGCACATCTTGCAATTTTAAAATACAATTTTATTTTAGTATGGTGTTTAGTAGGACGCTCATGTTGCGATTACAGTTGTTTTAGTGACATTTTGGATTGAAAGGACCATTATTATTGCACTTCAGTGAGTAACTATGTATGCTCTGATCTCTTTCTTACACAGGAAGATCTCAGCTGAGGTACACGAACTTCGCAGCACCAACGAGGGTCCCAATGTAATTTTGAAGATGATGAAAATCAGTGGCGGCTCGTCATCATTTTTATTGGTGGGGCCAGACAAAAGATTTTGGAAAAATCATAGTTTTGGGTTATTATATTTTAATTTATAAAATACTAAATACACGTTACACATTATTTTTGGTGGGGCCCGGCTCCACTGGCCCTTAATGACGAGCCGCCACTGGCGAAAATATTTCGTAAGAATTTTGTTAAATTTAAAATCTTTTTCTAATTTAATTTTGCCCGGGCAGCGACTTTCTAGTCTACTATTCTCGATTTTGAGCTGCCAAGGATTCTTTTACATTCTCAACTTGAACACAGGAACTACGTTTTATTGTCCGTCTCCGATATGACTTGGAACTCGATCTCACCTACACTGGGATCAAGAATCTCTGAAAATTTTGATTACGATCTAACAATGACGCGTGGTTCTGCAATTGGAGATGATCGGTTTTGTGTCTGTGAAATGAGTTTCTGTTGTTTGTGTTTGTTCATTCAACCATGTTTCATACCAACTATTCTTTGTGATCTGTGTGTCTTAGGGGTCTCTGGTGTGTAGAGGTACGGTGCTCGTCTCTCATGCCAAAGGTACCAGGCTCGCTCCCTCATGGAGCCATCTGGATATTTTTCTAGAGATCCCTGATCTCAGTGTAGATGAGATCGAGTTCCTAGTCCTATCGAGACGGACGATAGAACGTAGGTCCCGTGTTCAATTTGAGCACATAAAAGAACCATTGGCAGTTCAAACATCGAGAAGAACAGGCTGGAAAGTCGCTACCCAGGCAAAATTCATTAGAAAACATTAAAAATAAAATTCCTGCAAAAATATCTTCACCATCTTCAAAATTACATATGGGACGCTCGCCGGTGCTACTGAGTTCGTGCACCGTAGCTGAGATCTTCCTCTGTAAGAAAGATATCGGAGCACACATGGTTACTCACCGAAGTGCAATGATGATGGTGCTATCAACCAATGTGATATGTGTGGGTTGGTGTTGAGACCATGAGTACGTTGTGTCCCTGTTAAGCCCTTACGGTGTGTAGGACAGGAGCATCCGAATGTCAGCCAAAGTGTATACATATTATCCAACAAAACACACATTTGTACATACGTGTTACTGTAAGATTTTACACACAGAAAAACCACACTTTAACTTATACCACACAACAAGCCACATAGCAAACCTTTCTGGCAGCACCACTTTTCCCACAAACCACATCACGAAACTAAACAATAAACAATGGCCTACTTTACTTCCTAGTGTTTCTGTGGAATCAAATTTGGCTTGTTTGATCTGAGAAATCTGGTTCAGTTGTGAAATTAGACCTAGACCTCTAGTCTACATGCAAGTGCACTATTCAGTCTGCTATCGAGGCTCTCTAGTGTGCGTATATTAAGAGCTAAAGTACTACATCAGAAGTTATACTATAGCATGGTATCCGATCTGATTATTCTAGTGAAGCCGTGAGACCTGATTCTAACAACAAATGCTTCTCTAATTAATATTAGTTCCTGCTGTCTTAAGTAAGTACAGTTTTCTAATATTGCCTTTATTTCTAAAATATTGTTTATATCGTTAGATTTGTTGTCATTAAATAAAAGTAAGTTATATGATCCCACCTGGTTTATCTTGCCTGTAGAAATGGCATGAAACATGCTTCCTGTCCCGTTCGCTTCCTGCTTCTCTTGTTGTGCACCACTTTGTCTGAGACTGACAATTCTGGGTTGCTTGATCATGAACTCGGTTGGTTTATCGGGATTTAACAGTTCAATGTTTGATATCTTGTCATCATCATGTGTCGTCATCTGTGAATGTATCATCAACTATTAACATCTTCATCACCGCACTTAGATCACCGCAATCTCCGTTTATTAGAGAAGCGGGGCCAGACGCTCTGTCCATCTTCAAGAGACTACACACAAGCTGCATTGGATTGTAGCATTCAGCAACTCATAGCGGACTGCTAGCGTCAGGGTTAGCGTAAGAACACAGCTGACTAAGACTCCTCTCTGCTTCCCCGTGGTAGTCCTGGAAACAGACAACTACCAAGAGGTCTGGTTATGTTTGTGAAGATCGAAGAGGAGAAGCTAAACCGGTACCCCCCAAAAAGGCTTTGCTGAAATAGATTTCTCTGACCAAAAGGTGCAGAATGAAGTGCATGTATATATATATATATATATGAAAGAAAATAGTGGAGCAAACAGAACGAGAGAAAAAAACCAACCGAACATGGTATTTGTGGTGTCAAAAACCAATTTGAATCTATTTGAAATGCAAAATGTGATCGAAAAACTAACGTACACATTCACTGAGATTTAAATATTATTGCTATACCAGTCACGACAGATATGAATTGTCTACGCATAATACTGGGAGTATCAAGAAGAGACCGGTTTTAAAATGAAGACATCAGGAAAAAATGGGTACAATATCAGTACTGAACTTCATCAAGAGAACAACAGATTAAAAGTTTCGACGACATACGCAGATTACAAACAGACAATGTTCAGCAAAGAGTAATGTTACTCTGATACAATGGATACAAAGCAAAAGGTCGTTCACGTAAAAGGTGGATCTCAATGATAACAGAGGAGGTGAAAAACACTGTTTATGAAGTGCAAACAAAAGCTCGTTCTAGAAATCTCTTCTTAATCTGACGCTGTGTGGCAACACGTGACCAGAGAAAAGAAAGAGGAAGTTATAACACATCAAATCTTCTTCTTCAAACGCTCCATATCGACCACTTGTTAACCACTCTTTGTGATGTGTATGTGATCTGAGCCTAAGAGCGATTGTACGTTGTGCCAGTTATGTGCCTACAAGTAGGCCAGCACATCTGAGTTCTGCGATGTTTTTTATTTGCTAGGTAGCTTCCTAGGCCCATACCTCAGTCGTCTCTAACGACATGCTTTGTAGGTCGCAGTGGTACTATTCTTTGCTTCTCTTGGGAGTCCCAGCGACACACGGGTGGTCACATCAAAGGAAACTTCTTCTTCTTCAGCGTTCTCTATAGATTGGAATTTCGGATTCTCTAATAAAGGCAGCTGTCTGCCTCAGATTATCAGCCCACGCCATACAGTTTGTCTTGGACGCTAGTGTAAGTGGCCACCTCTTTCTTCTCAAGTCTCATTCTGGGGCAGGTCTGTGGGATATAATTTCTATGATTTATGCTTCCTGTTTGTGCGAGATTTTACCACAGCAAGTTTTGGCCACCTCGTGATGGTAGGTCCGACATTCTTACTGTGTGGCTAAATCTCCGAGACAGATTGGAGACCGTAGAATCCATTATCCAACTCCTCATTGTGTGGGGTCGTTGCACCATGTTATGCGCCTTACGGCCTGGTGCATCCGTTTTCTGCAAGCATTTATTTCGGGTTAGCATTCCTTAGCGGACACGTGCATTCGATTTCAGCCAAACCTCCTTAATCGCCTCTTACGACATGCGTGCAGGTAACAGTGGTTCTATTCTTTACACCCCAAATTCAATGAGACGTTCGAATAGTAATGGCGGTGTGAGCAGTATTCATTAGCACTAGGAGTGCTTCGGAATGTTTTATTAGTGTGTTTTCCTTAACATCAAGTGTTCAAACAAGGATGAATCTACGACAGGTCCAGCAAACCGGTAGAGGATTTGTTTGTTCAAACCCCATTGCTCAGGAATTGTGGGGAATACTTAGGAAGAAACGCGGTAACAACGGCGCTCAAAGCAAACACACAATAACAAAGCCGGCGGAAGTAGCACCAACACGAACACAGCAATACGTAAAACACCAGAGTTTAGGATAGCAACGTGGAATATTAGTGGATTAGGAGATAAAACAACAGAGATAGTAGAATATATGATCCAGCATAAAATCACAATCATGGGAGTAGCCGACACTAGAAGAAAAGGACAGGGTATTAAGAAAATACATAAAGATTTCATATTTACATGGCGAGGAACACAACCAGGCGAAAACAACAAACATGGAGTCGGGTTCGTTATTGCCCCTACTGCAGCAAAATTTATATTAGAAATAGAGTATAAATCAGAAAGAATCATCCGTATCAGAACAGCGCAAGGTAAGAGGAAAGTAACTTACATACAGATCTATGCACCATGCAATGACTCATATAGTGAAGAAGAAAGAACCACATTTTTTTGACGAATTAAGTGAAAACATTAGTGAAGTCAACAGCACTGACAGCTTATATATTATGGGCGATTTTAACGGAAGAGTCGGCGAGCGAAGAACACCATGGGAGACACATCTAGGACCATTCAGCGACACAACAACGAAATGCAACAGCAACGGGGAACACCTTCTTAATATATGTGCAGAACATGATCTATTTATCACCAATACATTTTACCAACATAGGAGAAGCCAGATATTAACCTGGTATAAATGGAATAATATTAATCAAGCATCACAGATCGACTTTATACTAGCAAAAAGAATGAAAGATGGAGAATACAAAACGCTAGAGCCATCCCAAATGCAATATTAGACTCTGATCATAGACCAGTGGTACTATTTCTACAAAAACCAATTAGAAAACAAGACAGGAGTACAACTCAACAAATTGAAATAATAGATATTGAAAAGTTAAATAATAATGAAATTAGGAATCAAATTGAAGGAGCAGTTACATCAGCCTTTAACACCCTAGAAGGAGTAAGCAACATAACTAAAGAATGGCAAACCTTCAAAACAAATATCATGGAAATAGTGAAAGAAAATTGTGGACTTAAAAAGTTAAATAAGCACAGAAAACACACAGCATGGTGGAATGCAGCAGTTAAAAGGTCTATACAAGAAAAGAAAAATGTTTTCACAGGTGGCAAAAGTCAAAATTAGATGAAGACTACACCAAATACAGAACAGCAAGAATGTATAGTAAAAATAAAGTAAAGTCATCAAAATCAGAATCTTGGGCAAAATATGGAGAACATTTAGCTGAACTATGCACTAAGGCACCAAGAAAATTTTACAGAAGCATTAAGGCAATGAGGCTAAGAGAAGAACAATTCAATCCAGTCACCATTATAAATAACAAGTCTAGGAAACCTCTTACCAACAGCAAAGATATTAAAGACAGATGGAAAGAATATTTTACGGAACTGTTAAACTGCGAAACACAAGGTACAGAAACATTTCAATTGAAACATGGAAAATACCAACAATTGAATATCTTAGAATCCGAAGTTGAAATGGCACTAAATCAAAGCAAAAGAAGGAAGGCAGCAGGGATAGATGGTATAACAACAGAAATGTTACTTGTGTGTAAGACAACAGCAATAACATGGCTGACCAGAATTTTTAACATAGCCTGGGAGGCACAAGAGGTTCCAGATGACTGGCAGAGAGCTATTATAGTCCCAATATGGAAGAACAAAGGAGACAAAAGAGAATGTGAAACATACAGGGTATCTCTCTTTTGAGCCAAATAGGAAAAATGTTTGCAAAAATATTGGAGCGAAGAGCAAGACATATATTAGAGCCCCAGTTAAGCAATAGCCAGTTTGGGTTTAGGAGGGTAAGAGCTGCACAGACGCAATATTTACACTAAGACAGATCTGCGAACAAACAATTGAATACAATCAAAGTAAACAGCTTATATTTATAGACCAAGAAAAGGCATTTGATAGAGTAAACAGGTGCAAACTATGGAAGATCCTTGAAGAATATGGCGTCCAAGGACAACTATTAGGTAACATCATGGCCTTATATCAAGATAGCCAGAGTACAGTAAGAACTACAGAAGGAATGACCGACTGGTTCTCCATTACATCAGGTGTTAGACAAGGTTGTGTCCTTTCACCACTACTCTTTATCGCATATATGGATAAAATAACTCAAGAGTCGAATTCAGATAATGATGAAATAAATGAACTGCTTTTTGCAGATGATCAGTGCCTGATACATCAAAATGAACAAGATCTACAACATCATATTGACACTTTGAACAATAATTGTGTGAAACATGACATGAAAATCAACAACACTAAAACAGAAATAATGAATATGGAAGAAAACATAATAATCTAGACATCCATGTCAATGGCACTAAAATAAACCAAGTGAAAGAATTCAAATACTTAGGAAGCATATTCACAGAAGACGGAAAACTAGATAGAGAGATAGAGGCTAGAGTACAAAAGCAAATGCTGTAACCTACCAGCTAGCCCCATTGTTAGGCACCCAAAAATTTCACAGGCAGCTAAGAAACAAATGATCAACAGCATTTTTATACCTACTTTGTGTTACCAGAGCCAAACATGGACATTGAGCAAAGCGCAGTCACAAAAATAACTACATGTGAAATGCGTTGCCTGAGAAAAGTTACAAACAACACAAGAAAAGACAGAATCACCAACATCAGCATAAGAAAGAAAGTTGGCACAAAACCGTGCTTGAATTATATAGATAAACAAAGAATGAAGTGGTTTGGCCACTTAATAAGAATGCATCCAAACTCCACAGTATACAGAGTCTTCTACAACAGAACATCGGGAAAGAAGGCAAGAGGAAGACCACGGAAAAGATGGTTAGATGGCGTGGCAGCATCCTGTGAAAGAGCAAAGATAACAATCACACAAGCCACCAGAACAGCGCAAGACAAAAACAGAAAACCACGACACTGGGCAACAACCCGGTAGCAGTGTGACGACAAAAGAAAGAAAAGAAGACACCCCAAATTTGGGCCCCGGTAATTAAAGGAAACGATATGCCCGTCTGCCCAGCGTGTTCGTAACGCGTTGGACTACGGGTGATTATCCCTCTGTGTGTGCGGGTTCAATTCCGCGGGATGGCAGAAAAGCCACAGATTCCCCAGATTTACGGTGTTCGTGGCACCGAACCGAAGGGTTACGATGTCCATGGCACCGAGCCGAAGAGCTGAAAAGCTCAAGTGCTTCTGGATTGGAAAAAAAGAAACGATACACACCATCTTGTTACATTACACATTACACACACACACACTACTTACCTAAAATAAATCCAGGTCGTTGTTTGAACAAAAGTAAAATTGTAATGAACAATACCAAACGTCTACGCACTAATAAAACATTGATATTACTACAATAATATTTTCTTATTACATTCAAAAACTCATGTTAAATATATCTGTCAATAAAACACACTAGAAATATATCCCAGTTTGTTTATGTAGTGACTAGAGCAGAAATGATTTTCAGAGAAGCAGACAGCTAGTATTTTCTCCATTGTAGCACTCATCAAGATATATTGAGTCTTAGGAGATAAGGACGGGCTGTCAAATAGCAAACAAAAGAGGAAGTCTCCATTTCTAATTTATGGAGATATTTGTGTGGGGGGACAATACGCGCGGAATAATGTGTTATTGTGGAAATCCGTATTGATTGATCGATGTTTCCAGGCCTCTAAATTCTGACACGACAACTTGAAACTACGCCATAAAACAGTGTTGAAAAAAACACTGGAATGTAATTGCAGTGTGAAACAGACTTTGCTATTGTTGTATGCGTAAACCGTAGATTAATACTTATGTATGTACAATGTATAGATACATTTTTATTATATGTACAGGCTATATTACATATGGCCGGGGGCGGCTCGTCATTAGGGGCCAGTGGGCCAGGACCCCATAAAATAATGTGTAACATGTATATATTATTTTATATATTGAAATATAACCTAACCCAAAACCATGATTTTTTCGAAAATATGTGTCTGGCCCCATCAACAAAAATGATCACGAGCCGCCACTGCATATGACCTTTTTCGTCTGTACCAGACGGTCAATGTATAATTTTCGCCAATCTGGGAGGATCTACAACCAGTGACTATTGCTTTCTGTGTTGTGTTCGAGACAAAAACAAGGATGAGGTATCCTCACCGCTTATGCCTAGCTTGGACAGCTGGTATGGGGAATGTGTCTTGCCCATTTTACACAAACTCTACCCTACTGTTTCATCCACATTTTTTAATTTAAAAAATATTTTATTTTACGGATCCAGAAGCACTTGAGCTTCCAGCTCTTCGGCTCTGTGCCATGGACAACGTAACCCTTTGGTTCGGTGCCACGAACACTGTGAATCTGGTGAAACTGTAGCTTTTCTGCCAGCCCGCGGAATTGAACCCGTACTCACAGGAGCTTGTCACCTGTAGTCCAACGCGCTATGAACACGCTGGGCAGACGGGCATTTCATCCAAATAAAAGACAGTCCTTACGTTTGGAATCAAGCAGAGTTTGCAGGTGATGTCAGAAGATGGAATATAATAAACACATAATCATCAAATGGTCCCTAACTTTGGATTTGTGTTCAAGGTTTACTCCTCTAGCTCTCTGAATAACCGTGCTAACCCATAAGGCAGTCGGGATTTTCTATCAGGGTTTACTCACTTTAGCCAGAGCCAACTATAAACTTATGAGCCTTCGGACTCAGGTAAGAATTATGGGAAATCAGACCACAACAACACCACGTGACCTCGCATTCCAGTATTGGTTATATAGACGAATTCATTTTAAAATCAACACAAAATGCTAACTGGAAGTTATATTATGCAACAAGTTAAGTTTAACAATAAGGAATATCGATTATGAATATTTTTCACAAATAAATAACCATAGACTCATATAATTGAGTAAAATTGCAAAAAACTTGCAGTGTTCTATCAAACATCTATATTTTCCGGCCCCTTTTCTGATTTAGGTCAGGGAACCCGCAGCCAGTTGTCTGGCCTAGTTATCTAGAGTTGGCTGTGTTTTAGCTCTCCCTAGCCAACCTCAACACAGCAGTGGGTTGATGGATCAACTGTTACAACCACATGACTAGTGCTTGCCGCTATGCCCCGAATGTTTGATCAACTGTTACAACCACTTGACTAGTGCTCGCCGCTATGCTCCGAATGATGAATCAACTATTACAAACACATAACTAGTGCTTGCCGCTATGCGTCGAACGATGGATCAGCTGTTACAACCACATAACTAGTGCTTGCTGCTATGCACCGAACGATGGACCAGCTGTTACAACCACTTGACTAGTGCTCGCCGCTATGCTCCGAATGATGAATCAACTATTACAAACACATAACTAGTGCTTGCCGCTATGCGTCGAACGATGGATCAGCTGTTACAACCACATAACTAGTGCTTGCCGCTATGCACCGAACGATGGATCAGCTGTTACAACCACATGACTAGTGCTTGCCGCTATGCGTCGAACGATGGATCAACTGTTACAACTACATGAATAGTGCTTGCCGCTATGCTCCGAACGATGGATCAACTGTTGCAACCACATAACTAGTGCTTGCTGCTATGCGTCGAACGATGGATCAGCTGTTACAACCACATAACTAGTGTTTGCCGCTATGCACCGAACGATGGACCAGCTGTTACAACCACATGAATAGTGCTTGCTGCTATGCTCCGAATGATGAATCAACTATTACAAACACATAACTAGTGCTTGCTGCTATGCACCGAACGATGGACCAGCTGTTACAACCACTTGACTAGTGCTCGCCGCTATGCTCCGAATGATGAATCAACTATTACAAACACATAACTAGTGCTTGCCGCTATGCGTCGAACGATGGATCAGCTGTTACAACCACATAACTAGTGCTTGCCGCTATGCACCGAACGATGGATCAGCTGTTACAACCACATGAATAGTGCTTGCTGCTATGCTCCGAATGATGAATCAACTATTACAAACACATAACTAGTGCTTGCTGCTATGCTCCGAACGATGGATCAGCTGTTACAACCACATAACTAGTGTTTGCCGCTATGCGTCGAACGATGGACCAGCTGTTACAACCACATGAATAGTGCTTGCTGCTATGCTCCGAATGATGAATCAACTATTACAACTACATGACTAGTGCTTGCTGCTATGCACCGAACGATGGACCAGCTGTTACAACCATATGAATAGTGCTTGCTGCTATGCTCCGAATGATGAATCAACTATTACAACTACATGAATAGTGCTTGCTGCTATGCACCGAACGATGGACCAGCTGTTACAACTACATGAATAGTGCTTGCTGCTATGCTCCGAATGATGAATCAACTATTACAACCACATAACTAGTGTTTGCCGCTATGCACCGAACGATGGACCAGCTGTTACAACCACATAACTAGTGCTTGCTGCTATGCGTCGAACGATGGATCAGCTGTTACAACCACATAACTAGTGCTTGCTGCTATGCGTCGAACGATGGATCAACTGTTACAACCACATAACTAGTGCTTGCTGCTATGCTCCGAATGATGAATCAACTATTACAAACACACAACATGCTACAATCTTTGCCAAAACTACCGGGATTAGAGTTTGTTTTTCCAAGTATCACAGACTGTAATAATCCAGGTTTTCATCTGCTGGCTGCTACTACTATTCTTTTCAATGCGTTCTGCTACACGCAACATCACGCATGATTGACTTCCCCACAATGCAACTCAAACAATGCTTGCTGAAACAGTGACGACAAGCATGGTTCCCAACATCGATTTTGTCTCTGATGTATTTGCACAATACATTTCAATTTTTGGTTTTGCGTTTGGTATAAACGAGTCCAGCACTGCCTACCTAATTACGTTAATTAGCTCGTTAAGGACGTGTATGTACGTCATTACATCTACTATTCGTTAATTAACTCATAATGCCTTGTATATAGTTTGTTACATTCTCTACTTCGTTACGTTAATTAACTCATAATGTCATGTTACAGTTTCTACTTCATTACGTTAATTATCATAATAGTCATGCATATTACAGTCTCTACTTCATTACGTTAATTATCCCATAATGCCATATTACAGTCTCTACTTCATTACGTTAATTATCCCATAATGCCATATTACAGTCTCTACTTCATTACGTTAATTATCCATAATGTATTACAGTCTTACATCTTGCTTACGTTAATTATCCCATAATGCCATATTACAGTCTCTACTTCCTTACGTTAATTATCTCATAGTGTCATGTAAATAGTCTGTTACAATCTCTGCGTTCTTACGTTAATTAACCCATAATGCCATATCTTTACATTTCTACTTCACAATCTTAATAAACTTGTCGTGTCTGACATCCTATTTAGTCTACTTGAACGTACTTTGATGTCGTTGCTAATCACCGATAGAGTTAGAGCATAGATTCCCAAACTTTTTCGACCCACCGTCCACTTTGCACAACATAACACTTTGCTAACGCCCCTCCCCATTATAACAGTTTGCCAACGCTCCTCCCACATATATACATGCTCTATTTTCTCTTCGATATAGAAAATTGATATATATTTCGGTAATACATGGTCAATTTTCAAATGATTATTGCGTTAAATATAAAATTGATAAAAAAAGGATCGTGTAAGACGGGCATAAGATGAATTAAAATGCAGAATTCAAATTTTAAATGATTGTTCAATCACAAAATCACGAAAATAATTTATTTTAAACTATTTATTATTAATTTCTTCTTTAAGGAGCCACCAACCCTTAATCGCCTGAACACCCCCAAATTCTTCTGAACCCACTATCGCTCCTCTAGAACGCTTCAGCGCCCACTGGGGGGCGCTACCGCCCACTTTGGGAAACGCTGAGTTAGAGTTATTCACTCTATCTCTCTAGCAGACAGTAGCGTTTGTATTTCCCACGTAAGTTTGATATTTCTTCTGATGAATCTCTCCAAACGTGATGCATTTTCAGAACTTCCCTACGCATTCCTTCTGGCTACTTCAATCATTGGGACATTGGATGCAATACTACAAGCTACTCAATGTTTTCTCCTTGAAAAATGTCGACATGACTCCCTTACAACCAGGAAGTATATACTCAAGATGAAAAAGTTTCGATACAACCCAGTAGACCTGACTCCAGAACTGTAACAGTATTTTCGCCATGATGAGGGTGGGGATGGGGGAAGTCTAGGTGGCTAAGTGATTAAGCTATTACCTTGCGTAACGCAAATCGTGGGTTCGAATCCAGATCGCGTCGTTATCTCCACAAGTGCATTTTTTTGTCAAGAGACCCATAGGATTGTTGCTGGAGCTACTGAGTTCTGCATTGTGTAATACTCTCAGCAGGTGGCATGCGACTTCTGTGAAGAGGGACCGGACTATATGGTGTAAACCCCGGTGCAATGAAATCAATCGTACGGCTTTATATCCTTAATCACGATGATGATTACGTAGATCAATTTAAAAAATGTTCATGTTTGTTGGCCTACACACTCTGATATAACCAATAAAGGTTCGCCTTAGGTTGAAAGCAGCGTGTCTCCGCTTAAAGAGGCTTTAATCCCCTGCATAACAAACAAACAAGATCAATAGCCAGACAGTCCCTTTCTTTGGAACTCCCCGTGAGCGTGTAAACAGTTATTATTGACCTGTGGAGTCTATGACTCTGAAGCATGATCTATCTCTACCTCTATGGAGCGTGTCTAAACGTGTTCATAATGGCAGATCATTTTAATGGGTTTTTTTCTGAAAATAACTCGCGTCGATTGTGTGTTCAATTTTAATGTTCCTGTGGGGCCTGGAGTTTGTATTTACTTTGTGTAGACTTCAGAGACGACGTGTAATGCAGACATCTGTCTGATATTAAATATCAGCTCTGTGTAGACTATGCAAATTTATTCTATTGTTATCATACTGAACATTTTTATGTGCATAATCAATATCAGTTTGAATATTTATCGAAGGGGGTCTGTGTTTCGTGGAGGTGAAGTGCTCATGTTTCATACTAAATGTTATGTTATGCGATCGACATCATGGCACATTGGGCATTCCCATTCGTGCTCCGTCCTCCGCTGCAGCAACCATCCTAAAGTTCGTTTGCTCACCGTACCCATGAGAAGCTGATTAGTATATCTTTTCTCTCTACCACGAAGACGACACTGTTTGGCATGTCCAAACTTAATGCCTAATTCTCGAACTCGTTTCAGTGTATGAGACTCGCTCGTGTCACATAAATGAGAGCGTACCACATTGATGATATCGGCTCTGTCCATGCTTCTGCCCGCTTGAGTTGGGGCATTGTTTGTAAGAAACTCAACACGCTCGTTATCCTCAACTCCAGCATGTCCAGGTGTGTACAGCCAAGTCATTTTCTTGAGATGTGATCTCAATCATACTAAAGGTACTAGGTTCATACTAAAGGTACTAGGTTTCATACTAAAGGTACTAGGTTCATACTAAAGGTAATAGGTTCATACTAAAGGTACTAGGTTCATACTAAAGGTACTAGGTTTCGTACTAAAGGTACTAGGTTTCATACTAAAGGTAGTAGGTTTCATACTAAAGGTACTAGGTTCCTCCCCATTCCCCGTGAGATGCTATGATATTTTAAAAGAGATCTCTTATCTAATTGAAGGTGGAATAAAATGTCTAGTTCTATCGGAGACCGGCAATAAAATGTCTTGTTCTATCGGAGACCAGCAATAAAATGTCTAGTTCTATCGGAGACCAGCAATAAAATGTCTAGTTCTATCAGAGACCAGCAATAAAATGTCTAGTTCTATCAGAGACCAGCAATAAAATGTCTAGTTCTATCAGAGACCAGCAATAAAATGTCTAGTTCTATCAGAGACCAGCAATAAAATGTCTAGTTCTATCGGAGACCAGCTATAAAATGTCTTGTTCTATCGGAGACCAGCAATAAAATGTCTAGTTCTATCGGAGACCAGCAATAAAATGTCTAGTTCTATCGGAGACCAGCAATAAAATGTCTAGTTCTATCAGAGACCAGCAATAAAATGTCTAGTTCTATCGGAGACCAGCAATAAAATGTCTGTCTATCGAGACCAGGAATAAAATTTCTAGTTCTATCGAGAACAGCAATAAAATGTCTAGTTCTATCAGAGACCAGCAATAAAATGTCTAGTTCTATCAGAGACCAGCAATAAAATGTCTAGTTCTATCGGAGACCAGCAATAAAATGTCTAGTTCTATCAGAGACCAGCAATAAAATGTCTAGTTCTATCAGAGACCAGCAATAAAATGTCTTGTTCTATCGGAGACCAGCAATAAAATGTCTGGTTCTATCAGAGACCAGCAATAAAATGTAGGTTATTCTTCTTTTGAAGCTCCATATCGCCCACGTAACCACTCTTTGTGATCTCTATGTGATCTGGGTCCAACAGCGATTTTACATTGTGCCAGTTATACGCGTAGACTTCTGAGAACATGCTTATTCCATGTGGCAAAATATGGATCTTAATCATGGAACACAACACAAACATTAAAGAACAAAATTGAAGTTTTTAGTCCAGGTCATTATATTTTGACTACGCACCGTACACTGCAGACTCAACAAAACACTTTTATAGACTAGGAATTAGTCAAACAGCTCTCTGCCAGTGTCAGCAGGCGGAACAGACACCGGAGCATATCCTGCAAGACTGTCCTCTCCTGGGTGAGCTGAGAAGCAACATGTGGCCACACCCAGTCGACCTGAAAACTAAGCTTTGGGGAAACTTGACAGACTTGAAGCTGACCGCCCAGTTAGTGGTCCACAGTAAATTAAACGCATAACCAGAGATTGCGAAGAATAAGAAGAACAAGGTGTTGCAAAAATCTCTTAAACATCATGGACAGAGAAAAGAAAAAAACCAAAGACATCCTTCAAGATCTGCATATCGAGAAGCATTGGCTCATAAATAACATCATGTCCCGAAAGATGAAATATTTTGGTCATGTTAAACGTCACAGTTGTTTGGAGAGAACGGTAATGGAAGACATTGTTCATTCAGTAGAAGCAGAGGGAGCGACTACGACGAAGGTGGAAGTAGAAAATCAAAGAGAACCTTGAACATGACGTGCGGAGGAGGACGTGGGAGAACTGCTACAGACAGAAAGTTTTTCACGAGGGCTGTGATGATAGAGACGCTCCACAAGAGACATGAGAGAGAGGTCTAAGGTTTTTTGGGGGAATCTTGAAACTTAAACATCAGTCTCTTCTTCTCTTCCACCATTTACTCTTTATAGAAGTGTGGGGTGACGTAGTGATATTGTGTGTGTTGTTTTAAGGCACTTTGTAAGCTGATATTCATGTTCGTAAGGCTGCTCTTGATGCCGTCGCTCCATCTTTTACTTGGTTTTCCTCTTGCTTTGTACTCATTATACTTTTTCTGTGTGACTCTCTGTGGTAGGCGATACCAGGAACATCAGTATTTTCATAATTAATCCGCCCCTGAATATGACAAATATTTCCCAATTCTCATAAGATCATATTTCAATTCATCATCACTAGGTGCCGTGTCAGCTGGCGTAGGCGATCATGGATCTCCACAAATCTCTGTCGTTTGTGTTGTTCACATCACCACATGACACTCACATGTTGACACTCTACCCTGCCATGAAGTCAGGCAATCCAAAATTTTCTCTATCTTCCTCTGTCTCTTCTATCCTCGATTTTACCGGTTGTCACAATGTGTTCTAAACCTCCCTCCTCATCACATGCCCGAAAAATGATGACTGCCTCTTTCTTATATTGAAAATAAGCTTTCTCTGTGTCTTGATCTCATTCAGCACCTCAACATTAGTCATTTTAGCAGTCCCTGGGATTCTCATCATTCTTCTATAAAACCACATCTCTGTGGCCTCACGATTTCCATTTAATCATATAAAATATTAATGGTACGCCCATACAAATCGAATCTAATTATTGATCGATCTAAACGGACCAGTTGTTATCAGACCAAACCATCTGATCATTGAATACTCGCAAGACGTGATTAATTCAACAGTTCATTGTTAACCGGATGGCAGACGAAGGAGATAATAAAATAAATATTGGACTTACTGAACTATCGCCCTTTATTTTCGTGACCAAGAAAGGATTGGACAGGAATAGAATAATCATCTGATAATATCGCAAACGTTGGGACTAGTAGAAAACAAGAAATCGAAAATATGTGTTTTGGGAGCAGATGACCAAAATGTATAGTAAGTAGTAGTAGTAGTGATATCAGTGGTGGTAGTAATAGTAGTTGTAGTAGTGGTAGTAGAGGTAGTAGTAATATGTGTGTATGTAGTGAGTAGTGCAGTGGTGGTAGTAATAGTAGTGTAGTAGTGATATGTGGTGGTAGTAATAGTAGTTGTAGTAGTGGTAGGTGGTAGTAATAGTAGTTGTAGTAGTGGTGGTTAGTAGGAAAACAAGGTAATCGAAATATGTGTTTTGGAGCTGATGTTAAAAATGTAGCAGTGTAGTAGTAGTAGTAGTAGTAGTAGTAGTAGTAGTAGTAGTAGTAGTATTAGTAGTAGTGATAGTAGTAGTAGTGATAGTAGTAGTAGTAGCAGTGGTGGTAGTAATAGTAGTAGTAGTGGTGGTAGTAGTAGTAGTAGTGGTGGTGGTAGTAGTAGTAGTAGCAGTGGTGGTAGTAGTAGTAGTAGTAGGGTGGTAGTAGTAGTAGAGTAGTGGTGGTAATAGTAGTAGTATTAGTAGTAGTGATAGTAGTAGTAGTGATAATAGTAGTAGTAGCAGTGGTGGTAGTAATAGTAGTAGTAGTGGTGGTAGTAGTAGTAGTGGTGGTGGTGGTAGTAGTAGTAGTAGTGGTGGTAATAGTAGTAGTAGTAGTGGTGGTAGTAGTAGTAGTAGTAGTGGTAGTGTTGGTGGTTAGTGGGAAAACAAGAAAATCGAAAATATTCGTTTTGGGAGCTAATGTTAAAAAATGTAGTAGTAGTTATAATGCAACTAGATTCCCTTGGATGAAAAATGGTGGTCATCATCATCACGCGTGATGGACGAGCAACATTTGTAGTAGTAATAGCAGTAGTGGTGGTGGTGATGGTGGTAGTGATTGTGAAAGTAGTAGTAGTGGTAGGAGTGATAGTAGTGGGAGTGGTAGTAGTGGTAGCAGCAGTAGTGGTGGTAGTAATAGTAATATTATAAGTAGTAATAATAGTGGTAATAGCATTAGTGCTGGTGGTAGTAGTAGTAGTACTAGTAGTAGTAATATTGGTAGTGGTGGTGGTGGTTGCGGTGGTGATGTTAGTGATTGTGGAAGTAGCAGTAGTAGTGGTAGTAGTGATAATAGTGGGAGTAGTAGTAGTAGTAGTAGTAGTAGTAGTAGAAGTAGTAGCAGTAGTGGTGGTAGTAATAGTATAAGTAGTAATAATAGTAGTAATAGAGATGAAGGCTGACCTAACATCCAAGTAAACAATGAACAACTCCAATGTGTAGAGTGCTACGAATATCTGGGCTCAATAATTAACAATAACGGTGACTGCTCCAAGGAGATCTCAAGAAGATTGGCAATAGCAATCAAGAAGTTAAACACAATGAAGAACATGTGGCAAAGCACCAGCAAAATGCTAAAATTAAAAATATTGAGAGCATGCATTTTTCCAGTGGCTACTTATGTTTGTGAATCATGGACTTTTACACAAAAATTAAGAACGAAAATTCAGTCCTTCGAAACTAAATATTACAGAAAGATTCTACGAATACCATGGACAGAAAAAAGAAAGAACCCTGATGTCCTGAAAGAACTAAATGTTAAAGAGAATTGGCTGATAAACAACATACTATACAGAAAAATTACATACTTTGGTCACATCAAGTGTCACGATGGCCTGGAAAGAACAATATTAGAGGGCAGGGTCCCAGGACACAGAGGCAGACCAAGAAGAAGATGGCTACAAGATATTAAAGAAACCATCGACGAAGTGGGTGAACTAACAAGAGACAGAGTGAATTTCAGATGTGCTGCAAAGAGACAACGTCCAATAATGGATACGCACCTTGATGATGATAAGGTGTCAGAGCAACACTGGGGAATTGAAGGTGGTCGGCGTGATGTTTCACCGTATCATCCACCGCTTGCCGTAGATCAGAGCAACACTGGGGAATTGAAGGTGGTCGGCGTGATGTTTCACCGTATCATCCACCGCTTGCCGTAGATTAGAGAAACACTGGGGAATTGAAGGTGGTCGGCGTGATGTTTCACCGTATCATCCACCGCTGCGTAGGTTCAGAGAAACACTGGGAATTGAAGGTGGTCGGCGTGATGTTTCCGTATCATCCACCGCTTGCCGTAGATCAGAGCAACACTGGGGAATTGAAGGTGGTCGGCGTGATGTTTTCCCGTATCATCCACCGCTTGCCGTAGATCAGAGCAACACTGGGGAATTGAAGGTGGTCGGCGTGATGTTTCACCGTATCATCCACCGCTTGCCGTAGGTCAGAGAAAGACACGGATCTAATACCATATTCACTAATATACCTCTCATTATATGAAAACGGGTTTTTACATTGTATTATAAATTGTATATTCCATTATATTTGACATTCATCACCATCATCAGGTGCCGTGCCGGATGGCGTAGGCGATCATGGATCTCCACAAATCTCTGTCGTTGGTGTTTGCTATACCTCAGATGCTCACGCTCTTCCGTGCCATGAATTCAGGCTATCCAAAATTTGCTCTCTCTCTGTCTTCCTCTGACTCGTCTACCCTCGATTTTACATTAAAATAAAAGAAGAAGACACAAAAGCCCATTCTAGAAATCTCTTCTTATCCTGACGTTGTAAAGCAAAACAGAAAGAAAAATTCAGACAGAGTAAGCTACAATGAGGGCCTAAGTTTGGATAATATAATTGAGAAATTTGCTGAAATAAACCCCATGCCCTTTGCATTGCCATATGTTCCACAGATAAATAAGTGATACAGGAAACTGATACGTCGATAGAAAACAAGCACGTCATTTTAGTCGTATAATTTGGCAATAAATAGCATTCTCTTTATTACTGTCATATTCTATATGCCAGCTGGTGTAGGCGAGCATATCGTCAATTAACTTTTGCATCTTCTTCTTCTCTTCCACCATTTACTTCTTTATAGAAGTGTTGCCGGGGTGAAACGTAGTGATCTTGTGTGTGCTTGTTCTTCTCTTCCACCATTGACTTCTTTATAGAAGTGTTGGGGTGAAACGTAGTGATCTTGTGTGCTTGTTCTTCTCTTCCACCATTTATTTCTTTATAGAAGTGTTGGGGGTGAAACGTAGTGATCTTGTGTGTGCTTGTTCTTCTCTTCCACCATTGACTTCTTTATAGAAGTGTTGGAGGTGAAACATAGTGATCTTGTGTGTGCTTGTTCTTCTCTTCCACCATTTATTTCTTTATAGAAGTGTTGGGGTGAAACGTAGTGATCTTGTGTGTGCTTGTTCTTCTCTTCCACCATTTACTTCTTTATAGAAGTGTTGGGGTGAAACGTAGTGATCTTGTGTGTGCTTGTTCTTCTCTTCCACCATTTATTTCTTTATAGAAGTGTTGGGGTGAAACGTAGTGATCTTGTGTGTGCTTGTTCTTCTCTTCCACCATTTATTTCTTTATAGAAGTGTTGGGGGTGAAACGTAGTGATCTTGTGTGTGCTTGTTCTTCTCTTCCACCATTTATTTCTTTATAGAAGTGTTGGGGTGAAACGTAGTGATCTTGTGTGTGCTTGTTCTTCTCTTCCACCATTTACTTTATAGAAGTGTTGGGGGTGAAACGTAGTGATCTTGTGTGTGCTTGTTCTTCTCTTCCACCATTTACTTCTTTATAAAAGTGTTGGAGGTGAAACGTAGTGATCTTGTGTGTGCTTGTTCTTCTCTTCCACCATTTACCTCTTTATAGAAGTGTTGGGGGTGAAACGTATCTCTTTTTGCTTGTCTATTCTCATATGCCAGCTGGTGTAGGCGGAAACGTCAATTAACTTTTGTCTTTTCTTCTCTTCCACCATTTACTCTTTATAGAAGTGTTGGGGGTGAAACGTAGTGATCTTGTGTGCTTTTTTAAGGCACTTTGTAAGCTGATATTCATGTTCGTAAGGCTGTTCTTGGTGCCGTCGCTCCATCTTTTGCGTGGTCTTCCTCTTGCCTTGTATTCATTATACTTTTTCTGTGTGGCTCTCTGTGGTAGGCGATACCAGGGCATTCTGGTCAGGTGTCCAAACCATTTAATCTGTTGTTCTTTTATGAATTGCATGACTGGTTTCACATCCAGTCTTCTTCTGATTTCTTCATTTCTAATGTTGTCTCTTATTGTCAACTTTTGTATGTAGTGTGTTTATCAATTCTTCTGTTACTCTTCTCCAAAACACATCAGTGGTTTATTCCATTATAATTTATATTAATGAGTATTTCAGCAATATTTTATATTATTATTATTTTCTTCTTCTTTTTTCTTTTGTCGTCACGCAAAGAGAAAGAGAGTAAGAGAGAGGGAGAGAGAGAAAACAAAATAGAGATAAAGGGGGAGAGAAGAGAGTAAGAAAGAGAGAGAGAGAAAGAGAAAGAGGGTAAGAAAGAGAGAATTAGAGAAAGAGAGAGAGAGAGAGAAGGGGAAAGAAGAATAGAAAGCGAATAAGGGAGAGAGAGAATAAGTGAAAGAAAGAGAGAACCATAGAAAGAGAAAAAAGAGAAAGAAAAGAAAGAGAAAAGAGAGGAAAAAGAGAAAATGGAGGGATACAAAAGAGAGAAAGAGAGAGAAATGTACAAAGGGAGAGAAAGAGATACAGAAAGAAAGGAATATAGAGAGAAATAGAAAACGAGACAGAAAGGGAAAATAAAAGGAGATAGGGAGAGAAAGCAAAAGAAAGAGAGAGAAAGATAGAGAGAGAGGTAAATAGAGAGAGAGAGAGAGAATAGAAGGAGCTAGAGAGTACACGGAAATAGAGTAGCAACCTGGCGATGAGGGTGTTGAAGATTACAATATCTTTGAAGCCTCCTACGTTTCATCAAGAACCATGTTAAGTATTCACTCATTCACATCTGTCTCTTAATTTGACTACATAATTCTTAACTCGATATTTGAGGAGTTGGACGTGAGGTGTGGGACGATAATATAGCACATAATGAGAGCGAGTGTGAGTGGAGGGTATGAGCGACGCCACTGAATGATAGATTTCAAGCAGTAGGTATCAACGCTTCTTAAACATTTCCAGGTAGGGACACATGGTTGAGTACGTCATCGTATGTGACACACATGGTTGAGAACGTCATCGTATGTGAGACACGAGGTTGAGTACGTCATCGTATGTGAGACACGAGGTTGAGCACATCATCGTATGTGAGACACATGGTTGAGTACGTCATCGTATGTGAGACACGAGGTTGAGTACGTCATCGTATGTGAGACACATGGTTGAGTACGTCATCGTATGTGAGACACATGGTTGAGTACGTCATCGTATGTGAGACATCCGACTGATGACGTCATCGTTGTGACATTTCTGACTAATGACGCCATCGTATGTTACACATCTAATGATGATAGAGTGATGGAGAGAGGAGATGGATGATAGAGATAGCGATAGAGAGAGGGGAGGAATGATAGAGATAGCCATAGAGAAAGAGGGGAGGGAGAAAGACGCATGCTGTAGTTACTGAATGACGATTTCAAGTTATGATTATCAATTGATGACTTAGTAATTGATGACGTAACAATTGATGACGTAACAACTGATGACGTAACTATTGATGACGTAACAATTGATGACGTAACAATTGATGATGTAACAGTCTGTAACGTAACAATTGATGATGTAACAATTGATAACGTAACAGCTGGGGACGTAACAATTGATAATGTAACAACTGGGGACGTAACAATTGATAATGTAACAGTCTGTAAGGTAATAATTGATGACGTAACAATAGATGACGTGTCTGTACTAGGTATGAGTAAATTTGAAATCAAGGCATTTAAAAGTCAAATATTTACCGGATTTTCCCTCATGGCTAAGTCCCTTTCCGCAGAAATCGCACTCCATTTGACAAGAGTACTGCACACAGCACGAGCTCCGTAACTCAAGCAACAATCATATGGATCTTTATAGAAAATGCATTCGTGAACCGAAAAACTATGTCCGGATTCGAACTTATGACTTTCATAGAATAAGGCAAACTGCTTGTCCACTTCGCTATATAGATTCTCGATTTCAGTAATTCTATATAATATAATATACATTTTTTTCCCGATCCAGAAGCACTTGAGCTTTCAGCTCTTCCGCTCGGTGTCACGAACACCGTAAATCTGGGAAACCTGTGGCTTTTCTGCCAGCCCGCGTAATTGAACCGGCACTCACAGAAGGCTTGTCACCCGCAGTCCAACGTGCTACGAACACGCTGGGCACGCGGCATATCAATTTATTTAAGATCCTTCAGGAGCACAGCTCCTCAATAAATATTCGTCACTCATTTTTTTCCTGCAACATTTTGTCTAAACTATTCATGTTATTTCAATTTTCTTTAAAAGAAAATTGATAAGAAACTGGACAGCTTTGAGAATAAATGTCTACGAAAATTATTAAAAGTAAAATGGAGTGATTTCGTTTCTAACAACACAGTGAGAGATAGAACACACCAACAACCCGTATCAAATATTATAAGGAAACGAAGGTGGAAATATTTAGGTCATGTTCTTAGATCAGACGAAAAGAGACTAAATCGACAAGTCCTTATGTGGTCACCAGTTGGGAAAGAAAACGTGGACGACCAAAGACCACTCTTCGAAGAACCATCCAACAAGAAAGTAAACTATTGGGATGTAAAACCATACAAGATCTCCAACTGCTAGCAAAGAACCGCATCACATGGAGATCTAAAACCTCTGCCCTATGTGCCGCCTTTGGCACGAAGGAACAAACTAACTAACTATTTCATGTTATCCCACTCACCACAACAACCATTTCCAGTTCTTTACTCAGTTATCTTGACAAATATTTCTTCCTCTCTTTCTCTTCCCCTGCGTGTTCCAGAACAAGATCTACCTTGCTATACTACTTGCTGGTCTTCTTAAGCTATCAGTTAACAGTGACATCAGGACTATTATAATAATACTCACGACTTGTCCATAGGTGCTCTGATCTCCGCCTTAACAAATCCAGCAGTGTCCAGCAGCCCAACACGCCAGTTCGATGTGGATTTGTTACCGGGGCCCAAATTTGGGATGTAAAGAATAGAACCACTGTTACCTGCCACGCATGTCGTAAGAGGCGACAAAGGAGGTTTGGCTGAAATCGAATGCATGTGTCCTAAACGTGTAGAAGTCTCATGCGTTTAGAGGCCTACCAAACCAATGTGCAACGTATACACGTTCTTGGCAAAGATCAAACATATCACAAAGAGTGATTAAAATTGGTCGTAAAGAACGAACGCAAAGAAGAAGAAATCATTTTGCATATTTGGTATGTCGTTCTTTTCGGGTTGTACGAATATCGACATCCATCTCTCTCAGTCTGATCAGCGACTGGGATTTACAACCTTGAAACTCCTCCGTTCGGAAAGACTCAATGCGTTCTTAATATATCGATTGATTGATTGATTGATAGGACCATCATTATTGCACTTCGGTGAGTAACCATGTGTGCTCTGATCTCATTCCTATACAGGAATATCTTAGCTGCAGTGCACAAACTCCCTAGCACCGGCGAGGGTCTCCGATGTAATTTTGAAGATATGTTTTTAGGAATTTTATTTTTAATCTTTTCTAATGAATTTTGCTCTGGCAGTGGCATTACAGCCTGCTCTTCTCGATTTTGAACTGCCAATGGTTCTTCTACGTGCTCAAATTGAGCACGGAACTCACTCTTTATCGTCCGTCTCCGATAGGACTAGGAACTCGATCTCACCTACACTGAGATTAGGGATCTTTTATCTTCTTCTTCGAACGCTCCATTTCGACCACTTGTAAACCACTCTGTGTGATTTGTATATGATCTGAGCCTAAAGCTCGATTGTACGTTGTGCCAGTTATGCGCATACAAGTAGGCCAGCACATCCGATTTCTGCGCTGCTATTTATTTACTAGGGTAACATCCCTAGGGACCACATCAGTCGCCTCTTACGACATGCATTGAAGGTTGTTGTGGTACTATTCATCGCTTCCCTTGCGGGCCCTGCCACCACACGGGCGAGGAATCTAAATATATCCAGGTGGCTTCACGAGGGAGCGAAATTGGTTTCTTTTGGCACGAGAGACGAACATCTAAGCTGTACGCCAGAGACGACCATTCTTAATCTATATTCTACCTAACTCTGCTGTCCTTTCTGTCCCTGCTCTCATTTTACTTAACAATGTTTGAGTCGTCGACAATGAAATTAGTATGCTATCAGAGCCTTGCTGTGGTCATTGTATAACCTATCAGCGGTTATCGATTAGAGAACAAAGACGATCAATGATTGGGAACAATGTTCAGAGACCAGTGGTTTTATATATTGATCACGTACATACTTTCATAATTTATTCTTAAATAACAAGTGTTATGTTGATGAAGAAATGAGAATCATCATCAGTATCGTCAGTGTCATCATCATCCTCGTCCTCATCATCATCCGCATCAGTATCATCATCCTCATCATTGGCCTCATCATCATTATGATTATGCGCAACATCTTCATCATCATCACCATCCGCGTCAGCATCATTAGCATCATCATAGCATCATCCTCATCATCGTTAGCATCCTCCTCATCATCACTAGCATCATCCTCATCATCATTAGCATCACCCTCATCATCATAGCATTATCCTCATCATCATCCTCATCATCACCATCATCATCTTCATCATCATCACCATCATCCTCATCCCAAGTTCTCGTCGCACTCAGTAGTGACACAGAAGACAGAGACAAACACTTTCTACTCAGTACAATCTTGTATCTGTCTCTCTATCTCGAGTCTAGTTGACCATTGTTCCGTCTTCTACCACTATGCTATTCGAATCTTTATGAGCAGTTTGGTTTCTATTTCTGTTTATGTTACAATCTCTTTCTCTGTTTCTGCATGTCTCTGTTTCTGTATGTCTCTGTTTCTGTATGTCTCTGTTTCTGCATGTATCTGTTTCTGTATGTCTCTGTTTCTGTTTCTGTCACTGTTTCTGTCACTGTTTCTGTCACTGTTTCTGTCTCTGTTTCTATCTCTGTTTCTGTCTCTATTTCTGTCTCTATTTCTGTCATTGTTTTTGTCTTTGTTTCTGTCACTGTTTCTGTTACTGTTTCTGTCACTGTTTCTGTCTCTGTTTCTGTCTCTGTTTCTGTCTCTATTTCTGTCACTGTTTCTGTTTTTGTTTCTGTCACTGTTTCTGTATTTGTTTCTGTTTCTGTATTTGTTTCTGTTTCTGTTTCTGTTTCTGTTTCTGTTTCTGTCACTGTTTCTGTCACTGTTTCTGTCACTGTTTTTGTCACTGTTTCTGTCACTGTTTTTGTCACTGTTTCTGTCACTGTTTCTGTCACTGTTTTTGTCTCTGTTTCTGTCACTGTTTCTGTCTCTGTTTTTGTCACTGTTTCTGTCACTGTTTCTATCACTGTTTTTGTCACTGTTTCTGTCACTGTTTCTGTCTCACTGTTTTTGTCTCTATTTCTGTCACTGTTTCTGTCACTGTTTCTGTCACTGTTTCTGTCACTGTTTCTGTCACTGTTTTTGTCTCTGTTTCTGTCACTGTTTCTGTCACTGTTTCTGTCACTGTTTCTGTCACTGTTTTTGCCTCTGTTTCTGTCACTGTTTCTGTCACTGTTTCTGTCACTGTTTTTGTCTCTGTTTCTGTCACTGTTTCTGTCACTGTTTTTGCCTCTGTTTCTGTCACTGTTTCTGTCACTGTTTCTGTCACTGTTTTTGTCACTGTTTCTGTCACTGTTTCTGTCTTTGTTTCTGTCACTGTTTCTGTCACTGTTTCTGTCACTGTTTCTGTCTTTGTTTCTGTCTCTGTTTCT
Organism: Arion vulgaris; assembly: GCA_020796225.1. NCBI lineage: Eukaryota > Metazoa > Mollusca > Gastropoda > Stylommatophora > Arionidae > Arion > Arion vulgaris. Next base: position 11,123,271 of record CM036767.1, read on the forward strand.
GAATCTGTCTCTGTTTCTGTCTATGTTGCTGTCTATGTTTTGTGTGTCCCTGTATCTGTTTCTGTTACTGTCTCTGATTCTATCTCTGTTTCTTTCTGTCTTTTTCTATATCTGTTTCTGTTTTTTCTTTCTGTTCTGTTCTGTCTCTCTGTCTCTCTTTCTGTCTTCTGTTTTTCTTTTTTCTTGGTCGCTGGTCCTGTTTTTGTCTCTGTTTTTGTCTATGTTTCTATTTTTGTTCTAGGGATATCTACCAAAAACATGCACTTGTCCGCAGAGCGGCGCTGCCCGGGATTCGAACCACGACGGTTGCAATGCAAAGCAATTTAGTGACCACATAGTTCCCCCACATAGCCCCCCTCCCTCACCACACAAAAACCACACGAAGATAACAGTTAAGCCAGTTATTATTTCCTCAATAATTATCTTTACAATTGCAATCATCTTGCTACTCAACATCTGAGACCGTACTTGTGGACTGAGTATTCCAACTTTCCTTTTTTCACTGATACAAATAATCAAAATGAACAATACAGATGATCTGAACTTTGACACTAAGCCATTCCACGACTATATAAATGCGCAGGAAACATCTAGAGCAGCGTTTCCCAAAGTGGGCGGTACTGCCCTGTGGGCGCTGAAGAGTTCTAAGGGGCGGTAGTGGCTCGGAAGCATTTGGGGGCGTTCAGGCGATATAGGGGTCGGTGGCTCCTTACGATTGAATAATCCTTTAAACCTTTAATTCTGCATTTTAATTCATCTTATGCCCTTTTTGCACGATCCATTTTTCCAGCACCAGAAAAATGTATATACAGTAATCGCAAACCAGCTAAATATAATCACATCAACGATACTGTCTGTCTTTGATACAATTTACAGTAGCAATGTGTTGCATGATACTAAAATAACAAGCTGTATAAACATGTTACTACATTTATTCACGCACGAAGATAATGAATACAGGTTACTGTTCACTTAAATAGTTACTACGATGTGCGGAAACCTACAAATATGGTCTGGTCAGAGCGGATCAGATCAGATCGGAAGGAAACCGAGGAAGGCTGCTGTGATACGTAATAAATTGGCGTTTAAGGACAAAGACACATATGTATGGTATCACATAACCAAGAAAAATGAATAACAAAATTAAAAAACTAACAGAAAAAAACAACGTTTCGGTCTTAGACCTTTATCAAAGAAACAAATACAGACAAGGAATCTAAACTAAAGCATAGATCTAAATGAGAAGGATGACTAGAGATAGATGCGTCAAATACTCACCTGTTCCGAGCACACCGGGCAAACACTGAAAGTCTACACGTAGCGGGATCAGCACATCGGGTAGCAGAGGCGGGTGTGTCAGGTCACCTCCGATACGGAAAGACGATGGTGCAAGTGTATGCTGGGTGAAGATTAAACAGGGGAAGGCAGCTCTCTAATATGAGAAGCAGTGCAAGGAGAAGTAATTGGAGCCGTACCAACACTAAAATAACGCCCCTCCCTTTCCCACAATAATCGACCCCATAAGTATTTGCCAGAGGAAAAAAGTGAGGAAAAGGATGATAAGAATTTCTGAGTACGGACAAGAGGAAACATGGCACCAGACCATGTAAAGCAGCATACCTGTGATGATGGTGGGAACTCGACAAACGTCAGGCTGAAGAGACATAGGGCCTACTAGGCCAATATGCATAATAAATGGTCATGGAACGGACAACTTCAGACTCCATTGACAGAGTGCTAGAGCTATAGTACTAATGACTCCCAAAAGCATGAGAGCGGTGCCGTTCAAATATACAGAGTATGAAAAGCGGTGTCAAGAGCGGCTACGTAGGTGCACATTCGAGCTGAAAGAGCGAAACATGACGGTCTAATGGCCAGGGATACCAACGGGAGATAGGGGAGGTGTGTGGGGTGGAGAAGAACGACGCAAAGAGGGTGGGACGTTAAATAAAAGAAAAAAAGGGGGGATTTGGGTTTGCTGGAGTGGAAGGGGAAGGGGTGAGAAGGGCAGAGAAAAAAGAACACTAAGTGTACTGAAGTCGTATATTGATCTCAGAGAAAAAAGAACACTAAGCGTACTGAAGTCTTATATTGATCCCTTTCGGTGCGAACACACCGAGTTGGACGATCAGGCGACATTCCAACGCTAGCCGGCTGCGGTCATCTGAGGAGCACGGCACCAGACCGGTGATCGAGACATCTCGACTACCTCGGTGGCTAGGACCATTGAAGTGGACCGCGACATGTGTGGATGCGCTGTTGGAGATATCCCGGAGGTGTTGAGAGAAGCGGTCAGCAACGCGCACGCCTGTCTCCCCTACGTACGCGATTCCGCAGCGCTTAGACAGAATGGCATAGATGAGGTTGCGGGAGACAGAGGAGAAGCCATGCCGGATAGTGAACGGTGTCTTGGGAAAGGAAATGGTGGAGGCCTTAAAAACGGGGACAGGTGAAACAACGGGACATAGAGCACGTGACAGTTCTCAGTGTCCACCCGAGGTGCGACGCCTACTACGAACTAGAAGGTCACGTATGATCTTATCCAGCCGGAAGGCCACTAGGAGGGAGAAGAAAAGACTGGTAGGGAAGACTTTCCGCATGATCCGCAGCTTCGGGTAGAATCCAGAGCTGGAGCATTGTGGGTGAAAGGTGAGCACCAATTTGGCTCGGTCGGAGGGAACGGTGGACAGGGAGAAGGCAGTGTGTCGAGAGATAGGAAGAACACGACGAAAGGCGTTGCCGAGAACCTTCTTAGGGTAAAGACGGCGTTGGAAGAAGTTGAGCATCTCGTGAGCATTATAACGAAAATCATTGTCGTCATGGCACAAGCGTCGGAGACGTAGGAGTTGAGAGAATGGTAGAGAGTCTCGGCAAGCCTGGGGGTGGGATGGCGTATAAAGAAGATAGCTGTGGGGAAACAGTGGTTTTGTAGAACACATTAGTGCGGAGAGAGGAGACACCGATAGAGACAATGATGTCCAGGAAGTCCACCGACGTAGAGAGAGACGGAAGAGGTAAACTTGATCGAAGGATGGAAGTCACTGACGAATCGGATAAATTGTGATAACTCACTGTCCGACATGTTAGTCACTCCCACTCCGTCGTCAATTGCATCCGATATTAACAAACTTTTAAGAATGCACCAGGCTCATCCTTCACATTAATTTGTAATTTTTTTTTGGTATTTTTACTTTGTAAATTCGAAAGCAACAATTTTGTAATATATTTGATGGTGTTTTAATTATTACAATAATATTCTTACTAATGTCATGCAATCTCTTAATCTGTATTCCTAATTTTCATAGTTAAACCATTGTATGAAACTGCATAATGTTATTCAAGTATACACTTTACAATCTTTACATATGGGCTACGTTTTATGCAAATCAGGGATAACAATAACTGTGTTCAAGATGAATCATATATTGTTTACTACTTTTACAATAATTTTGCAGCATAAGTAGTCATGTATCATTAGTTGATATTTGGAGATCTCAATTGCCAAGTTGTTAAGTCGCTTATCTGTCGTACTGAAGGTTGTGGCTTCGAATCCGGACTGAGATACATGTGCAATTTTTTGTGAAATCCCCAGGATTGTTGCAGGAGCTACGGAGTTTGTGCTTTGTGCATTTGCTCTTGGCAGATTTAATGTCATCTCTGTCGACAGGTGGAAAAACTGGTGCAATGAAGTCAATCCTTGGTCACTTAATTAGTTACTATTTACTTCGAAAATATCAAACGGCTTCAATATAGAAACATATTGAAATGGGGCGCAGGGGAAGGGAGGCGTTACAAAATGTATGTCTTGCAAAGGGGGGCTGGCCCGAAAAAGTTTGGGAATCTATGATCTAGAGCTAATCCAGATTAGGCACTACAATTCATGCGCGAGTAATGTTGTATGCGCCAAACATGAAACGGTAGTCAGGGAAGATATTATCAGAGATTTCTTGAGATTTTTATTGCCAGCAGTGGCGGCTCGTCATTAAATGCCAGTGGGTCTGGTCCCCAACAAAAATAATGTGTAACGAGTATTTATTATTTTATAAATTATCTTTTCATAATTATTACTTTTAACGTGATATTGATTAGCTTAGAAAGTCGCCCGAGTGGTTACCGGGGCCCAAATTTGGGGTGTAAATAATATAACCACTGTTATCTGCCACGCATGTCATAAGAGGTGACTAAGGAGGTTTGGCTGAAACCGGATGCACGTGCCCTAAACGTGTAGAAGTCTATGCGTTTAGGGGCCTACCAAACCAATGTGCAAAGTATACACGTTCTTGGCAAAGATCAAACATATCACAAAGAGTGATTAAAATTGGTCGTAAAGAACGAACTCAAAGAAGAAGAAATCCTTTTGCATATTTGGTATGTCGTTCTTTTCGGGTTGTACCAATATCGACATCAATCTCTCTCAGTCTGATCAGCGACTGGGATTTACAACCTTGAAACTCCTCCGTTCGGAAAGACTCAATGCGTTCTTAATATATTGATTGATTGATTGATTAATTGATTGATAGGACCATCATTATTGCACTTCGGTGAGTAACCATGTGTGCTTGATCTCATTCCTACACAGGAATATCTTAGCTGCAGTGCACAAACTCCCTAGCACCGGCGAGGGTCTCCGATGTAATTTTGAAGATGGTGAAGATATTTTTTAGGAATTTTATTTTTAATCTTTTCTAATGAATTTTGCTCGGGCAGCGGCATTACAGCCTGCTCTTCTCGATTTTGAACTGCCAGTGGTTCTTCTACGTGCTCAAATTGAACACGGAACTTACTCTTTATCGCCCGTCTCCGTTAGGACTTGGAACTCGATCTCACCTACACTGAGATTAGGGATCTTTTATCTTCTTCTTCGAACGCTCCATTTCGACCACTTGTAAACCACTCTGTGTGATGTGTATATGATCTGAGCCTAAGATCGATTGTACGTTGTGCCAGTTATGCGCATACAAGTAGGCCAGCACATCCGATTTCTGCGCTGCTATTTATTTACTAGGGTAACATCCCTAGGGACCACATCAGTCGCCTCTTACGACATGCATTGAAGGTTGTTGTGGTACTATTCTTCGCTTCCCTTGCGGGCCCTGCCACCACACGGGCGAGGAATCTAAATATATCCAGATGGCTTCTCGAGGGAGCGAAATTGGTTTCTTTTGGCACGAGAGACGAACATCTAAGCTGTACGCCAGAGACGACCATTCTTAATCTATATTCTACCTAACTCTGCTGTCCTTTCTGTCCCTGCTCTCATTTGACTTGACAATGTTTGAGTCGTCGACAATAGAATTAGTATGCTATCAGAGCCTTGGTGTGGTCATTGTATAACCTATCAGCGGTTATCGATTAGAGGACAAAGACGATCAATGATTGGGAATAATGTTCAGAGATCAGTGGTTTTATATATTGATCACGTACATACTTTCATAATTTATTCTTATATAACAAGTATTATGTTGATGAAGAAATGAGAATCATCATCAGTATCGTCAGTGTCATCATCATCCTCGTCCTCATCATCATCCGCATCAGTATCGTCATCCTCATCATTGGCCTCATCATCATTATGATTATGCGCATCATCTTCATCATCATCACCATCCGCGTCAGCATCATTAGCATCATCATAGCATCATCCTCATCATCGTTAGCATCCTCCTCATCATCACTAGCATCATCATCATCATCATCATTAGCATCACCCTCATCATCATAGCATTATCCTCATCATCATCCTCATCACCATCATCATCTTCATCATCATCACCATCATGCTCATCCCAAGTTCTCGTCGCACTCAGTGACACAGAAGACAGAGACAAACACTTTCTACTCAGTACAATCTTGTATCTGTCTCTCTATCTCGAGTCTAGTTGACCATCGTTCCGTCTCCTACCACTATGCTATTCGAATCTTTATGAGCAGTTTGGTCTCTGTTTCTGTTTATGTTACAATCTCTTTCTCTGTTTCTGCATGTTTCTGTTTCTGTATGTCTCTGTTTCTGTATGTCTCTGTTTCTGTATGTCTCTGTTTCTGTATGTCTCTGTTTCTGCATGTCTCTGTTTCTGTATGTCTCTGTTTCTGTTTCTGTTTCTGTCACTGTTTCTGTCACTGTTTCTGTCTCTGTTTCTGTCTCTGTTTCTGTCTCTATTTCTGTCTCTATTTCTGTCATTGTTTTTGTCTTTGTTTCTGTCACTGTTTCTGTCACTGTTTCTGTCTCTGTTTCTGTCTCTGTTTCTGTCTCTGTTTCTGTCTCTGTTTCTGTCTCTATTTCTGTCACTGTTTCTGTCTTTGTTTCTGTCACTGTTTCTGTATTTGTTTCTGTTTCTGTATTTGTTTCTGTTTCTGTATTTGTTTCTGTTTCTGTTTCTGTTTCTGTTTCTGTTTCTGTCACTGTTTCTGTCACTGTTTCTGTCACTGTTTCTGTCTCTGTTTCTGTCTCTGTTTCTGTCTCTGTTTCTGTCTCTATTTCTGTCACTGTTTCTGTCTTTGTTTCTGTCACTGTTTCTGTCACTGTTTCTGTCACTGTTTCTGTCACTGTTTTTGTCACTGTTTCTGTCACTGTTTTTGCCTCTGTTTCTGTCACTGTTTCTGTCACTGTTTCTGTCACTGTTTTTGCTCTGTTTCTTCTACTGTTTTTGTCACTGTTTCTGTCACTGTTTTGTCACTGTTTCTGTCACTGTTTCTGTCACTGTTTTTGCCTCTGTTTCTGTCACTGTTTCTGTCACTGTTTCTGTCACTGTTTTTGTCACTGTTTCTGTCACTGTTTTTGTCACTGTTTCTGTCACTGTTTCTGTCACTGTTTTTGCCTCTGTTTCTGTCACTGTTTCTGTCACTGTTTCTGTCACTGTTTTTGTCACTGTTTCTGTCACTGTTTCTGTCTTTGTTTCTGTCACTGTTTCTGTCACTGTTTCTGTCACTGTTTCTCTCTTTGTTTCTGTCTCTGTTTCTGAATCTGTCTCTGTTTCTGTCTATGTTGCTGTCTATGTTTTGTGTGTCCCTGTATCTGTTTCTGTTACTGTCTCTGATTCTATCTCTGTTTCTTTCTGTCTTTTTCTATATCTGTTTCTGTTTTTCTTTCTGTATCTGTTTCTGTCTCTGTCTCTCTTTCTGTCTCTGTTTCTTTTTCGGTCGCTGGTCCTGTTTTTGTCTCTGTTTTTGTCTATGTTTCTATTTTTGTTCTAGGGATATCTACCAAAAACATGCACTTGTCCGCAGAGCGGCGCTGTCCGGATTCGAACCCACGACGGTTGCAATGCAAAGCAATTTAGTGACCAATAGTTCCCCACATAGCCCCTCCTCACCACAAAAAACCACACGAAGATAACAGTTAAGCCAGTTATTATTTCCTCAATAATTATCTTTACAATTGCAATCATCTTGCTACTCAACATCTGAGACCGTACTTGTGGACTGAGTATTCCAACTTTCCTTTTTTCACTGATACAAATAATCAAAATGAACAATACAGATGATCTGAACTTTGACACTAAGCCATTCCACGACTATATAAATGCGCAGGAAACATCTAGAGCAGCGTTTCCAAAGTGGCGGTACCGCCCCCTGTGGGCGCTGAAGAGTTCTAAGGGGGCGGTAGTGGGCTCGAAGCATTTGGGGCGTTCAGGCGATATAGGGGTCGGTGGCTCCACGATTGAATAATCCTTTAAACCTTTAATTCTGCATTTTAATTCATTTTTATGCCCTTTTTTCCCGACCCTTTTTTCCAGCACCAGAAAATGTATATCGAATAAACCAGCAAAATATAACCCACATCAAACGATACTGTCTGTCTTTGAACAATTCCAGTAGCAATTTGTTGCATGATACAAAAATAAAAAATTTAAAACATTTACTACATTTATTCACGCCCCGAAGATAATGAATACAGGTTACTGTTCCCCAAATAGTTACTCGATGGGGGAAAACCTCCAAATTTGGTCTGGTCAGAGGGATCAGTTTCAGATGGGAAGGGAAAACCCGGGGGAAACTTTTTTGTGATAATGGAAAATTGGCAAGGGAAAGAAAACATATGAAAGGATTTTTCCCCCAAAAAAAAAGGACAAAAAATTAAAAACAAAAAAAAAAACTTTATTTAGCCCTTTTTTCGGAAAAATAAATAAATTTTTAAAGAAAATAGTTTTTGGGGGAAAAGGGGAAGATTAGGGGGAAGATGGTTTAAATTTATTTGGTTTTCCCGGCAAATTTACGAAACCTACATGTGGGACCAGCACAGGGGAGCAGAGGCGGTGTGTCGGGTCACCTCCACTGGAAACGAAAAAAGGGGTATGCTGGGGAAGATTAAACGGGGAAGGGCGGCCTCAAATTATGAGAAGAAAAGGAAGGAGAAGAAATTTGGGAGCCGTACCAACATAAAAAAAGGCCCCCCCTTCCCCACAAATCGCCCCCATAAGTATTTCCCAAGGGGGAAAAAAAGTGGGGAAAAAGGATGATAAAATTTCTGAGTGGAAAAGAGGAAACATGGCACCAACCGTGTAAACAGCATCCTGTGAGGGTTTTGGTGGGAACTGGGACAAACGTCAGGATGAAAAACATGGGCCTCTAGGCCCAATATGCATAATAAATGGTAAAGGGAACGGCCCAACTTCAGACTCCATTGTCAGAGTGCTAGAGCTATAGTATAAGCCCCCCCAAAAAGCATGGGGCGGAGCCTTTCCCTTCCAGATTTGGAAAACCCCGGTGTCAAGACGACGTAGGTGCACATTCAGTGAAAAAGGAAACATGACGGTCTAAGGGGCCGGGATCCCAAAAGGGAGATAGGGGAGGGGGGGGGGGAAGAAGCGACGCAAAGATTGGGACGTTAAATAAAAAAAAAAAAAAGGGGGTTTTGGGGTTTTTCCCCGGGGGGGAAAGGGGGAAGGGGTGAGAAGGGGCAGAAAAAAGAACACAAAGCGTACTGAACCCGTATATTGACCCCTTTTTCGGTCCCGAACACACCAAAAGCTGGGATCAGGCGCCCATTCCAACGCTGCCGGCTGCGTATTTTGAGGGGCGGGGACCAGACCGGTGATCAGACATCTCGACTACCCCGGTCAGGGCCATTGAAGTGGACCGCCACAGGTGTGGGGGCGCTGTTGGGGAATTCCCCGGGGGTGGAAGAAGCGGTCAGCAACCCCACCCCGTCTCCCCCCGGCCCCGACCCCGGGGCTTGGACGGAATGGCATTTAAAGTTTTTTTTGGGGAACAGGAAGCCATGCAGGGAAAAGGTTGGTTGGGAAAAGGGAAAAGGGTTTAAAGAACGGGGGGGGAAGGGGGAACCCCGGGAATAGAGGGGGAAGTTTAGGGTCCGGAGGTGGGTTTTTTGAACAGGGCCCTAGGGTTTTCCCGCCCGGAAAACTACCTAAGGGGGGAAAAAAAAAAGCTTTTAGGAAGATTTCCGCATGATCCCCAGCTTCCGGGTAGAATCCAAAGCTGGAGCATTGTGCGGGTGAAAGGTGGGGGCACCAATTTGGTTCGGTCCCGGGGGGGACGGGGCAGAGAAAAGGGAGTGTGGGAGAGATAGGGAAAAACACGAAAGGGTTTTTTCCGAAACCTTTTTGGGGGAAAAAACGGGGTTAAAAGGACATCCGTGGAACCCCAATAAAAACTTGGCCCCTCAACCCCCCAACCCTTAAAAAAAAGAGAGGGGGGTTTTTGCAAGTTTTTGGGGGGATGGCGGAAAAAAAGATAGTTTTGGGAATTTGGGGGTTTTGTAGGGAAAATTAGGGGAGAGAGGGACAGATAGGGGCAAAGGAGGAAAAGTCACCGACGTGGGGAGAGACGGAAAGGGAACTTGATTGAAGGATAGTTTTTTGAAGATTGGGTAATTTGGGTAATTTTATTTTCCGGGCATTTATCCTTTCCCATCAATTCACCCATTTTTAACAAACCTTTAAAAATGCAACCCAAATCATCCTTCACATTTGTAATTTTTTTTTTGTATTTTACTTTAAATTAAATTTAAAAATTTTTTAATATATTTGATGGGGTTTTTAAATTTTTACAAAAATTCCCTTTTTCAACCCCAAAAACTCTTAAAACAATTTTTTTAAACCAAAAATCAAAAACCCCAAACCACCTTTTCAAAGGGGACGTTTTATCCAAAACGGATAGAAAAGTGTTCCAAAAGAAGCATATTTAGCCACTTTTTTTAAAAAATTTTCCCAAATAAAATCATGTAAAACATTTGGATATTTTTCTAATTTCAAAATAAGCGTCATGTATCATTAGTTGATATTTTGGGGGCCCAATTGCAGCATAAGCGTCATGTATCATTAAAATTTATATTTTGAGATCCCCAATTGCAGATAAACAGTCATGTATCATTGGGTTTATATTTGTTTAATCTCCCAAATTTCAGTATAAACAGTCGTATCATTAGTTGATATTAGGGGATCTCAATTTTAACATAAGAGTCATTAAAATTAGTTTATATTTGTGAATCTCAATTGCAGCATAAGCAATCATGTATCATTAATTTGATTTTTGAGATCTCAATTCAGCATAAGCGGGCATTTTCTTAATTGATATTTGTGGGGGATCTCAATTGCAGCATAACAGTCATGTTTATTAGTTGATATTTTTGAATCTCAATTAGCATAACAGTCATGTATCATTGGGTTTATATTTGTGAGATCTCAATTGCAGCATAAGGTCATGTATCATTAGGTTTATATTTGTTTAGATCTCAATTGTCACATAAGTAGTCATGTATCATTAGTTGAATTTTTTAGGGTCTCAATTGCAGCATAAGCAGTCATGTATCATTAGTTGATAATTTTTTGAGATTTTCCCCCTTTAAAAATAATGGGCATTTTAAATTTGTTTATATTTGGGAAACTTTTTCCCCTTTTTAACAGTTCATGTATCATTGTTGATATTTGTGAGATCTCAATTGGGGTATAAGATCATGTATCATTGGTTTATATTTTTGGGGTTTTAATTTCCATAAGAGCCCTCACACAGTTGATATTTTTAAAAATTCAATTAACTAAAAAGTTATGGGGGCTAATTGATATTTGGGGATCCAAGCAGCATGCAGTCATGTATCATTAGTTGATATTTTTGGGGATCTCAAAATTTAAACATAAAAAAGTATGTTCATTAGTTGATATTTGAGGGTCTCAATTCAACATAAGTCATGTATCATTAGTTGATATTTTTGGGTCTCAATTCAGCATAATATGTATCATTAGTTGTTTTGGAGAAACCAAGCAGCATAAGGGAAATCATGTATCATTGGGTTTATTTTGTGTGAGATCTCAATTCAACATAAACAGTCATGTATCATTGGGTTTATATTTGTGAGATCTCAAATTTTAGTTTAAACAGTCATGTATCATTAGTTGATATTTTTAAAATCTCAATTGCAGCATAAGTAGTCATGTATCATTATTTTATATTTGTAGAAACTCAATTTAACATAAAGAAGTCATGTATCATTAGTTGATATTTGGGATTCAATTCAGCATAAGCAGTCATGTATCATTAGTTGATTTTGTGAGATCTTTAATTGCAACATAAGCAGTCATGTATCATTAATTTTATATTTGTGTGAGATCTCAATTTAAATAAGTAGTCATTTTATCATTAGTTGATATTTGTGAGATCTCAATTACAGCATAAAACAAATTTTCATTAGTTATTTTTTTTGAGATCTCAATTACAGCATAAGAAGTCATTTTCATTAGTTAATTTAGAGATCTCCCAAATTTCAGCATAAGTAGTCATGTATCTTAATTGTTTTGTGAGATCTCAATTGTAACATAAAAATCATGTATCATTAGTTGATATTTTTGGGTCTCAATTCCCCGGGATAAGCAGTCATTTATCATTAATTGATATTTTGAATCTCAATTCCATAATCAGTCATGTATCATTAGTTGATATTTTTAATCTCAATTCGCATAAACGTCATGTATCATTAGTTGATATTTTTGGGGAGATCTCCCAAATTTTCAATTTTTAAGCCTTATCTGTTTGTACTGGGTTGTGGCTTCGAATCCGGACCGAGAACCCTGACCCCCTTTTTAAAACCCAGGATTGTTTTCAGGAGCTACGGGTTTTTGCTTTGTGCATTGCTCGGGGTTTTAAAATTTATCTCTGTCGACAAGTACGGAACCATATTGTAAAAAACCCGGGGCAAATGAAGTCAATCCCGACCCTTTGTTGTTGCTTTTTTGAAAATGTCAAACGGGTTCAATATAAAAAAAATATTGAAAGGGGGGGGTTAAAAATTTATGTCTTTCAAAGGGCGGTAAAATTTGAAAATCATGATCCAAAGCCAACCAATTTGGGCAAACCCCAACCGCAAGGGGGAAAGGTAAGGAAAATGAAAGGTAGTTAGGGGAAAAAACAGAGATTTTTGGGGAATTTAGCAGTGGGTTGTTCTTAAAGGGGGCCCGGGTTTGGGCCCAAAAATAATGAACAGAAATTTTAAAAATTTTTTCTAATTTTTAATTTTTAAGTGAAATTATTGGGTTGAAAATCCCCCCAGTAATTTTCCCAAAAAAAGGGGGAAAAATATAAAAACTGTTATCTTCCCGGCATGTCATTAAGGGGGACTAAAGGGGGGTTTGGCTAAACCCCGGGTGCCCTGCCCCCAAACGTGGAAAACCCGGGGTTTAAAAGGGCCCAAAGAAAATCAAAAGATCATTCCCCTTTCAAAAACCCAAAAAACAAAGGTTTATTAAAAATTTTTAAAAAAAACGAACCAAAAAGAAAAAGTTTGAAGGAAAAATATATAACTCAAAAACCCGTTAAATTGGGTCGTTTCCCAGTTAAAACATTTAACCCCCTTTTTCCCGGAAATTGGGGGTTTTATTTGTTGTTTGGGTTTAAATAGGGCATCTGAACCCTCTCGACCGGCCATTTTTTTTACAAAAGAATTTATTTATTCAGTAAGAAAATTTTAAGCGGGAAGTTGTATAGTTAAAAAAAGTGTTATTAAAAATTGGGCCGTTTCGTAAATCCGAATGATATCTAAAAAAAGTGGGAAAATAATAGAAATAATTAATTTAAAATTTATATAATAAATTTTCGGTAAAACGCCCGTTCCATCAATATAGTCTGTGTACGTTCTGGGAAAGGGGGGGGGGGATAAAAATTTTTGGGAAAAGACAGATAATATAAATACTAAAATATAACCTAACCC